>CM053789.1:365015127-365347627 GCA_028749045.1 Cupressus sempervirens
AATCTAGCAGTTCAACCTGAGCACTTCAATGGTTACCAAGCTTTGTAGTTTCTACCAAGCTAGCAGTTCATGTGATATGAAGATAGTTTAACTAAGTTGTATGATGATTAGTGTTTACCGAGTGATTTAGTTGATGAAAACTGACACAGTATCTACTAAGTCACCAGTGCAGATCAAGTTTAAGACTACTTTGAGGTGATTAGTATGGACCAAGCTTCTACTTCTATCAAGTCCATGATGATGCTGACTAATGACAGTGGATGTCGAGTATCAAAACTTCACCAAGTCAGTCTTTAGAACTCGAGTGTCTTCATATGAGCTAATTTTTTAATATTGGTGTTAACTTGTATATTGGTCGACTTTGTAATTATGTACATTTAGTTGGTATATATCTAATGTATTGTATCATATCCAATGTGAGTGTGTGTATATGTAATTCAAAAACATAAGTGTGTAAGAATGCAACTAAGATTAAGCAGTAGATAAAGTATATATTGAAGGCCATATCAAAAAATGAGTAGAGACATATCCATCACAAAAGGTGATTAGTACTATCAAGGAATCTCTGTCAGCAATTCAATTGCAAGTCAGAGATCTACTATTTCATTCTAATAGGAGAATCAGTCTAAATCCTTTAACAAGGTAGACTTAATAGTCATTCTAAAAATCTCTTTACCGAGTGCATAATTTATTGTCTTTTTGTAAATCCTTCAACAAGGTGAACCTAACAATCTTAATTTTCTCCTAATAGGGTAAATCATCAAAAGTGATCAATGTAAGCCTTAACAAGCCAACTTTATGCTGTAGTATTGATGTTTTGTGGGTATAATCCCCACCCCAGTTTTACATTCTTTTTGGAAAGTTTCTAGGTCACCAAATTATTGTGTTCAAGTGTTGTGGATACTTTTATGTTTGCAGTTTCTCATGCATGCAATTAGATCAATAAATGATAAATAATATATTGCTCTAAAGTGTTGAATTTGATAAAGTTTTAGAGGTTACCAGTTCACCTCTCCCCTCTCAATAACCTAGCATGGTCTTGAATATTTCCAACAATTGGTACTAGAGATTTGTGGTTCTCAAGATAAGGTTTAACAACTTGAGCAAAGATCAATGATATGGAGATATTTAGACTTGATAAGGCAATTGACAATGAAAATTGGGATCTATAAATGGCCATTGCACAACTCAAGAAAGCAAAGGGGAAACTTGCCCAATCCCTGAAAAGAAGGAGGCACTTGCAAATCAAATGAATCATCATCAGTACATTGAACAAAGAATTGAAGACTTTTTTCCTTCAAGTAGTGTAGATGAAAAAAATGATGCAATCAAAGAACTCCTAGAGAAGAATGGTTCCCGACAAGAAGTAAGAACGGTCAAAAGAGAACAAGAAATTTAGTCAGTAAGACTATGTGAAATCTTAGAATAGAGGAACAAGATGAAAGAAGAAATGGATGGAAGAAACAATGAAACCTAGAACCAATCCCTTTAGCATGTAGATCTTATGGATCAAATCTCCAATGCAAATGAGGAAATAATGAGCCAAAGATAGATCAATTAAAGATTAAGAAGTGATCTAAATTTGGAAAGACAAATCAATGAAAGAATAAGAAATGAGCTGAGATTTGAAAATACAATTAGTGAAAGATTGAAAAATGACCTTAACACTAAAAATAAAATCAATGAAAGAATGATGAAATCTCAAGTTGACATGAATCAATTAAATCAATTGAATGGGAAAAATCTCTATAGACAAAAGGCTAAAATAGGAATTGGGTACAAAGAAGAAGGTGAATCCTTCTAACAAGGTGCTCAAAGGAATCAAAGACCTACTTGCAATCACTATGATAAGTTAGGTCATACATCAAACAAATGTTGGAGTAATGGTAAAGAAAATTTTAATGGAAAATGCTACAATTGCAATTAGCATGGTCACAAGGCTAATAAATGTAAAGAGAAACCAAAATTTGAGGAAAAGTGTCACAAATGCAAGAAACAATGTCACAAGGCATCAGAATGTAGAACTAATTCATTCAATCTAGTAGAGTAAATTGTGAAAGCAATATTTAATTGGGACTACAACACTTGGTGTAGATGTCACTACTGTGGAGAATATGGACACATTGGTGTAAATTGTGTTAAACATCACACAAGGAAAAGAGATACCACCATAAGATGTTTCACTTGTACCAAACTTGGTCATCTAACCAAGAATTGTATGAATACAAGTAGAGTTGAAGATGAAAAGAAAGCTAAAGAAGATAACATTCAAAAGAAAATGAGGCAGCAATAGATTCCTAAATATATTGAGGAAGCTAGTTCATGTAATGATGGTCATGTCAGTCAAGAAGTGGGTGACTCCACCATTTTCAACTAGGTTTCCAAAGGATAACTGGAACTACGTTATCATGATCACATTAAAATAGTTCCAATTGAAAGGTGATAAAGATCAAAATCAATATTCAAGGTACAAAAGGATCACTAAGGAAGAACGGTATCAGTTATCATTGAGTCACCTTCTCTACCAAGTAAGTTTAGGTCATAGACTCTACTGAGCAAGTTTGGGAGTAGAAAGACACACATGGTTACAGAGTCACAGAGCCTTCATTGAGTAATTAATTGAATAGTGGAAGATAGGCTATCACACATACTGTCGAGCATATTGTAAAGCATGATGTCAACCCAATTACCTTCATACTGAGCATTAAAGGAAAAGTTTTAACAAAAAGCATGAAATTGAATTCATTTTTCAACATAAAATCTAAGTGTTATTGTGAAGAAAGCGAATTCCAGTTAGATCAAGAGACCTCAAGAAAACTTGTAGCAAGGTTTTCAAGGTGTTGATAAATTACCAAATAATCATGGCATCTAGCAACAATAGTAGAAAAGAGAAGAAAGGGTCTAAGATGTTGGTTTGAGGAGTCGAGTGGAAAGTGCTAGACTTCAAATTTGTGCCTGTGATCGCAGAAACCCTTGGCCCAAGTAGAGCTCAGTCACAAATCCCACCTAAGGTACTACTTATTAATGATATTTGTACTCATTTCAAGTGTTCCATTCAAGAAATTGAAATCTTAGAAATGGATGATGCCCTAGGAGAATTATGTGTTAATGGTGTTCTTAAACCCAAGCATAAAAATTTGGAAGACAAAGGATTGACCCACATTCCTCACATACCCCGAGGTTTTCAAATCAAATGGATCAGATACATTCTAAGTCAGGTGCATAATGGTTAGATATGGCTTGAGCAACCAATTGTAATCACAAAGAAAATGATTCATCACATTACTGACCTTCCCATGCTCACTAAAGCCAAAACCACCAAAACCCTACGTTGGGCTAAGCTAGAAAAGAAAACCCTAGCCAAGTAGGATGACAGAGGCATGAAAATTAGTAGTGTAATAGATGAAGAACTAAAATTTAGGATACATGTGATAGCTCACAAGATATATAGTTTGAGCCACCTCAATAGTGTATCATGTGGAGCTGTGGACTTAGCCTACAAGCTCTTGAAGAACAATTTGTCTTATGACATGGCAGATCTATTGATGAACCAATTCAACAAGAACATGGAAAGTATTCTGACTTCCAAGAACAACCCCTACAAATTTGGCTCTCTATTGATTTGTTTATTCTTTTATGTTTAGAAATTCTTCCCTTCCAAAGGCACAGTAGTATGGAGGAAAGATGTTCATACATTATATCAGATTAATGAATACATTGCATAAATGGGAGAGAATTTTGTTAGCATTATGGATAATTACTTTGAAGTATTCAAAGAGAAAATGAATAATAGATTTAGAATACCTAAGAAGCTAGTAGAATATTAAAAATATGATATATGCTTCATGGTAGATAGTGACAAAGTCTACATTCAGGTGGTAAAGCCCATAATTGTATGGGTAAAACCTCTTCCCTATGAGGTGAACATTGATGAAACAAAGGACATTATTGAAGCTTTGATTAATGAACCTATTGATCCAAAGACACCACACTTTGGAACATATGATGAGGCAAAAGTGTAAGAATCTACCATAGGGAAGAACTTACCCAAGACCAAGGAACTCAAAACACAAGCACAAATTAGACCAGAGTATGATCAGAATAACTGTATAGTACTCAATATAATGTACAAGTACACTAGGAGTGCCTGAATATAAAGGCCTCTGAGATGCATCTAGAATGCCTCAGAATCATCATCATGATAAGTCATACAACTAGGGACATGTCCACTAGATATAGGCTGTCCTCCATTAAGAATAGAAGTATGTGTGATGATGAGAGGATAAGCCTATAATGGTGTGATACGAAAATCAATGTTGAAGACAACATGTGCTAAATTAGGACCGCGAATAACTGTGTTGTCTACATGAAAACTTAGTGAATGATGCAAAATCCTATGTTGCAGACACCATGTGCATAATTAGACTTGCGTACTTCTGTGTTGTCAACATGACAACTCAAAGAGGTGCACAAACTCTTAAGTGTCTCATAGAAATAAATAATAAAATAATGCACTAACCTATGTAAACTTAAGTAAAGTGTAAATAGTAAATACCTATTTACACCAACATCCCCCCCGTTAAGTGCAACTTATGGGAATGCACTTAAACTCACTAATGCATGATGGATCCTGGCTATGAGGCCATGTTAGGTACCCATGTACAAAAGCAATGCTATAGTGATGTAATGCAGTCTCTTATAAAGTGGGGAAAGAGGGAAAACCTCATGAGAAAAACCCTCCTCTAAAAAGAGAGATGAGTACAATAAAGAAGATGATAGAGAAAACCTCAGAAGAGGAAAAAATCCCTCCTAGAAGAAGAAGAAGAAGAGAGATGTCAAGGGACTCCCCTTTTTGCAACATCTCGCACCCCCAAGAGATCTCACAAATGAGTTTACTTAACCTTAATGAAGGGATTGGTGAAGATATCAATGACCTGATCTACTATAGGACAATACTATAGTGCAATGATCTACTCATGTATAAGCTCTCTGATATATCGAATATGAACCTCGGTGTGCTTAGTCTATTGATGCTGAATTGGATGCTTAGAGATTTAAATAGCACTCTGATTGTCACAATTAATAAATGTAGGCTTAGATAGATCAAATCCAAACTCCTCCAGGATGTGTTGTAACCAAAGAGCCTCTATAGCTACATTGATAGCTCCTCAATACTAAACCTCTATGGAAGAAAGAGAAACATGATTTTGCTTCTTACTTTGCCAAAAAATAAGGTCAGAACCAAGGTGAAATATGTACCCTAAAGTGGACTTGCAAGAATCTAAGTCCCCTGCATAGTCTGAGTTTATGTATCTAATCAACTAAAGTCCTATACCTACTGCATAATGTATCCCATGTGTATGTGTACCCTTGATTTAGTGCAAAATGTGCTTGGTAGCCTTCCAATAAAGCTCATGGGGTTCTTGCATAAAGCATGAAACTATGCCAACTACAAAAGAAATATCAGGGAATGTATGTGTCAAGTAGATAAGGCTCCCAACTAACTATCTATATAAAGTAGCATCAACAAGTGGAGTGGTACACTTAGCCTCTAACTTGACACTTGATAGAAAGAGACTAGGAGTAGGCTTGTAGTCACTCATGTGAAACTGAGAAAGCAAGTCAAGAGCATACTTGGGTTGTGAAAGTGATATCCCTGCTAAAGATTGTGTGATCTCAATGCCAAGGAATTAATGTAGCAAACCCAAGTCTATCACAAAAAATTTTCCCTGTAGAGAGGTCTTGACACTGACTATGATGGATGAAGTGCTCCCTATAATGATCAAGTCATCTACATAAAGCACTAATATCAAGTGAGAGTCATCTTTCTAAAGAATGTATAGATTCAAATTAGAGTGACATCTAGTGAAACCTACTGAGAGGAGGAAGGAATTCATTTTGGCATACCAAGCCCAAGGAGCCTACTTTAGAACATAAATAGAATTTTTCAATCTACAAACCATAGTAGAATCCTATACAAACTCTTGTGGCTACTCCATATAAATTTCCTCATGAAGATCACCATTCAAAAAAGTGCTCTTAACATCCATCTAGTGTACAACCCAACCTTGAGTTGTAGCAATTGCTAGTGTCAGGCAAATGGAGTGTTAGAGGAAGGAATTGCCTCAACTATTTGTGAACCCTATGAAGATGGTACCCTACATGAGTCAAAGTTGGAGGAATAGATCATCTTTTGAGTCACTTTCATCACTTTGATCACTATCCATGAAGGAGGAAGGAGGAGGAGTTGAAGAAGCCAAAGTTGGGCATGTCTCTTCAAAGTGAACATTCCTCTCATAAAAAAATTCATGACTCTCTAGATCCATTAATTTGTATGCCTTGAGATGGTTAGGATATCCAAAAAATATGCATGGTTTTCTTTGTGGTTCTAATGCCTTATGCTTTTCTGGTTTTCTTTGTGGTTCTAATGTATTAATAATTAAGGTCTCCAAATCTCTCATGCCATAGTTTACTTTTTGTGTTTGAATGAGTCAACAAGGCAAGAGAAGTGGACTTATTTGATAGACGAAGAGAAGGTTGGTGCTAAGGTTAGGAACATGAAGTACATCCTTGAAGATGCCATTTTCAAACTCAACATTCTCTTTACCTTCTACTTCAACTCAAGTATCATTTCCCACATAGATGTAAGGTACATTTGATGGTTTTAAAGAGGAAAAATACTCCCTTGAAGCAACCATATGATGTGTTGCTCCTGAATCAAGAACCCATTCCTCCACATTGTTTGTACTTACAACTAAGGCTTGTCCCTTACCCTTTGAACTAGATGAAGATCCCTTGTCCTTATATGCATTTGGTACATCAATTTTTTGTTTCCTCATTATGTTGAACAATTCATCAATCTACCTATCCTTGCACTCATGTTCATCATGTCCATTCCTATTACAATAGGAGCAAGTTTTCTTCTCCTTTTTGTTGGAATTGTTCCCCTTTTGATTATTCTTGGAAGAAGAATTTCCTTGTTGTGAAGAAGAATGTTAAGTGGAAGAAGATTGATTTGAGGAAGATTTTTTTTTTGAGGAAGACTAGTCTATGTCATCTTGTGGCTTAGCCTTCCACTACTTCTACTTCTTGTTTGAGTTATTGTCACTTGAATTACCTTCATTTGATACGAAGGCTTTGGTTTTGGAAGACTTGAGAATTCCCATACCCACTAGATTATCATGTTCTAAGATCAACATTTCTGAGAATTTCTTGAATGAAGGCTTAACATAGGCACTATCCATTGTTAATTTGTGTGTATTAAAGCTAGAAACAAAAGGAGCATATTCAAGTAGAAGATGAGTCATGATGTGCTTGATCATCTTTCCATCTTCGATGGGTTCAACACAATCCTTAAGCTATGTCCAATACATTTCTACTTGGGTAAGATAGTCCTTGATGGTGTTAAAATTTCTAGGATCCAATTTGAGAAGTTTACCCTCTATGATGTAAGCCATGCCTTCATCTACTGTCCCATACAAAGCTTCAAGTTTAGCCCAAGCCTCTATTGGATTGGTAAGCTTCCTAATGTGAAATTCGACAGGATCAAATATATTTTTTCAATAAGGTTCCTAGGGCCATCTCTTTTTTGGATTCCCAGTCTTCCTTCTAAGCTTCATCAACATTAGTGGGAGGTTTCTTTGCTACACCAGTGACATAATGCAATAAACCCTTTTCTACCAATGGCTCGTTAATGTTTTCTTTCCAACTAGCATAATTATGTGGAGTTAACTTTGAAAAAAAACCCATAATGTAAGAACACAAGATCAAGGAGACACAGTATATAGTACTAACCCACTGCGCCCCCCCCCCCCCCCCCCCCCCCCCCCCCCTTTCACTCAATCAAAAAATTCTGCCTCCAAATGAATGGTTTTGGCATTTTATATATAGTGTGTTTACAGTGGGCCACTTGTCAAAATGGACAAAGTGGGCTTTCTAATTTTTTTGATTACAACCTCTATATAGAGTACAAATCTAGACTTTAATAGTGTAGCTCAAATTACAATAATTGTGAAGCAATATAATGCCAAATAAAACCTATCTCTAAAAGTGATACATTTGTGCAAATAAGACTACAATCTAATTGTGGATCTAAAAAATAGACAAAAAATATACACTTTTTAAAAAAATGAAACTTGAAAAGGAGTCCAAATTAGCTTGTATGATGCATTTAAAGTTGCAAAAAGCAAGATTAGACAGGTACATTCACCAAAAAGTGCTAATTCTAAAAAAATTGAGCACCAAAAATAGAAACTAGATCCACCACTAAAAAGTTCAAGAAATTTTACCCAAAATCAAAAAAAATTGAACCTGATTTGGAGTTTAGATGACCGAGTTATGGTCATTTGAAGTTGAGTTGTCAAATCAAAACTGCATCTTAAGAGCGGTCTGGAGAGGAAAAAATTATGTTAAATTTGACAATCAAATGACAATAAAAATAGTTCAAAAAGGACCTGGAATGAAGGTCATATGACCATTAAATTTAGGCTTGTATTTTGCTGATGTTAGTAAAGACATATGCCTCTGATGATGTCACCCTATACAGCTACTGATGTCAGTTGTATGACATTGTATGGAATAGTATGAAAAAATGTTGGCTTAGCATATGGATGATGATATGGTAGCTTACATGGAGGCTGATGTCACTAGCTGACTGGTGCTAACTATGTCGCTAAGTGTGTAGTACAGTTGAGATAGTGTGGAGGCTTACGTGTCAAGGTATGCATAGGTGGCACTGACGAGGCTCTATAGCTGCTCATTGAAACTATTGTACAGAGGATTTTAATTCGTCTATGTGTCAGCAAGTGTGTTACTACTTCGTTGCCACATGGAGGGTGTGCTAGACACTATGTGGACTATGTGTTGTCATGGCTTGAGTTGGTAGGATAGGTCATTTTGTCAAGTTTTAATAATTCGCACCACTAATTTAATTTTTTCGGCCCAGAGATTGAAAATGCTGATAAGTAGCTAATAGTGAGCATGGTTGGTTGGAATGTTATTTTTGATGGTTGGATTAAATTTTGAACAAGTACACTAGTCCCACATTCAGTGTGAGGGCAAACTCAATACAAATTAAAAGAGAGCCCACAGACATTATAAATCACAGGTGCTCGCTATAGGTAAAATAACTTGTAACCACTGCTCACTATGAATAGTAATTGCCTACTCAGTTAGTTTTCTAGAATAATGATGTAATATTCACCAAATAATATAATGCCCACCATATGAATAATGCATGTGAAATAATAAAAAAATTATGCATAATATTCTTCACTAGTTAAGGGCCGAGGTATGACTACTCGGTATCTGGACCAAAAAAATCCAAATAATTCTTAAAAATGTAGGAAAAATATAGAATTAATTAGATCCAAAAATGAATTAATCAGACTGATAGAATACTATACCCAACATTGCAAATCGAGCCTTTGAGTTCAGTTGATTTACAAAAAAAATTGCCTCTTGGTTGGTTGTGGCCTAAAATAGGCAAATTTATAGTCAATCTTCACTGAATCATTGCTCTAGATGCAATGGCAAGGTCCACTTTAGCTATAGATGCTCTAAATTACTATTGATGCTTCAGATCTGAATTAGATCCCTTTGAGAGATGAAGCAACGAGGTCTCCAATGGCTATGTGACAAATATCTCACTAAGCTTTGATACCATGTAAGAATCTTCCTTAGGGTAGAATTCATCCAAGACCAAGGAACTCAAAATAGAAGCACAAATTAGACCAGATTATAATCAAAATAACTATATAGTATTCAATACAATATACAAGTACACTAGGAGTTCCTGAATATAAAGGCCTCTGAGATGCATCTAGAATGCCTCAGAATTAGCATCATGATAAGTCATACAACTAGGCACATGTCCACAAGATATGGGTTATCCTCCATTAAGCATGAAAGTAAGTGTGATGATGAGAGGATAAGCCTACAATGGTGTGACACACAAATCAATGTTACAGACAACATTTTCTAAATTAGGAGTGCGAATAATGGTGTTGTCTACATGACAACTTAGTGAATGATGAAAACTCCTATGTTGTAGACACCATGTGCATAATTAGAGTTGCATACTTCTATGTTGTCAACATGACAACTCAAAGAGCTGCACAAACTTCTAAGTATCTCATAAAAATAAATAATAAAATAATGCAAAATAATAAAATAAAGCACTAACCTAAGTAAACTTAAGTAAAGAGTAAATAGTAAATACCTATTTACCCCAGCAAAAGACAAGGATAGAGCTTGAGATAAAGCTCCCACAAGCGGTTAACAAAGGTAAGAGGAGGATAGCAAAGATAAAATCAAGCACACCTCTAATGTTAACCAAGGGAAAAGGAGAAGATATAGATGAAGAGGCAAAGGATGAAGACGAATCAGAAAAAGAAGAATGCTTGAAGAAGAAAGGCAAGGTGATTATCACCAAGCCACCAAAGCTGTCCACTGCGGTCTTCACAAGGAGGTCTAGGAAGAAAGGTAGTGAAATTTTCTTTAGAAAACCTTCTCCCACCTACCAAGAAAAATTAAAAAAACTAGAAGAAGGTGCAGGCATAACCAACTTTGAATCCCTCAAGTATGAATCAAGATCAAAGGAAAGAAAGAAATAGGTTGAAGAACTAGTGTTTAAAAAAATGGGAAAATTTAAGTATTCACCACGTCAGATAGCCTCCCAAATCTCTAATGAATTATTAGAGAAAATTAAGCCAAGATGGGACTTTGCAATACAAATAGTAAAAGATATTTATGCACAAACCCTGAGGAAATTACTACCTAGCATGAAAAATGCTGAGGTAAAAGAGTCCTTGAAGAAAAATGAAGACAAAACGACTTTTAGATTTAATACTTGTTTAATTTTGATCAAAGATATAGAGCATGTGGTTAAGAATGCCACAAGTATGTGGAAGAATGTTTATCATTTTCATAAATAGAGTGACTTCCCATTAGATTATAAGGATGATGATAGTGATGATAAGGAAGAAGAAACTTATACTGAGCCCATAGAATTTGACAATGAGGAAGTTGAAGAAGATAAAGAGGAAAAAGATACCAAGGAAGACAAAGAAGATGATGAGGAGACTGGCCCTATGCAGATAGCAACCACAATCATTGCCTCACTTCCTCACTCTCCAAGCAAATTGGTAGCCATATCAAGCTTAGAGATAGCTTCAACAAGTTTGATTGTGACAACTATAGATGCTTCAAACGTACAATCACTCTTCACCCCCACACATCTCAGAACATCATTGATCGAAGTGTCTACCACTTCATCTACTGAGATGCATCCTCCCTCTTCTTTAGCTCTGGAGTTGCAATCATCACCAATGAATACAATGTCTTCTACAATTCTGAACTCTTCAGTAGTAAGTACTTCAATTTTGAATAATAAAATGTTGTCCACTTTAGTTTTGGATTCAACAAGAATTCCTGTTATTTTTCCATCAATTGGTACCATATCAATTTTCACAAAAAGTTGTAGTATATCTACAATTGTTTCCATCCCAAATACAAAGGCATTAAGTAAAAGGATAGTTGAATGCAAGGCTCAACTAAGTACAAGATTTTTGAGTAGAGGAAAGGAGATAGAAGATGATATAGACCTAGATGAGAAAATAGAAATTCCCAAATGGGATTTTGATAATCTCACTATGGATCAAATGCATATAGCTGGTGAACTCCTCCAAAAGAAGGCAAAGCTGAAGAAATTGAGAGAAGAAAGAAATAGGGAATATAAAATTATTGATGATGCCAAGAATATTTTGTCTGAGGCTATAGGTATTGAGATAGATTATTTTCAACCTATTTTGTTGCAATTAGAAGAGGTAGTCCAAAATTTTAATGAGGACATTAGTGGTCAAGATAAGTTAATTGACAAGGTAGAAAAGAAATTTGATAGTGGAGTGCTTGAGCACATTGCTCAACAAATTGCTCAAAAAATTGTCATTCAACAAGTTGAGCTTTCCTCAATTTTGACCAATCTTGAATCATCTTGCACTAATGTGACATCACTTTTTGTGAATTTATGTGATGTTACCTAGTTCAAAAAGGAGATAAAGAGAAAATTGGCAAAGATTGATGAGGATCTAAAAGCCATTGCACAACAACTGCAACTTGACTCTAGTTCGAGCTCTGGTTATCATATGGAGATTAGATTTCTATTAGACATGCAGGCAAATTTGTTGAGAGAAGAAGCAAGATTGATATATATTTAGAATATGATCCTTCCTATCATGAATACAATGCAAAAACATATTGTTTATTCAAAAACCTTGATCCATGCCAACAACTTCTCTATTGTAGATGACATGATAGAACTCTTTGTAGAAGTGCAAATTTCTCTCCATACATGCAAGATTTTGCAAGAAAATTGGGATACAACTATGGAACTTATACTTAAGGTATATTTTGAGTTTCTATCTCATTTTTGTGTCTCCATCTAAATAAGTTTTGAATAAATCTTTGGCATTATTGTCAAAAAGGGGGAGAGACTATGTATATTGTATGGGGGAGAATCATGCGAAAGAGGGAAAATGTATATAGCAGAGGAGAATTTTGCAGATATGTTTTATAGTATACTATATATACTTACAAAGAATTTTTTAGAAAAATCTCAAAATAGTATACCCTTCCAAGCTAGTATCACATGGTTATGTATATAAGTTTTGGCTAATAAGTGTTTTTGTCACTAATGCCAAAGGGGGAGATTGTTGACATATTAGTCAAGTTTTTTATTAGTGACACACACTTATTTAGATTTTGTATGACTATTGAGCTCTTTGAAAAATCTACAGTGTTTACCATGTAATGCAGTAGCAACTGAGCTTTATAGTTGCTATCGAGTCTCCTAGACTAATTCTAGTGGTCACTAAGAATTCCAATGGTTACAAAGAGAATTCAGTTAGTGTGAAGCACAATAGTTCAAACCAAGTAGAATCAGGTAGTGTGAAGTCTAGCAATTCAACTTGAGCACTTTAGTGGTTATTGAGCTTTGTAGTTTCTACCAAGCTAGCAGTTCATGTGACATGAAGCTAGCATTAACCAAGATGTATGATGATTAGTGTTTACTAAGTGATTCAGTTTATGACAAGTGACATAGTATCTACAGAGTCACTAGTGCTGACCAAGTCTGAGATTACTTCGAGGTGATTAGTATGGACCAAGTTTCTACTTCTACCAAGTGCATGACAATGCCGAGTAATGATAACAGATGTCGAGTATTAGAACTTCACCAAGTCAGTCTTTAGAACTCAAGTGTCTTCATATGATCCGACTTTGTAATATTGGTGTTAAATTGTATATTGGCTAAGTTTGTAATTATGTCAATTGGATTGGTATATATGTAATGTATTGTATTATATCCAATGTGAGTGTGTGAATATGTAATTCATGAAAATAAGTGTGTAAGAATGTTAATAAGATCAAGCAATAAATAAAGTATACATTGGAGGCCATATCTGAAAAGGAGTAGTAGAGGCATATTCATCACAAAAGGTGATCAATGCTATCAAGGAATCTCTATCAACAATTTAGTTGTAAGTCAGAGATCTATTGTTTCATTCTAATAGGTGAATTAGTCTAAATCATTTAACAAGGTAGGCTTAACAATCTTTCTCAAAATATCTTTACCAAGTGCATACTTTATTGTGTGTTTGTAAATCCTTCAACAAGGTGGACCTAGCAGTCCTAATTTTCTCCTAACAAGGTAGATCATCAGAAGCGATCAATGTAAGCCTTAACATGCCAACTTTATGTTGTAGTATTGAAGTTTTGTGGGTATCATCCCCACCCTCGTTTTAGTTTCTATTTGGAAGGTTTCTAGATCACCTAATTATTGTGTTCAAGTGTTGTGGATACTTTTATGTTTATAGTTTCTCATGCATGCAATTATATCAATAAATGATAAATGCTATATTGCTATAAAGTGCTGAATTTGATAATGTTTTAGAGGTTACTAATTCACCCCTCCCCTCTCAATAACCTAGCATAGTCTTGAATATTTCCAATAGATTGAGTACTAGATTCTAAAGGTATCCATAAGTATTTACAGGAAAGGAATTTCTTTTTGAAGTCAAAAATATTATAAATCTAGTCTTTTTCACTTGGCATAGTATTAAAGAAAAAGATGTCTAATTTATCTTTGTTGATCTCTTGACTAGAGGCCAAAAAGTATTATGTTAGGATTCCATTTAAATTAGTAGCTTTGACAATTGTGCTCTAACCATAAAGCATGGTATCATCCACACCTTGTTAATTTAATGTAACTTTTAAATCACTAGTAATAGAAATGCCTCTAATTTGACCCGAAGTTCTAGCATAGAATAAAGATCTATTAAAAGCATTTTCCATATGGATAAATAAAAAGGGGGAGATTGAATCCCCTTGTGTTACACCTCTTGGAATACTAAAGAATCCCTATAGAGAGTGATGGGCTCCTAAATTATCCATCTTTCTCACCACTTTTTTTCCTCTTCCTAAGACACTTGATTGCACAAAGACATACATGTATGGTTTTAATCATACGAACTTATGATTTCTATGCATATGATTATATATGTGTGTGTGAACATAAGATGGAATGTGGATACCTATAAAGACATAATATTTCCTTAATTTCATGGACAAGAATTCTGAATATAATAGTTATACAAGTTAATGGATGTTTTCTCTCCTAAGCTATGTTTTGGGTAGATACCTCCTATAGTCATAGATTTACAAGAGTCATAATTAAGACTAACACATTTTCCTAATATTGATAATGTGGATATATGTGTATATGGTTGGATGTGTGTGCATTAATTATCTTGCAAGAGTTGAACATGAATATTCAGGGACTAGCATACTAACGCGAGAGTCATCAAAGCCAACTGTGATTGCAGAATCTTTAGAAAGCAAGTCAATGCTTTCTACTGCATACAACATGCAAATTTAGTGTGTGCTATATTCTAGGATTGTTTATGGTTAATAATGTTTTTTTTATGAACCTTTATGAGTTGTAATCGATTCTCATTATGAAGTGATTGTAGGTTTAGGAGTTAGTTGTATTTTCCTTTTAAATATTCGACTGTTGTGACACTTTTGGAGTTAGTTGAACAAGCTAGTTTTTAATACATAACTCTTGCATACTATTTCAACAAATTGTAATCATTTTTATGGATGAATAGAATGTTCAGTTTAAGTTTGCACTTTTGTCTTGATTTTACTTTCCATTCACTCATTCAAGGGGACCCACTTGATGAGTGACTTTCTTTGTTAATGTAGAGTTCATTTAATGTTCATTTATATATTTTAGAACTCTGTTGTTCCTACAGCCACTGATACCGAAATCAATAGCCTTTTCCTACAACATGATTAGTTGGAGTAGTTCCTAACTCTAATTTCCTACTTTGATTAGAATACATTTTCTTACCAATTTTATTTTAGTTTTCTAGAAGCATAAGCATTTGAATTCCTTAAATAGGCTTAGAAGGGGAGGTTTGAAGCATATACTTTTTAGATGCCATTCCAAATTTATGTCACTGGTCGACAATTAGATGAGACTAAATAGTGCATTAGGAATCATTTGGGGTGTCCAATCTTGAATTAAGTATTCCATTGCTTTGGGTTTCTGATACCACTTTTTGGCCAAATATTTTTGGCGCCATTTTCGAGGATCGTATTAATTCAAACTAATCCTTGAAATTGCAGCCTTAGTTTTAATTTAGAACTTCAATAAGAACTTTTATGCATAGAAGAAGAGATCACCTTGGGAGATTTCTTCCCCATAACTATCAATGATAACCATTTGATTTGTTTAATCCTCAAATTGAAGAAGCACAAACTAAGAATGAAGAAGAAGAACCCCTTGAAAATCCATTTGTTAATGCTTAGGAATGCATTTCCTCTTCATCATCTGAAGAATTATTGCATTTGAATGATCTATTTGCTAAACTTGGATATCAAGATAGTCTTCTTGCTCTTGTTGTATATCAGCCACCACCATAGCATCCTCCTCTTAGAATCATTGCCCAAGACCCCTTTCATTTTCCTACACCTCAATAGGAAGGTAACCAGAATCTAAAAAAATACCTAAAGCTGCACTTCACAAATTTTATGGCCTCCTAATAGAAGACCCTAAGACCTTTCTCTTTGAATTTTATATTCTTTGCTAGAGTTATGAATATACCACTGATTCCAACAAGATGAAGTTTCTCCCATCAACTCTAAATGAAGCTTCTTTGAGATGGTTGATAGGGTTGGGTGCTAATGATGTAGCAGATTGGGATGCCATGCATACAATGTTTCTTACAAGGTACAAAGAGTATTGTAGAGGTCAAGATTTGAAAGGTGATGACATTTTTAAAACGTCTTAGAGGGAGGTCAAAAAACTAGAGGATTATGTATCCAAATTCATGTTTAACCTACAACGTAATAGTCAACACCAACTAAGTAAGGCATCTCAGAAGAACCTTTTTTTAAAAGGTGTGAATGATGGAAGTATTGAGGGTCTAAACTTGATGATAGGAGGTGATATCATGCAAAATTATGGTTTGACATAAAGAATATATGTGAAAATGACTCAAGGGCCACTTTGAAGAAAGGTTGGATAGTTAGAGCCCTACTACATAACTCCAATGGTGGTTCTAGAGTATCTAAAATGGAGCTATCTAATCTACTATTTGATATCAAGTAGGAAATCATTAATAATATCATCACTCATCTGGATAGTATGCAAGCAAGGAGGAAGAAGGAAGAGTCAGATGTTGTGCTTATCAAGTTTTTTTCCATTACAGAGAGAGGAAAAAAAAATGTAAATGTAAGAGGGTTGCATCTATGGATGTTAACTCAATGCCCATAGAGTTCAAAGCTATAGACAAGTGGAATGGAAAATTTTTATACATTTCTCAAAGGCATCCATGGGCTTAGATAAAAACTATGACTCTAGATCCACTGAATAATTTTGGTTATAATAATAATAGTAACTATTGGCCAAACCAAAACCCCCAAAATTATACTCCTCAATGTCAGAATTGGAATCACATTTGGTCTAATAAACAACCATACTATAACCAAGCATATCCATAGAAACCATCATTTAACCCATAACAATAGTAATATAACTCCCATCAATAGCTACAACATAATAACCAATGGCCACCTCATGGTAACTTGCAACCACAACCTTAGTGGGGACCTAATCAACCTAATTAGCAACCAGTGTTAATGCCTCCACCTCAGCAACAAGCTATTATCCCACCACCTCCTATAACAAATAGTACTCCTCAAGAGCCAACTAAACTTCCAACTTAGCCAACTCCAAATCCTAATAATAAGTAGCAAGCCCGTTCCTTGTATATAATGACATCCATCTTAGATCAAGAACTACAATGCCTACGCCCAAAGAGGCAACAATAACCGAAGTTGCTAATACTGAGGATATACCTATGAGCCAGCCTATTAATGTTCCACCTATTGCTCAAATTGCACCAATGCCTAAGAATCCTCCTTAGTCATAGAGATTGTCTTAGGTTGTTCCTCTAAAAAAAATCTTTTAGCCACTGATTTGATTGGTTAGCTCAACCAAATGATAGTGTAGATTCTATTGTTGGATGTGCTTAAAGAAATTTCAGTCTATACCAAAGCAATTAAGGAAGCCTATATCAAATAGCCTGAAAGGAAAAAGAAACATCCTAATACTATCCATGTCTTAGACCAGTTCTCTAATCTCATGCCAAAGTATTCAAACCTAGGAATTCGAGTTGTAACCATCTTCATTAATGATACTCAAATTTATAATGTTTTAATTGATTCAGGAGCATCAATTAATGTTAGGACTAGAGAATTTTTGTTCAAGCTTAGTATCACTGGTTTGTGGGACACACTCACAATATTGCAATTAGCTAATAATTCCATAGTCAAGCCTGATGGTATGGTTGAGGATATTGTTGTCACTTTGGATTCTTTAGAGTACCCTTCAAATTTTATAGTCTTGTCAACCAAAGCCACTCTTGGAGGTTACCCATTAATCCTAGGAAGGCCTTGGTTAGCCACGATTGATGCTTGCATTGTGTGCCATTTAGGAAATATGACCATATCAGATGGAATAAATACCAAGAAGTTAACTCGGTATTCTCTAGCAAACCCTCAAAGTGAACTTGATGAAGTTGTCTAGCCTGACTTAGGAGATGCTACTCTTGAAGTAAGCTCTATACAAAAACTCATGGTCGTTGAGAGAAATCCATTAATGGTATCCCAAGAAGAAGATTTGCAGAAATCGTTACCAAATAGTATGGTTTTGAGGAGTCATCTTATGATGATCCAAATTGTTCGCTGCAAACAATACTATCCAAGAAAACCACATCTCAGTTTCCTATAGCACCTGATTACCTTCACACTTTGCTACCTCATGAGATAAAGTCTTGTTACATAGTAGAAGTGCTAATGTTAGAAAAAGTTGAGAAAGTTAAAATTTTTTTAGGAAAGGAATTGAATATTAATAAAAACCTCACTAATTCTCAGATGTCCAGTCTTCTAAAGCTTTTACAAGATAGCTAGCAAGCCTTTGCATGGGATTACACTCACATGATAGGCCTAGATTCTAAATTCTATACTCACAATGTAGACAACTAAAAATCCTTTAGAAAATAAAGTATTTTTATTTTCTGAAAAATTCCCGATGACATCATCATTTATTAATTAATTAATTATTTAATTAATTAATTAATTTTTATGCCATTAAATCCTTTTATCTTAATTAAAAATATTTAATTAAGGAATCCCTCCCAAAAATGTTTAAATCTTATTTAAACATTATTTCCTTATTTATTAATTATTTAATTAATAAATTGACCAAAAATCCTAAAATAAATAAAAAATTTATTTTTTTCCCAAAAGTTGGCCAATTTCCTTATGACCAATAACCTCTTCCAAAATCTTCTAATCCTTCTTTAATTTTGATTAAAGGCTAATCCCATCATTTCCTACCCCTAATCCCAACTCAAAATATTTAATTAAAATTAAATATTAATCCTCATGTTTATTAAAAAAATTTTAATAAATATCTCCTCAACCCAAACCCTTGAAATAAATAAAACTTTATTTATTTCCTAAAAATCTAATTTATCCTCATCCTAAGAAGTTCTAGACTCTTCTAGAAAGTCTCCATCCTCATCCTAGGAAATTCTAGACTATTCTAGAAAGTCTTTATCCTCCTCCAAAATCTAGACTCTTCTAGAAGATGTCTTTAAACCTAATCCTAATCCCCTCCTAACCTTGTCACATTCCCTAAACATGGGTTAAGACTTACTAACCCAAGCCAAAGCTAACAAATATCTCCTCCTTCACCCACCCTCATTAAATGCCATCCACTTGCCTATCCCTAAGCTAATCCTAAACCATCCTAATCCATCCTCTAATCATTTGCACAAGCCTAAGAAAGCTTAAAACCTTCCTAATCAAGTCCAAGTCGAATTTGCTCTCATCACCCTCAAAATATCTCAACCATAAAACTTTATGAAGTCCACTAGGTCATAAATGACTCTTACAAGCCCTTTTATTGCTCTTACAAGTCATTATGAGGGTCTTTATGAAGATTTTATCTCTTGAGCCTCCTTTTTTGACTCATCCTTTCCCTTTCCTCCATCCTCTCACCATGTGACATGTGTCACTCCTTGATTGGCTATAAGGAAGCACAATCCATGTGCTCTCCTCTCATGCAATCTGAGCCTTCCATAAGCTTTTTCCCATCCTTGCATCTTAGCCCTCAATCCCTCAAGCCTCTTGCCTATAAATTGGATCCTTCCCCTTTACAAAATAACACAATCCATGAAGTAAAGTTATAATGCTATTTTGAGAGACAAATCCATACTAAAGCCATCTATCCACACCAAAAATCCACAATCATCCATTGAAGCCTTTGGAAGCATATTGAGCATACATCCTATCCATTTAGATAAAGCTACTCAACAAGAGAGCTTCTTATTGAGAGAGTCCATTAATGGCTCATATTCTCAATCGAGAGCTCATTTTAGTCTATCTTGAAGTTTATGAATTTTGTTTAGTTTGTAGAAGCTTTATTTAAATTTGGTTTCTATTAGCATACTAACATTGCTCATATACATTTTGGCACGCCCGGTGGGACCCCGCATGGGTCATCTTAATTAGCTTTTTTAGTCAAGATTTGTATGTCATTTGCTGATTTTGGCTAATTTTTCTTGTTTTTGTGATTGGTAGGATTGTATAAATTGGTTTTGTAGGTCCACATGAGCATGAAGAAGACAAAGGAACTCATAATCTATCTCATAGTGTTTGCAGATTTTTCAAGCTTATAGGTGGACAAAGAACTTGAAATTCTTCTTCTTCTTCTTGTATATATTCTTCTTATTCCATCTACTTCTTCTTCTTCTTCTTGTGGGAGATCTTGGCCATTTTTTTTTAAGAAAGCAAAGTCATACACACTTCTTTTTAGTGCTTAAAATGAACCCCCAAATCATACTTAAATCCATTGAAAAATTAAAAATTTGCAAAAAAGAAAAAATCTTTTAACAAGTGAAACTAAACCAATCTAATCATTTGCATCCTTGCAACATCAAGGTTTTAGATACATTCATGCAAAATTAGGAACACTTCATTTTTGGGAATTTAAAAAGAACTTCAAGTTTCCATTTCAAAAGGTTCAAAATCAACACTAAGTGCACACTAAAGTTCTTTTAAAAAATCTCATAAAAACTAAGAGTCCTAAATGGTTGCCAAAAATTGTCCTAAAAGCTTTGTTATTTGTTCCAAACAAATGTCTTATTGCAAAATCTTGAATGTTTCTTAGGATTTTCATGCATCAAAACAATCTAGGAATATCATTTTTGGGCTTAAAATATGCAAACTAGAACACAAAATCTTGAATGAAAACCAAAGTCCAAAGATTCATTTTCACTTTTGAGTCCAAAACAATCTTGAATGATCTAAGGTTAAAACAAAGCACTTCAAAGTTCTTAAAACAACACACAAAATCTCAATCTTGAATGCTCAAAAGAAAACACTTGAATGTTTAACCACTTTTCTTTGAATGCATGTTGCTAAAATCACTCTTGAATGCCATGGATTAAAATCAAATTTTCCTTGAATGCATGGTTAAAACAAAAAATCCAATCTTGAATTCTAAGGATCAATTAACTATTGCAATATCAAACACTTCATTTGGAGCTTCTAGAAATTGAACAAAACAAATCTCTTTTCCACATGCAATCTAGGTAAAGTTTGATTTTTGGACATTTAAGAAACCTTGTTAACTTAAAATACAAATTTGCAAAAATAAATTTGAGTAGTTCCTTGGACTCACCTCTTTTCTAATCACCCATCAAATATTAACCATTGGTTGCAATCTCAGCGCCATTTATGGGGATGGGTCTACTTGAAAAAGGTGTTAAATGTTCCACAATCTAACTCACTCACTTGGTCTTTGAATTTTTTCTTTAACTTTATCAAAATTCTTAAATGATCAAAACTCTAGATTAAATCGATCACACTTCAAGTTTGGGCACTAAAATTGAACAACAACTGACGTGGAGAGCCTCCGGGCGCACGCTTGAAATCGAATCTCACACACTTTTGTTTTGGGCTTAAAACAAACTCACACTCAATCTTGAATGCCTTAAAGAAAATTAATCGATACTTGACGTGGAGGGCCTCTGGGCGCGCGAGTTTGCTTTTGTTGACCCTAGCTCTTCTTATTGTTTTCATTCTTCGATCGATTTACTTTTTTTGGCGCTTCAAGTTGGAATAAACATTGTATCTTAAACATGAGTGCTTGCAAAGTCTAGATCAGAAAACTTAAGCGTCAGTTGGTAAAAGAACAAATGTGTTTTTTAGCCCAAGGTCATCCAAGTCTTCTCTCCCCTTGTCGTCTTTCGAGGCCATCTTGGGTGCATAAGATTAGGATCCAAAACCTTGTTTCTTTTTAGGAGGCCTGCTTGGGGATTTCATCACCCCTTGGACGACCTCAACTCCAGCGTTCTGGCGGAGTATAAGAATCGGAAGGTGAATCGAAAGACACCTTTCTTGGGATCAAGATTTTGTCACTCAGGCTAAGCCTCAAGGAACTTTATACCCTTGAGAAGTGAAAGAGGAGAAGTGGGTTACCGCTCCTCTCGACTGTGTGACATCTTTTTGGTCTCATCTACGGATTTGAGCCTCACGTACCTTGGGTATATCGAGGACTCCTTAGCTAAACCAACTGTCAACCTTATAGACAACCATCTAGGATGTTAATGTGTTTGAGGTGACTGATCAAAACATTTGTAGAACATACACACTCCTTGGCACAAGTATCACTTTCTGAGAATCAAAAACTTCTATCTGGTTGTTTCTATCTATTGCTTGATCTTTTATTTGTTGAATGAATGTTTGCAAAACTTGGTCAATCCTAGCTTAGGGCATACTTAGCGTAGTCACTGCCTATTTCAGAAGTTGAATGAGTTGAAGCAAAACAAACAAGATCTCTCAAAGCCAAGCAAATTCAGAAATTGATGTCAGAGCAACTCAAACCCAAATAGAAGTTCCACAAAGTTAAACTCAAACCATCTCTAGCATACCAAGAACTTTCAGCCAAGAGAAAAGAAATAACACCAAGCCCACGAATTGCCAAACTCCACAAAGTAGAGGCAAAAGCTACCGACAAAGCACTTCAAGAGGCCTGGTTAGAGCGCACCATCAAATTTAGCCAACATCCAGGAGTTAATCCTGCTTATGCCTTACCAACTAGGCATGATTTCTATGATTAGACACCCTTGTTTCTCCACATCTTCTTGGATAAGCTTCACTTTAGAGTCATTTTTGTAGAAAAGCCAGCCATCTTAGGTTATCCCCTTAAGCATTATTAGCTCATCCATCTCATTTAGAATCAAACCATCTAGCCAGCAATCAAAACCTCACATCCAAGCCTTCACAATTGTTGTCACTTTTGCCAAAAGTTTGCCACTCCTAAAATCTTCCAAATCCATCAATCTCACCAAGGTTATCCCTTTGACAGAGCTTTGTCTAGGGTGATCCAGCTTTGTCACTTGTTATCCCTCATCACCTTAAGCTAAAGGTTGGGATCCACAAGTGGTCAATCTCGTGTCCTTCCTAAAGGATCATCAGTCTATCCTTAAGTTGACACAATCACCAGCAACCTTACACATAGGAAAGCAGACCTTTCGTGCTTTGGCAACATATCTTTGAAGTTAGAATCTCCAACCCAATCCTCCTTAGGTTTTTTCATATAGCTTTGCCTTAACCTAGGAAATCATTTGCATAGAGAAGCCTTCCCCCTTTTGCATCCATCAGCATTATTGCATCTCATCCCTAGGAGCATTTTTCATGCCACCCGTCACTCGCTTAGCCAAGAAGAAAGAAACAATGGAGCCCTATCATTTGGATCGAACAACCTCACCCCCTTGAGCACTCAGCCATCCTTCAGCCCAGAGAAAGCTATGCCATCACGTACTAACATTGAAGCTTTCATGAACCAACTAGAAAATGCAGTATTGGTAAATGCCATTATAGACAAGAACAAAGAGACAATCATGGCTAATTTTCAAAGGGAAAATGTAGGAACCTTTGACTTTGGAAGACCCCCTCCATTATCAGATCCATCTCACCCATTGTTTGGGCAGCTACCACCACCCATAGGCTCTTATGATCCAAATTATCCTCAATATATGCCAAAAGAAGAGCCTCCAGCCAATCCATATGATCCAACAGACCCAAACATACCATCATCCACCCAAGTTGAAATCTCCATGCCGCAAGCCAACCCAGCCACCACCACTCCATCCTTGGTTCATACCTCTCCGCTCCAAACCCCCTTTACCCAAAATAGCTCACCGTTCACCCCCTTCACTATTGCTGCTGCTGCTCCCCAACCCAGCCTTCCAAATCCACCCATCTCCCAAATCAGTGCTAGCATCTTTGGCCAACCTCAGCAATATACAACAGGGATGCCACCCATGGGGCCAAGTAATCAACCTTTCATCACCCCCAGCTTGTTCACTGCAGCCCAACACACAATCCCATCATTTCCATTAGGTCTTGGGAGCTCAATACCATTAGCCACAAATCTACAAGCTACTACCCTCACTCCACAAAGCTATCAAATCCCACAAGCTACTACCAATTTTCTACCAAGCTCCCAAGTGACCCCAGCCCCTGCCACCACTCTACCAAGCTTCCAAATCCAACCACAAAGCTATCAAACCCCATCAGTTCCATTCCCAAGCTTTCAATTCCCACCACCTCCACCACCAACTAATCCATTACCTCCAATTACCAACTACTTTTCAATGCCACTTCTAGGAGGTAATCCACCACCCCAGCCAACCACCAATTATTTGTAGATACCATCCCAAATGGGGGCACAACCCACATATATTGGTCAAACCCCACAAGCCCCCCAATCCTTTCCCCAAGCCTCTCAACCATCTTATACCTTACCTCCACAAAGCAATCCATTTATCCCACAGCCACCTTATGTTCCTCAATCCCAACCTCAAATCCCATATCAACAGCAAGCCTCACAGCACATGCAGCAATATGCGCCACCTCCCCCTCAGCAACCTATCATACACCATGCAGCTGCCCAAACAATGTACAATCCCTATCAGCAAATCCCTCATAGCCATCCATATTCAGTGGCCCCATCCAGTACATACCTACCTCAAGGCACTCCTACATTGGGGGCACCCCAGCCATCACCTATCAATTCAGAATGGGAGCAAATGAAGATAGCTCTGAGAGCCATCCAAGAAGGGAATGATCCAAAGACATTCAAGTTTGAGAATGTGTGTCCTTACCCATTTGACAGAGCCATTACTATGACACCATTTCCCAACCACTTTGAGGTACCCAAATTTGACAAATTCAGAGGAAAAGGAGACCCTGTCACACATATCAAAGAATTTTACATGCACTGCCAGGATGTAGCATACAATGATGTCTTCCTCTTGCGCCTTTTTCCCAAAAGCTTAGCTGGACCAGCTCTTGAATGGTTTTATAGAATCCCCTATGGTACAATTAAAAACTTTGCTGAATTATCTGAGGCATTTGTATCCCAATATGCCCATCTTGTTGAAACAGAGCTATCAATAGTTGATCTTGTCCACACCAAGCAAAAAGGTGGAGAAAGCCTTGCCGAATACCTGCAAAGATGGCAAACCCTTACCACCCGCATATCCTGCACCTTGCCAGAACGCCATGTTGTGAAAATGTTTATTGATAATGCCCATCCTAGCTTGGCTCACCACATGACCATGAACTGTTTGCAAACCTACAAAGATATCAAAGAGAAAGGAATGATCCTTGAGCAAGGACTCATTAAAGATGGTGTGGTCAAGCTTTACAAGGAAGCCAACCAAAATCAAACACATTCCAATGACAAGTCTAGGTATTGGAACAAAAACAAGCACGTTGCAACAGATGGCGTCACTGACACCAGACATGTGAATATTGTTGGTCCTTCTCACAACCAGTCCAACCCACCATATCAACCAAAAAATCAACAAGCTATCAACTACCAACAACAGAATAACCAAAGCTATCAAAACCACACTCCAAGACCCAACTTTCAAGGGTCTAGCAATCAAGCTAATGCCATCAATGTAGCTGTAGGACAAAAGCCTAGATTCCAACCTACACCTAGAAACTATACACCCCTTAGTGAGCCATTGGATGTCATTTTTGAGAAATTAGTCAAAGAAAACCTCATCAAATTTCCTCCTACCCAGCAAATTGACCCAAGCCAATCCAAAGCTGCATGGTACAAAGATAATGAGTACTGCAAATTTCATAGGGTAAAAGGTCACACTACCCTCAGATGCATGAAACTGAAAGACTATGTGCAGGACCTCATTGATCGGAAGGAAATCACTGTTGGTGCCCAAACCTCTCCCAATGCAGGCTTACAGATCTATCAAAATGCTTTTCCTCCACACCACAACCAAAATCCTAGAAAAGCACCTATCCAAACCAACAACAACAACACCAACAACCGTCAGCCAAACCAACAGCATGGGAAGAACAATGACCACACTTCATCCTATATAGACTATGGTAGCCTTATAGGTTGTATACCCGAGAAAGAGCCTTCTGTCAATGTTATCAATATCCAAGGACCAAACAATGAGTGTGCAATCACCACTCGAAGAGCGCAATTTAACATCGCAGGCCCACCTATTACACCAACACCATCAGCTCCATCAAAAAGCCAGTACAATATCTTGGAACACCTTGGGAACATGCCAGCCCAAATCTCCATTTTAGACCTTCTTCACACTAGTCCTATGTACAAGAACATCCTTGACAGTGCTCTCATAGAATCTCGTGTCCCTTCTAATATCAATGCTACTGATTTTCGTAATCTTGTTCGACACCTCTCATCCTCATGTGCCCTATTGTTCAAATCCACCGACATACCCGTGGTCGACCCAGATCACACCCTTCCGCTTCGCATAGCCATCATGGTATCCAACTTTGCTGTAAAAAGAGTAATGATAGATAATGGATCAGCCTTGAATATTTGCACCCTAAAATTCATAAAACAAGCTGGGTATACTGAGGCAGATATCATCAGTGAGGTTATCACCATCAAAGCTTATGACAACTTGGAAAGAACCACAGAAGGAACTATTTTGCTGCCAATCAAGGTTGGGCCAGTCATCCAAGAGACACTCTGCCATGTTATTGATCTAAACCTACCATTTAACATTCTCCTCGGTTGCCCATGGATTCATGCCATGAAAGCCGTTCCATCCACTTACCATCAGTGCATCAAATTTCTGCATCAAGGCACTGAGGTAACCATCCATGCCGATCCAGAACCCTTTGCTTACTGCAATGCAGTTGAAGCTTCATATAAACCATTGCCCTGGAATTGATATCAGCACATCCATCGCCAGCTCATCCCACACTTATAATGACCCAGAAACCATCCTTGCCTCTACCCTGTCTACCGTGAAGATCAATAACAAAGGTTGTGGAGAGTATAGTCTGTCAGATGCATTTGCTGTCGGGGCACTCCCACTTGATCCACATGCCCATGGACGACCAACATATCACAAAGCTAAGGAAATTCCACCTCCTTGATACAAACAGTTTGGCCCAACAACCTTTGTATCCTCAAAAATCCCTCTTCATGAGGAGCTCACTCCAGATATCAACAAATGGTTACATAAGGATGCACCTCAAAGAAATCAAGCACGCCTTGATCACTTCAGCCAAAAGTATCCCCAAGAACATAATCTCATCACTGACAAATGGAACTATCAAGGTGGTGGTCTAGGACCAGAAGAAAGAGGCATGCAGTGCCCCATCGACGCACACAAGTGGGAATCGAAGTCAAGTCTTGGCTTTGGCATACCCACAACTGGGGGCACCAATGAGAACGGTCACACTTTTTCAAACATTCATCGCGACCTTGTTGAAATTGAAGACATTCCTGAGGAAGTTGAAAAGAGAGCCTACGACGATATCCTAGACCAAATCTCCCTCGAAGACTCTGTTCTCCAAGAACTATCCATCCACCTCATTGACCTACCACTCGCCCATCCACAACTCATAGATTGGGACCAACCAAGTGTCATACACATCGATGAGTTCACATCAGAGGAGGCACTTCTAAGATTCATGGGAGCTGAAACTCCTCACAAGAAAACAAAGCCAGATTCTGCCTATATCTACAAGCTAGATCCCAAGGGGTATTTTGGAGAAAATCCCCAACCTAGTTCCGATACACCCAAAACTGGAACTAAGGTGAATCTGAGACTAGCTAAGGCAACGAAGAGAACCCCTTAGCAAGAAAATCCAAAGCCACAAGAAGAACATGAGGATTTAGCATTGCCTCCTCAAGATAATCAACCAGAGGTGTCTTCTATTCTAATTGAGGATACTCGAGAAGTCAACATTGGTTATTCAGAGATCCCCAGACTTGTTCACATTGCTGCATCCCTATCACAAGACCAAGCTGACCTCCTCTTTGAGGTCTTAAGAGAGAATATTGGCCGATTTGCATGGTCATATCAGGACATGCCAGGACTTGATCCAAAGCTTGTAGTTCATCATCTTGCAGTTGATCCAAAGATCAAGCCCGTCAGACAAAAGCTTAGAAAAATGCACCCCAAGGTGGCATTATTGGTCAAAGCTGAATTAGAAAGAATGTTAGCTCCTAAGGTTATCCGACCTATCGACTACTCAGAGTGGATCTCCAACATGGTCCCTGTCACTAAACCTTTCGGTGACATCAGAATCTGCACTGATTTTAGAGATCTTAACAAAGCTTGTCCAAAAGATGATTTTCCCTTGCCCAACATAGATATGATTGTAGATCTTACAGCTGGACATGAAATTTTGTCCCTCATGGATGGATTTTCTGGGTATAATCAAATCAAGATTGCAGAAGAGGATCAGCATAAGACAGCATTCACTACCCCTTGGGGAACCTTTTGCTACAACATGATGCCTTTTGGCCTAAAGAATGCTGGGGCTACCTATCAAAGAGCTATGACAGCCATTTTTCATGATCTCATCCATAGCATTTTGGAGGATTATGTGGATGATATCTTGGTCAAGTCTCATACCTTCATGGATCATCTTGCTGACTTGGAGAAAGTCTTTGATAGGTTAGCCAAATATCATCTCATGCTGAATCCCAAGAAATGTGTCTTTGGGGTCACATCTGGCAAGCTTCTAGGCTTCATAGTTTCTAAACGAGGTATAGAGATCAACCCCAAGAAGGTCAAGGCTATCTTAGACATGCCTCCTCCCCAGACACTATGACAACTTCGCTCTCTTCAAGGAAAGCTCCAATCTGTTCGGCGCTTCATCTCCCAGCTTGCAGATAAGTGTACACCATTTTCACATTTACTAAAGAAGGATGAGAACTTCAAGTGGGATCCTTTATGTCAGTGCAGCTTCGACCATCTCAAGCAGTATCTCATCAATCCCCCTATCTTGGTTCCACCAATTCCTGGTCGTCCCCTAATTTTGTACATATCAGCAACACCTACTGCTCTAGGGGCACTTCTAGCACAGCTTGATGACTACAAAAGAGAAAGAGCCATCTACTACATCAGTAGAACCCTAGTTGGTTATGAACTCAATTACACTCCTATGGAAAAAGCTTGTTTGGCAGTTGTCTTCTCAACTCAAAAGCTTCGCCATTACATGCTAAGTCATACCATCCAACTAGTCTCCAAGATTGACCCTCTCAAGTATATGCTCTCTAGAACAGCACTTACAGGCCGTTTGGCCAAATGGGTTATGCTCCTTAGTGAATTTGACATCTAGTATGTGGATAGAAAGGCAATCAAAGGGCAAGCTATAGCAGATCACCTAGCTGATGCACCTCTAATAGATGCTTATCCATTGATCACAGAATTTCCAGATGAGCATATTTGTCTAATTGAAGAACAACCCCCATAGAAACTTTATTTTGATGGCTCATACACATCTCATGGATCAGGGGCAGGAATATTGTTGGTCACACCTCAAGGAGATTACATTCCAAAAGCCTTCAAGCTAAAATTCCCTAGCACCAACAATATAGCTGAATATGAGGCCCTCATAGCAGGATTAAAGATAGCTGTAGAATGGAACATTGTTGAGCTACAAATCTTTGGTGATTCTCAGCTCATCATCAAGCAAGCCCTAAGTGAATATCAAACCAAAGATGAAAAGCTATTACCCTACAAAGAGCTAGTTGATCGGCTAACCCAACATTTTACAAAGCTTCAGTTTACACAAGTGCCTCGAATATAGAACAAAGCAGCAGATGTTATGGCTACTATAGGCTCACTCTTGGAAATTCCCCAAGTAGCTACACAGTATGAGTTTTTAGTGGAGCAGCTCCTCACACCCGCCTATGCGAATGAGGATTCAAACCGTGTTTGTATCTTGGTTGGTTCCCAATCCCCTTGGTACCATGAGATTCACGCTTACCTTAACGATGGTATCATATCCCCTCACCTCACACGTACCCAACGCCAGAACCTCATCTGAAAATCATCCCGCTATGTTATCATAGCCAATACCCTATATCGTCAGGGTTATCACGATACTCTCGCTCGATGTTTAGACCAAAATGAGGCCGCGATGGTGTTAAAGGAAGTACACTCTGGACTTTGCGGTGCCCACACGAGTGGTATTGTCCTAGCACGACAAATCCTTAGAGCAGGCTACTATTGGCCTACCATTGAAGAAGACTCCTGTGACTTTGTCAAAAAGTGTCTCCCATGTCAGCAACATGCAAATCTTGTGCACGCTCCAGCACAGGATCTACAACCTATTGCACCACCTTGACCTTTCTCTTGTTGGGGCCTTGATCTAGTTGGAACTATCACACCCCTCTCATCTGATGGACATAAATGGATAATAACAGCTACAGACTATTTCACTAAATGGGTGGAAGCAGTCCCCCTAGTCTCAGCTACAGGAGTTTAGGTCTCCAAGTTCATCTTGTACCACATTGTTTGCCGCTTCGGCATCCCATCCACCATCTTCACTGACCACGGAGGTAACTTTGAAAATCTCAACATGGAAGAATTATGCACTTTCCTCCGCATCCATCACCGCTTTTCTAGCCCATATTTCCCACAAGGTAATGGCCAGGCAGAGGCAACTAACAAAACCCTCCTCAAAATTCTAAAGAAAGTTGTCAATGATTCCGGCCGTGATTGGCACCTACAAATAAATCCAGCCCTATGGGCCTATCAAACTTCCTTCCGTACATCCACAGGCACAACTCCATACTCCCTAGTCTATGGTGCCAAAGCAGTACTACCTATAGAGGTTGAACTTCCCTCCTTGTGCATATCTTTGCAAGGGCAAATATCAGATGAAGAATATAGAGTAGCTCGGCTCACCCAGCTAGATCTCTTAGACGAGAAGCGACAACAAGCCTATGATCATCTCACAGTCTATCAAACTCATCTCAAAAGGAATTTCAACAAGAAGGTGCTTCCACGACACTTTCAGCCAGGTGACATGGTCCTTAAAGAAAACATGAAAGTCCAAGTAGATCGAGAAAAGAAAGGCAAGTTTGAACCTACATGGCTTGGTCCTTATGTTGTCACTGCTTCCTTTGGCTCTGGAGCTTATCAGCTATCTACACCAGAAGGAGAACTCTTGAATGATCCTACTAACATCATTCATCTCAAGAAGTTCTATGCTTGAAGATCCTTGGTATACCAGGCTTTTAAAAAATACAAAAGAAAAAAAAAAATAGTAAAGAGAAATAAGCGTCCAATGGTGAAAACTTGGCAATTCAAGCACCTTGGATAGGTACCTTGGTGAAAACTTGGTAATTCAGGCACCTTGTGTACTAAAGACTAATCCATTATCTATCACTATCCTATCCCTCATCCATTTACCCACCATCCCATAAGACACACTTGGTTGTTCCCTTGGTGTTCCAACCAAATATCCAAAATCTGATGAAGCTTGTAAATACCTCCTGTACAGCTTGTAAATCTTGTACCAAAGCTTGTATTATACCTTGTAAATCTTGTACCATACCTTGTATATCCAAATCTTGTCCAAAGCTTGTACCATACTCCAAATTGTAGATAATCTTGTATTCTAGCTTGTATCCTATCACATGCACCCAAAGAATTCCATTTTCCTTAAGCTTTTCACAAACCATCTACCTATCCACCTATCACCTATTATAGACATCCCATCCTTCACAAACATTTCCATCTCACAAAAACCAAAACATGAACAAACTTGTACATTTGTAACATATCTTGGTCCATCAGCTTGTACATCCTCTTTAACTTAGTACCATTGTATCTATCCAGCGTTCATATCAGTTCGTCCTTGATCAACATCTTGCACCCATCACACATCTTGGTTAGCTATTCCAACGCATCCTTTAGCTAGATTTCCTGTCACCAAAGTGTTATCTTTCTTAGTTCAGCTTGCCAGATGCATCACTCATCCAAATCCACCAGCTTCGGTGCTCTCCAATAGGTCCTTGCAGGATATAGCTTTCCTCATGTCTGATCTTGGTCCGTTAGTGCCTTGTCCTACCCATCTCGTTGGCAAACGGCTCTCTTTTGGACTTTCACTTTCTTTTGATTTGGGATCTTCCCTTTTGGGTCTTGAAGTATCTTTTCCAAGCAATCTCCTTGTTCCCTCCTCAAGGTTGCCATGATCTTCCATATCATGGTATGCTGCGAATGGGGCAATTAGAGCGTAAGGTCTTGATTAGGTCTTTCATTTGTTTTTCTTTTCTGCTTGTGGGTTCTCTAGTGTCGTTTCCACGCTGCTTCCTCTAGGATTCATGTGTGATGCTGGGGCAATCCTTGTGTGTTTTTTTTGAGTTAGTTTGTCAGTCCTTTGCACGGTTGGTGAAAAGGCCTTGATGTTCTTGGTAACCTTGGCAATTAACCAATAGTCCTATAGCAAATCTAGTGCTCGACTACATGGTGGTACTTCTCTTTGAAGTATCCCCCCGCTCAAAAAGCTTCAATGGTTTTCCTTCATCTCCATTATCCCCCATCCATATCCAGCATCCGTCTCTCCTACCCCAGCTGATGCATCAGTATCTCTTTGAATCAATCATCACTCTTAGCTTTAGGGATCCACAATCCTAGTCTTAGGGATCCACCAATCCAAATCAACCCACCAAGCCTCATCTTTCGAGATCCACAATCCTAGTCCTAGGGATCTACGAAACCCATCTTCCGCCAATCTAACTCTTTGAAATCCTGTTGCATCATCCTTATAATCCCCTCATCCATCTCCCTATCCTAGATTCCTTTTATAGTGCTCCGCTCCTTCATCCTCTACAATCCCTGGGATCTTAAGCTTGCTTCCTCTTGTGCCTCTGATTCTCCCTTTATCATTCTCCCGTAGTGAGAGTTTGAGCTAACCAAACCTCTTCTCTTAAGCAAATTTGAGTCTCCTTGCTCATCCCAGATTCTTGTATTTTTCAAGAAGCCACCAAGCCTTGCTTTCTCTCCCCGCTGCCTTCTTGAGGGGGCATCCCATAGTCCATTCTCTCCTCTTCTGCTCTAGCCTTGGGCATCTTATTTTCTTATCTTTGATGTCATGCCACTTGCGGCATCACATCAAAGAGGGGCAAAATGTAGACACCTAAAAATCCTTTAGAAAATAAAGTATTTTTATTTTCTGAAAAATTCCCGATGACATCATCATTTATTAATTAATTAATTATTTAATTAATTAATTAATTTTTATGCCATTAAATCCTTTTATCTTAATTAAAAATATTTAATTAAGGAATCCCTCCCAAAAATGTTTAAATCTTATTTAAACATTATTTCCTTATTTATTAATTATTTAATTAATAAATTGACCAAAAATCCTAAAATAAATAAAAAATTTATTTTTTTCCCAAAAGTTGGCCAATTTCCTTATGACCAATAACCTCTTCCAAAATCTTCTAATCCTTCTTTAATTTTGATTAAAGGCTAATCCCATCATTTCCTACCCCTAATCCCAACTCAAAATATTTAATTAAAATTAAATATTAATCCTCAGGTTTATTAAAAAAGTTTTAATAAATATCTCCTCAACCCAAACCCTTGAAATAAATAAAACTTTATTTATTTCCTAAAAATCTAATTTATCCTCATCCTAAGAAGTTCTAGACTCTTCTAGAAAGTCTCCATCTTCATCCTAGGAAATTCTAGACTATTCTAGAAAGTCTTTATCCTCCTCCAAAATCTAGACTCTTCTAGAAGATGTCTTTAAACCTAATCCTAATCCCCTCCTAACCTTGTCACATTCCCTAAACATGGATTAAGACTTACTAACCCAAGCCAAAGCTAACAAATATCTCCTCCTTCACCCACCCTCATTAAATGCCATCCACTTGCCTATCCCTAAGCTAATACTAAACCATCCTAATCCATCCTCTAATCATTTGCACAAGCCTAAGCAAGCTTAAAACCTTCCTAATCAAGCCCAAGTCGAATTTTCTCTCATCACCCTCAAAATATCTCAACCATAAAACTTTATGAAGTCCACTAGGTCATAAATGACTCTTACAAGCCCTTTTATTGCTCTTACAAGTCATTATGAGGGTCTTTATGAAGATTTTATCTCTTGAGCCTCCTTTTTTGACTCATCCTTGCCCTTTCCTCCATCCTCTCACCATGTGACATGTGTCACTCCTTGATTGACTATAAGGAAGCACAATCCATGTGCTCTCCTCTCATGCAATCTGAGCCTTCCATAAGCTTTTTCCCATCCTTGCATCTTAGCCCTCAATCCCTCAAGCCTCTTGCCTATAAATTGGATCCTTCCCCTTTACAAAATAACACAATCCATGAAGTAAAGTTATAATGCTATTTTGAGAGCCAAATCCATACTAAAGCCATCTATCCACACCAAAAATCCACAATCATCCATTGAAGCCTTTGGAAGCATATTGAGCATACATCCTATCCATTTAGATAAAGCTACTCAACAAGAGAGCTTCTTATTGAGAGAGTCCATTAATGGCTCATATTCTCAATCGAGAGCTCATTTTAGTCTATCTTGAAGTTTATGAATTTTGTTTAATTTGTAGAAGCTTTATTTAAATTTGGTTTCTATTAGCATACTAACATTGCTCATATACACACAGAATATACATAAGCCCAAAAATAAGCTAGTAAGGCAAGCACAAAGAAGAATAAACCCTACTTTGAGAGACATAGTGAAAACCAAGTTGCAAAATCCTCCTAGTGCAGGTTTTATTTATCTTATCTCTAATAGTGAGTGGGTTTCTCCTATTGTCATTGTTCCAAATAAAGGAGGAAATTGGAATGTCTATGTTGACTATAGAGAACTTAACAAAACCACTAAGAAGGATCACTTTCCACTTCCTTTCATTTACCAAGTGCTTGATAATCTGGTGGGTAAAATGTACTTCTCATTTCTAGATGGCTTCAAAGGGTATACTCAGATACAAATATCACCAAAAGATTAGGACAAAACAACATTTATGTATCCTTGGGGAGTTTTTGCTTATTTATTCTTTCCATTTGGATTATGTAATGCCTCTGCTACTTTCTAGAGAGTAGTGATGGGTATTTTCTCTAACATTGCTACTGATTGTGTTGAAATCTATATGGACGACTTTACAACTCATGGAGCAAAATTTAAAGAAGCACAAGCTAACTTGGAAAAGGTTCTTAAGAGATGTCACGATTATAATCTCTCTCTCAGCAGTAAAAAGTGCTACATGATGACATAGGAAGGAATAATCCTAGGACATTATCTTTTATCTTTTGGAATTCAGGTTGATCCTACAAAAATTGTAGTTGTAAACACACTTCCCACACCGACTAAGTAAAAGAATGTTAGAAGTTTCCTCGGCCATGCTTGTTACTAAAAAAGGTTTATAAAATATTTTAGTCAACTTGCAAGACCATTGTATAATTTTTTGATGAAAGAACCTAAATTTGCATGGACAAAAGAATGTGAAGCATCCTTCCAGAAGTTGAAGGATGTCCTGACAACAACACCTATTCTCAAAGAACTTGATTGGAAGCTTTCATTGCATATCCACATAGATGCATATGATTATGCTATTGGAGTAGTTCTAGGACAAAAGGAAGATATCATTGAACATGCAATGTAATATATTAGTAAAAATTTACAAGGAGCAGAATTGAATTATACTATTACCGAAAAAGAGTTGTTAGCAATTGTTTATGCACTAAACAAATTTAGGCAATACATGACAAGCTATGAAATATTTTTTTATATTGATCATTTAGCTATCAAATACTTAATTAATAAACCTGCCATTAGTGGTAGACTAGCATGTTGGTTATTCCTAATGTAGGAGTTTTATGTAAAGATTACAGAGAAACCAAGAAAAGGCTAATGTAGCGGTTGATTTCTTGTCACGACTGCACATGTTAGATGATCCTACAGTAATTGATGATAGTTTTCCTAATGAGAACTTGTTTTCTATTGATTCTCTTTACCCATGGTATGTAAACTTAAAAAACTACCTTGCTACAAGGAGAGCACCACCTCACTTTTCTCTTAAACAAAGTCATCTATTAGTTAAGAAGAGTTTTAACTTCTCTTGGATCTTAAGCTTTATGTTTTATACAGGACTAGACTAGGTCACAAGGAGATGTATTTGAGATGATGAAACTTATGACATCCTTCAGGCATGCCATGATGAGCCATGTGGAGGACACTTTTTTGCAGAGAAGATAATGCATAAAATCTTGACAACAGGGTACTACTGGCCTACTTTGCATAAGGATGAAACAAAGTATACTTGACATTGTGAAAGGTGTCAATGTATGGGATGTCCAAAAAAGACTAATGAAATACCTCTACATCCACTGATAGTTGTCACACCCTTCGACAAGTGGCATATTGACTTCATTAGATCTATTGAGCCCTATTCTCATGGAAAGTATTACATCTTAGTGTGTACATAATATGCAACACAATGGATTTAAGCCAAAGCTATGAGACATGCTAGAGATCATAAAGTTCTTGAGTTTCCTTTTAAATTCATATTCATGAAATTTGGAGTACCAAGGGAGATTGTCACAGATCAAGGAGCACAATTCACATCTAACCTCATCATTGAGTTGATGCAGGAGTACATGGTGCGTCATGGAAAGTCTTCATCCTATCACCCTCAAGTCACTGGCCAAGATTAAATCACAAACTGGGAGATATAATTTATTCTTATTAAAATTGTAGTTGTGCATAAAAAGGATTGGACTACTTGCCTTCTTGAAGCCATATGCACTTACTGTACCACATGAAAAACTACCACAGGGTTTACTCCTTTTGAGTAGGTATATGGAAAATTTTCCTCTACACAAATTGAGTTTCAGCATAAAACACTTCTTACTATTTTAGAGCTAGATATAGATATTACCAATGCATAGCAAGACCAGTTATTGCAATTAAATGGATTAGATGAATACAAGAAGTTTTCTCTACACAATATAGAGTTAATACAAGAGTAATAGAAAAAGTGGCATGATAAGTTCATCCATGATAAGAATTTTTTTGTTGGAGATTGGGCATTGTTATATGATTCACAATACCAACATACGCTAGGGTTACCAGATGAGTTGAGCCTTTGGAGATTATATCAATATTTGACAATGAAGTTGTACAACTTTCAATAATAGATCATGTTCAATTCAAGTTACTCATCAATGAACATCATCTAAAACTTTACCACAAGCATATAAGCCATGATGAGTTCCTAAAGTAATTCTAGAGCATAGTTGAAGCAATAGTTCCTATAGCCAAAGAATTTGGGTCTTTCATCCACGATTTTAATAATTCTTGATTCCATTCAAGACCACCATAATAAATATTTTACATTTTGTGGAATAATTTCTCCTTAATAATTTTTCATCTCACCTTCTCCTTTTTTGACTAATCCACCCCATTCCATCACTTCACATATGCAGGTGCGATTTTTTTTTAGACAACTCTTTTTGCAACGCCTCAAAGTTAGTGCCACATATACTCTTACATATATTATTTTTATTCATTAATCTTTAGGATTTTGTGTCATTTTAATTTTTCACTCTTTCATAACTTGAGTTGGTGGGTCCCATGCCATTACTTAGTTGGGGGGGGCGAAACTACTCTATTTTTACAATTTAAAATTGGCATGTAAAATTTAAGTTCATGTCTTCAAATATGTCCATGACATGATGTGATGATTTGTCCTTTTTTTATTGCATCATCACAATAAAAATAAATTAAAGATATTAAAAGATGATCTTAATTTTTTAATGGTGTGCTACAACATGTTCAGAGTAGTAGCCTTGGAACATGCAAAATTTTATGAGATATTATGTAAAAATCATATCATTAGATTTTGTGCAATTTTTTTTAAATTTTATGAATCAAGTTGTGATTTTTACACCCTCTTTATTCTACAAAATTTTATTCTATGATGCATTGAATTATGTGACATGCCACCATTGAATTTAGTGAGAATTATGTTTTGCAAGTTGGAAATTTTCTAGAGAGAAGCAATGTCTGAGAGAAGCAATGGGAGGTGACCTCCAAAGGCATGAACCAATGAACCACACAATTTTGTTAAATGATGCGCCCACCTATGAAATGTTTAGAAGGAGAAGGTGGTTGGATTATTATTTAAGCCTTCATGAGTTTAACAAGGAACTTGCTCTACAATTTATGTCCACCTTAAAAGATAGGGTTACAAAAGTTAAAGGTTTGAAAATTGAGTTAACAAAAGATGTAGTTGCTAAGGTGATAGGTTTTCCTTAAGAAGGTGAAAAATGGGTGAAAGATTCTGATGAGCAATCAACAAGAGCACAATTCACTTTTCATGGTGATCCTCAGTTAGATATCAACAAGAAGCAAGGAACCTAGTGATTATCTTTGCCCCTAGAGTTCATTCAGCTAGCCACATTTTTTATGCAGTACTTCACCTATGAGGGATGCTACAAATACTTGCATGCTTTGCACATCAAAATTCTTAGTCATCTCTGCCATGATGATCAATTGGTAAATCTTGCCAGCTTCTTATTTAACATTGTGAAAAAAGTAGTTTTTGTTAGTCTAGTCAGGAAGCAACTAGTCTATTTCACACCATTTCTTAATAAAATTAGTGGTGGAAAGGGAATTGAATAGAGAAAAGGTTGGGACATGGAAATAATTTTTGTAGGTGAATGAGGTTGAACCTAGAATAGATAGCCCTAGAGTAAAATTGTTCAAAGAGTTGAAAATGATCAAGAAGCCTATCCTTCCATTTCTAGGTCACATAGAAAAAGAATGTTCAATTTTGGAGCCTCTACTTCTTAGAGGAAGAAAAAAAAAAGTTTAGGAGCTCCTAATATTTTGGAATCTTCACCATCCATAAGGGTAAGGTCTACATCTAGGAGGGATAAGGGTAAACTAACAAAACTAAAAGAGGAAACATTATAGCCTTAGCTTGGTGAAAATGTTGATAATATGGAAGAAATCCTACATTCCCCTAGGGAAGAGAATGCTAGAAAACCTCCTAAAGTAGTAGCATAGGAGGTGATCATTAAGAAGAAAAAGAAATGGAAGAGTCCTTCAAGCTCATCCACACCACCAATGAGGAGAAGTAAAAGAATTTTTGAGAAAGATGTTGAAGCATCTATTCCTATTATTGACATTGATTCTTTTGAATCTATAGAAAATGAACCTTTGAACATTTCCTCTTTTGAGGAATTGAATAATCAACCTACAACCAATGTCACAATAATGAGAGAGTAGAGTCCATGAATAAAGATTAGCCTTGGGGTTAACTATATACTGATAGATAATGATCAGGATTTTGAAGACATCGAGGAATATGTAGATAATTCTACCTAGTCTAATGTTAGTGTGAACTCAAAGGAAATGCCTAACTTTGGGACTGCAAACCTTGAAGAAGTACCCCAACAGGGTAGTTAGGAATAGTTAGAAGTATTGGCTAAAGTGGAACTCATGTTAGTGAAGAAACCAATTTGATTAGGACAATTGTTGTGTGAAAAGGTACGTCCTCTGCACCTAAAGAGATATTTAAAACTCCTCACTTTCCCTCTGGAATGGTGGACATACTCAATCAAGAACCTTTACCCCCACCAGATTTGTCTACACCTCTTGTAGAAAGAATAAGTTTGTACCAACAATTGTTATGGGAAAAGACACAATGGAATTTAGAAAAAGAAAAATTGAAACGATGCCTTAATGAGAAGAATTTTCAGTTGGAGAGGAAATTAGATGAGATTGAGGTATTGAAATGAAGAATTGATTAGATTACTGGGTTAATTCCATAGCTGATGGAATATAGATTGCCCTCAATAGTGTACGCAATATTCCTTCAAGAAAAACTTTTTAATTTCAAATTAACAAGGATTGTAGAAGGCCTCAATTCATCCATTTCAAATTCCCATGAATTTTACTATGCCTTTTAGTCTAACCCAATAACTCTGAAGAATCTATTGTGTGAATTATACTTGCATAACTTGGCATTTCCTGATGACATAGAGTAGAACCCACTCCTCTATGTAGGAGATGTACAACTCAGAGAAGTTATTTCATGGAGGTAGAATGAGATAAGTCATGAATACTAGGCTACACCATATAGGGATAAAGAAGTGTCAGTTCCTTTAATGATAAGGTATGAGGTACAACACTCTAGAAGAGAATATTTTGATTGGATCTCGGTCATAGCAATTGATTATGACATGGCCTCTAAAGTCCAGCATTGGGAAAGAATCAAAGTGAATCATGGATACTTTGATTATATCCATAATGAGTAAGGGAAGAGAACAACTAGTGATTTGAGGGTCTTTGCGAAGGTTTAGAACTTTATGATTGCTAGGGGCAAGCAATAGTTTTGTTGGGGGGAATGATGGGTTCCTTAATTAGCCATCTTTCTCACCACTTTTTATCATCTTTCTAAGACATTTGATAGCACATGGACATACATTTATGGTTTTAAGCATATGAACCTATGGTTTCTGTGTGTGTGTGTGTGTGAACATAAGATGGAATGTGGATACCTCTAAAAACATAATATTTTCTTAATTTCATGGATAAGAATGGTGAATATAATAGTTACACATGTTAATGGATGTTTTCTCTCTTAAGCTATGTTTTGGGTAAATACCTCCTGTAGCCATAGGTTTTCACGAGTGATAATTAAGACTAACACCTTTTCCCTAATATTGATGATGTGGATATATGTGTATATGGATGGATGTGTGTACATTAATTATCTTGTAGGAGTTGAAGGTGGATATTCAAGGACTAGCATACTAGTGTAGGAGTCATCAAAACCAACCATGATCGCAAAATCTTTTCAAAGATAGTCAATGATTCTTGTTGCATGCAATACACAAATTTAGTATGCACTATATTCTGGAATTGTTCATGGTCAATAATGTTTTTTTTATGAAACTTTATGAGTTATAACTAATCCTCATTATGAAGTGATTGTAGGTTTAGGATTTAGTGGTAGTTTCCTTTTAAATAATTGACTATTGTGACTCTTAAGGAGTTAGTCAAACAAGTAGGTTTTTAATAGATAACTCTTGCATACCATTTCTAAAATTTGTAATCATTTTTACGGATGAATAGAATGTTCAATTCAAGTTTGAAACTTTTATCTTGATTGTAGTTTTCATTCACTCATTCGAGGGGGCCCACTTGATGAGTGAATTTCTTTGTTAATGTAGAGTTTATTTCTTGTTCATTTATATGTTTTAGAACTCTATTGTTCTTGTAGCCATTGGTACTAGAATTAGTAGCATGTTCATGTAGCATAGTCAATTGGAGTAGTTCCTAACTATAATTTCTTGCTTTGATTAGAATATATTTGCTTACCAATTTTAGTTTAGTTTTCCTCAAGCATAAGCATTTGAATTCCTTAAATAGGCTTAGAAGAGGATGTTTGAAGCATATACTTTCTAGTATCCATTCCACATTTATGTCCTTGGTCAGTAATTAAATGAGACTAAATAGTGCATTAGGAATCATTTGGGTTGTCCAATCCTAAATTAAGCAGTCCATTGCTTTGGGTTTCTAATACCATTTTTTGGCAAAGCAAAGAGCTATTAATTAGCATATACAATTTTAGTTTGAAGATTCATTCAAAGATCATATTTATTCATTGCTTGAAGAAACCATAAGCCTCCATACATTTACTTGGAATCTTCAGTCTATTCTATGATATCGCTCTTTGATGTCTAGTTTGATCAACACACTTAGATTTTTTTGACTTGGAAAGAGTGTATCACTTCTTGTCCTGTAATAATTCTATGACAAATTGATCAACTTGGGACAATTTTTTTTTTCATCCTCACTAATAATGTTAGGTAAGAAAAACTAAAGTTGGTTATCCAAAGTCTTGGTAAGAAATTATTAAGGGAATTAAAAAATTCTATACATGTCAAACATCATCCAAACACTTTTGTTTCTCATTTTGAGGGATGAGATAAATAAATGTATTATTTATTTCTCTCACAACTTTATTGAATTTCGTAACTTATTCTAGAGAACTTGTTATGTTGCACCTAAAAGATCTGAGTAATTCTGAAATGGGACTACTAGAAAACCATCAAGCCCAAGTGATTTATGCAGATTCATAAGATTAAGAGCTATCTCAATTCATTACTTAGTGAAGTTTTGAAATAAATTTATGTTTTCCTCCTTAGAGATAATTTTTGGAATAGATGATAAAATATCATTTTGGTCCCTAAGGTTAGATATTTCTGTTAGTGTAGTTTTTTATTTTTCCTATTTTGCTAGGTTTTTCCTACACTTTTAATAATCTCGCTTAGATTAATAAAGCATGTCTTATTAGGTGAATGGTTGTGAGGTGTCACCTTCCTACATGTGAGCATCCATTAGCTATCTTGGGAAGATACTTTGCTATCTTTAGTCCAATAGATGGTTGCTCCTCATTGGTTGGTGTTGCCACCTCCTCCCTCTTCCTAGCCTATATAAGCATGCTACCTGGCTTGTATTTGTATCTCTTTTTTTTGCATCCTCTTAATGCTATTTTGCTTCTAGCATTTGCATTACTCTCTTGGAGACTAACTCTATGATGCTATTTTGATTTTGTATCATTTGCATTCATAGTTTAGATATTTACTCTTTGCACTAGTTTTCTGGGTTATTAATCTTTTCAGATTCTAACATGGTATCAGAGCTTTTCTATGTGCAAGAGTAGATTTTAGTTTTCTTATTTGAGAGATTCGGGGGGGGGGGGCAAATAAACTTTATTGTAGTTTTTTGGAAAAAGAAGTATGCTCTTCTCTTGCATCTTTGGATGATCCTAAGAATCAGAAAAGTTTTGACAAAAGCAGTTTTTTCTCTAGGGTTTCAATCTCAAATTTGACAACCAACTTGCATATTTAGAGTTTTCAATCAGTTTTGCAGGTTCCAGCATGCCATTGATGGACTTAAGAAGATGATCCAGCATTTGCATGTCATATTTTGGTTGCTAGGGTCATTTTTTGATTTTTGGAGCCATTTTTTACTGTTAAAGGCGTCTAATTTACACTACAGAAACATCTTCTGTACATCAGCATGAAAAACGCTTTCTAGGTTTTGTTTGCAGCCCCGAAAAACCATCTGGGTATCTTTTAGATTTTGCATACAAGCTATATATTTTTCAGAATCGAGCATGCAAAGCTACAGCCATACCCCTCTCCGTTGGCAGTCGTAGATTTGAATGCAATTTTCAAATGTCTCGTTCTTGCTCATACGGACTCTGATTTTGATGATTCTTGTTATGAACTTGGCTATTTTTTTGTGCTCTATCCACTAGTGGAGTTGTTTTTTGATTTTCATGCATGAATTCTTCAAAAATTACAGATTCTCAGTCGTGACTGTGCACAGTTCTTGTTTTGAAAACTTCGAAGGATCATAACTTTCTCATACGACCTCGTATCGAGGCAATTCTTTTTTTTGAAAGTGCATGATTTTTCGAGTAGATCGCAGTGGTGCTATTTTTTTCTTGATTATTGTGCCCAAGTTTCACTTTTAGCATATGCTCTTCATGAGGGTTTGTAATGCATTGAAATCAAGACCACTAAGTATCTCTTTCTAGTGGTAGTTGTAAATGCACTAAAATAAAGTGCCAAATCATATTTCTTTGGGAGGGGGTTCTTTGATTGTGTAAAAAGGGAGGGGGGGGGAGGGGGGGGGGGGCATTGTCGTGGCTGGGTTCTCTTCTTTTTAGCATTTCTTTGCATTTCTTCATCATGCATCAAACAAATATGCCCATCCTAACTCCATACAATTACTTTGAGTGGAAATCACGCATGATAATTCACTTAAGAAAAGCTGGATTAAATAGGATAACTATGGGACTTGAAACTGAACCTGCTAAAGATGAAGATAAGCCTAAGTGGTTTAACAAATGTGATGAGGCATTTGGAACATTGTGTTTGTCTATTTCTCCTGACTTGCTATTTCACATTGAGTCTTTGGATACACCAAATGAAGTATGGACAAAGCTAGAAACACTATTTGGCACACAAGATTCAATGAGGGGTCATATGTTGGAAAATGAATTAATTAGTTTGAGTCCAGGCAATTTCAACACAATCCAAGATTTCTTCACCAAATTGAAATCACTAAGGCTGCAGTTAAAACAATGTGGAATTGAAAAGAAAGATGAACAACTGATTCTTAGTATTCTCTCTAAGCTAAGTTCAGAATATTCTGTGTTTGTCTCTACCTTCTATGCTACTAAGGGTGCACTTGGTACTCAATTCACCATGCCATCTTTAGATGATTTTGTTGTCAATCTCACTCGAGAATAGGACAAGCTAATCCAGATGGGCATTCTTAAGTCCTCTATGTCACATGCCTTGGTTGTCAACCAAGGCACAAAAGAACAACAAGGACAAAGTAGTAACAACAATAGTAAGGACAAGAAACAAAAGAATAGCGAGGAGAAGAAGGATCAGATATCAATTTCTTCAAAAGCAACTATTGATACACCATCTTCCAAGGGCGATAAGCCTAAGAAAGAAAAGGTCAAATGTGCCTATTGTAAAAGACTTGGTCATGATGAACATAAATGTTTGCAGAAACAACTTGATCACTTGACATACATTCTTGAGAAGAATAATATCAGTGTTCCTGAGTCTATCAAACAAAGTTCTAATGAAGGGTCTAACAAAGAAAAAGAAAACAGGAAGGGGAAAGGAAAGGGCGAGGCCCTTTTTGCAATTGCTTCCTCACCATCCACTTGGGTTCTTGATTCGGGTGCTTTGCACCACATGGCTTCATCTAAGGAAGAACTTGCATCCTTGGAGCCATGTACTATGCCTTCTATTTTGATGGGTGATAACACTCTTGTTGAGGTGTGTGGGAGAGGGTCTATTGATGTGGGGGATGGAACATTCCATGATGTTCCTTGTGTACCCTCATTGTCAACTAATCTCCTATCGGTACACTAGATCACTCACACAGGTTTAGGCAAGTGGGTTGAGTTCACTCCTGATTCAGTGGAGATACGTGAGTTGCACAATGATTCTACAGGTGCAGTTAGGAGAGTAGACCATCAGTCACAACTCTATATGTTTTCTCACTTTGTTCCTGATCCTCCTTTGACTGTTTTGCTCACTCACTCTAATGATGTGAGCAGATTATGGCATGAGCAGTTTGGCCATCTTAACTTCCACTACCTGCATTAGCTTAACCAGCAGAGCATGGTCATAGGGTTGCCTTCTACTTTGACATTGGAGTCACTTGGAATACATGATAGATCTTCTAATGGGCTAGATTCACTTGAGCAGTCTTCTACCTCCACTTTTGATGCAGAGAGTGATTCAGAGGACTCACCTCCTTCCTCTTCTATTCATCATTTATAGGTTGATGATTCTCCTCTAGATTCTCCATCTTCTGGTCCACTTTGGGCTAGACAGACCTTGCAGTTTGTAGCTGATTGGGTTGGGGATCCATTAGACACCAAGCAGATTCGTTCACAATTCTAGGATGTTGTAGATATCTTCATTGCTACTACCTCAAATCCACAGTCCTTTTATGAGGCTTCTGGTATTTCTGAGTGGGATACAGCTATGCAGGAAGAGTATAGTTCCTTGATGAGGAACCACACTTGGGATCTTGTCCCTTTTCCTAAGGGAAGAAAACTTGTTCGATGTAAGTGGATCTACCGGACAAAATTTGCAAGCTTTGTTGGAGGTGTGGGATGCTTCATCTTTTGGGGGGGGCGCTTCCTCTCACTTGGAGTCCTAATTTTCTTTGGGGAGTCTCTTTTCTCTCTCTTTTGGGGGAATTTTATGTACATGGGTACCTCATCAGGCTTAACTTTCCAAGACCCATTTCTACATCCACCTAAGCTTCGCTTATGGGGGGGTGTTAGTGTAGTTTTTTATTTTTCCTATTTTTCTATTTTTTTCCTACACTTTTAATAATCTCGCTTAGGTTAATAAAGCATGTCTTATTAGGTGAATGGTTGTGAGGTGTCACCTTCCTACATGTGAGCATCCATTAGCTATCTTGGGAAGATACTTTGCTATCTTTAGTCCAATAGATGGTTGCTCCTCATTGGTTGGTGTTGCCACCTCCTCCCTCTTCCTAGCCTATATAAGCATGCTACCTAGCTTGTATTTGTATCTCTTGTTTTTGCATCCTCTTAATGCTATTTTGCTTCTAGCATTTGCATTACTCTCTTGGAGACTAACTCTATGATGCTATTTTGATTTTGTATCATTTGCATTCATAGTTTAGATATTTACTCTTTGCACTAGTTTTCTGGGTTATTAATCTTTTCAGATTCTAACAATTTCCATAGTTTTATTGATGTAATCAAAGTATGAGATGACTGTCAAGTTAAATTCTTTTGGACAATCCCTATTTTAACAATCAACGTCTCTGATAGATGTTAAATGGTTAAGAATTCTTTTTTGTTTGCTAATATTATTAAAGAATTTTTTCTTCTTGTTCGCTTCATGTAACTAGGTTTCCCTAGAGTTCTACCACTTGAATACTTCATCCTTAGCTAGGAAAGCTTCATACTATTGCATGCACTTCTTCTCTTCAAGGAATTGGGCTAAAGCTATCCCATGTTCCAAAATATTTTATGAGAGATTCAAATTTATCCTATAGGGTGAGTTTTTCCCATATTTCCAAAGAAATCAAAGTTCTGTTCTTTTAGTTTTCATTTAATCATATTAAGTAAGTTATCATCCTTAATCTATATTTGTTTGAACTGTAAAGCATAGTTACTTGATCATTTCTCCTCAATAATTTAGATCTCAATAGAAAAGTGGTAAAATCCCAAAACTAGTTTAAAATTACATACACATGAAATAGAGAAGGTAGATAAATTATTATAAATTAAGAACCTATAAATATTTTTTGCAATACTACTAAAATCCTTCCTCTTATTATTCTAGGTGAATGAGTTTAACAAGCATTCAATTTCCAATAAACTAACTGTATGGACCAAGTCCACAAAATATTAGGATTCTGAGAAGGGATAGATGCTACCACAAGACTTCTATAGAGGTCTAAGGATATCATTAAAATCATCTCCTAAAATAGAAAATATTGAACACCTAGACTAATGCTATCTTATATTTCCTTCCACACCCTTACTTTATCCTAGTTTCTTGTTGGACTATAAATCTTCAAGAGTTTAAAAGGGACATCAAATATAATACCCTTTACTAGCCAACACATCCAATTCTTAGGATCCTACAAAATAGAAATCACCCCTAAAATGACTTCTATTGGAGTGTCCTTAATTTCCTTCCTACCTAGGGATCTTCTAAATTTATCCATCTCTTCCTTACCTAGATTGGTTTCTTCGATGAGGATGATATCAACTCTAGTCAATGAGATAAACCATTTTAGAAGATATTTCTTGTAAGGGACCTTAATACCCCTAACATTCCATGTTTAGATATTCATAATGATTAGGGAAGGATCTTCCCCTTCACATCATAAAATAAATATATTAATTTTTATTTCATACAAGATACTCCATTTGAAGATCTAAGCTCTCAAAGATATTTGCCACCCTATTTATTTAAGGATTTGGTATAATTTAGGTTTCCTAACCTTGTCTAGTGGAGGGAAATATATACAAAATCTTGGTCTTTATCTAATACTATATCTTGATCTGAGAAAAAAATCCCATCATCTAGGTTCATAGGGGGATAGAACATCCACATGCTCCTTGTTATTTTTCAGAATCAAATTGAAAAGAATTAATTTTTTTCTTCTAATTTCTTCTTCATCATATATTTCATCTAAAAATTGATCCATGAGATCATTAACCACCATATAATTTAGGACTTCAGCTAAAATATGAAGATTTCTTTTAACTCAAGTTAGGGTTTCCATGGTTTAATCTGGTAGATGAATGTCAATGTCATTTTGATATCTTCTATTAATATTGGGTGGACTCTCTTCAAATTCAGAACCATGATTAATTTAATCCTCTATGAGGGAGATTTCTACCTAATCTATATCAGAATTAGAGGGGGGATTCTTACTCCCCTAGGCTCTCTTTCCTAACAATTACTAATCAGAGATGGGTTGGTAGTGGTTCCCTAATCTCCCCTTATTTACATTCTTTGGATGTGTAAAAATAGAAATTTCATCCATCATTATTAAGAATGACTAGAACATCAAGGTAGGTTTAGCATTGACTGAGTAGTTTGGAAATGGAGAAGGAATACAACAAAGAATTGGGTCTTCCCAAAAGGGATCTTTGACAAATCTAAATTTCACAGAAATGGATTTACCATTGATGTTTTGATTAGGTAAAAGTAGCTTTGAAGAGGACTTGAAACCAAAAATAAAAAATAACCAAAGTCAAGAGCTAATTCTATAGGGACTAGCAACCTAGAATATCACAGTAAAATTATAAGGTTTGTTTTATAGGGACCAGCAATCAAGTCAATCTAGTTTTACAAGGACTAGCAACCAACATAAGACAACAAAACTATAGGGACCAAAAGTCTAGATAAGCTAGAAAATAGTACAAGCAAGAAGTTGGGTCTCAATTCCACAGATTGAGATCATGCTCTTTTAGAAATGGGTACTATTTTAAAAAAAATGAGCACCCATATTAGGCTCAGGTGCCCAATCCTAAATTTTAAAAAATGGACACCCCTTTTTTAGAAATTAGGTGCCCATCTTTTATTTTCATAAAATAGGTACCCATTTTTAAAAGATAAAAATAAAATTGATTTTTTTAGAAATGGATACCCATTTTTCATTAATTGAGTACCCATTTTTTAGTTTTTAAAAATGGGTCCCCATTTCTGAAAAGAACAAAATTCTTTTTTTTTAAGGAATTTTAAATGTTTGTTTTAATTTTTCAAAATGGACATTGATTTTTTTAATTTAAAATAATGTGTGCTCGTTCCTTACAACATGGGGAAGGATTTTTTTTTTCCTGCCTTAGATTTTGGTTTGGGATAGGGTTGGTGAGGCCAAGCCTATGCTTGATCTCTCAAGATTTGTCTAAGGCATTGAACTGATCAATTCATGCCTTGCCATAATTTTTAGAGGGTCATTCCAATCAATTTTTTCAATGAAACAAGAACCCATTAAAGCTAACACTATCTTGATTTCACAATACAAATTGTGTAGTGTTATGATTTTACTTAATATCTTTACATTATTTTTTAATTAAAGGTGGTACCTAAATGTTAAATGACGAGGTTCCCTAAAACATTAATATCTTTTATATTTTATGATTTTTCTTAAATTAATTAATATGTCATTAATCTAAATACAATTATTTTGAAGTAGAAAAAAAAAAAAAAAAATTTTGAAAAAAGTGAATTTATCATCAAACTATTGTGTCTATAGATGAGATGTTTTAAAATTTACCTTAATAGCCAATTAAAAATTAATAAAAAAATTATTCAATGAAAAAATAAGGAAAAATATTATCACCAATATTTTGTGTGTTAGGTAACTTACTTTAAAAGGATTTTTAAACATTCATTTATTTGTGTCTAATTATGGTGTTCGTACATGAGTGTGGTATGGTCCTAAAACAAGCATCTAGAAAAAGTAGTTTTTAAAGATCCATTAAAAAAAAAAAAAAAAAATTATCGTATGGGTACACAAATAAGTTACATATTCAAAAAGTAGATTCTAAATACTACAATTTTTATTTCTAAAGTTTTTTTATATTCAATCCCTAAATGTATTGATTTTTGACATCAATTGACAAGAAATTTGAAAAATAGGATAAACACTTCCACATTTTTCCAAAAAGTGAAATCCAACTTCTTGCACTTACCCGAAAATTTTAGATAATTTCTTTAATAGCACTAGAAATATATGTATCTAAAACAAAAACCTCTTTGAGAGAGTCTTGAATATTCTTTGTAGGAAGTTGAATGTCCTCTTTTTGAGTGCTTTGTCTAGTTCTTCTACATAGACCACTAGCCAACAACGGTGCATGATCAGTCGAGTTAGCTTCATTGAGAGAAACTTTTCTAATAGAAGCAACAATATTCGGGATAGATTTACCATTGATACATGAATATCCAATGGTTTAGGTTTTATATGTTGACAATCAAATTACTAATATTAATTTGACTTGAGCACTTAAGATGATATTCTACAAATCTTGAAAAATATTGTAGAGTATTACCTATAAGTTTAAGTGTATTCCAAATAGTTGGGCCTATTGGAAGATTTGGTAAAATAATTGTACAATATACTTTCAAATATCCTCCATTCCTTGGACATACAAAAGGTACCTAGTCACATAATTTGAAGGGATAACTATTGAAAACTAGGGTTTCCCCTTTAAGAACTCTATTGGTTAAATCTAAAATATCACAAGAAATATAAAGAATTTTTTTTTACATCATTACTAAATCTATGCGATTTCCTAAGAGTTTTTTAGTCAATTTGAGTATACAATCTATATCCATACTTAGGACAGTCCATCAAGAAAAAATCTAAATTTATCACTTTGTCATTGAATGTATTCCACTAAGTTCCCTATCAAATTAAAAATATGGTGATAATCTATCTTGATCCCAATTTTGTTACTCAATGACTTTGGCAGATCTAAAGTTGGAGGATGTGTTATTTTTGAATTCTTTAAGGTCTAGCATTCTTCTCAAAGAATGGAGAAATAATTTGAGTTATGCTTAATATTGCTTCTACTTCCATGTTTAGGGGGAACCTTTGCATAGGGTTTCAATTTCCTCCCACACTCTAATCTTGAAATTCTAGCATCATATTTGCATGACTTATGAGATCAAATTATCATCCATTCTTCCTAATCATCATCCATGATAGTTTTAGGGTTGGGAGACTGGAGGAAGGGTACCATATATTATGACTTCCAAAATTCATGGAATTGTCCAAGATATCTCTTGAATTATTTATGAGGGCTTAATGTTGTATAATTTGAATGTTTTATTCTTAACACAAAGCCCATCACATATTAAAAACATACTCATCAACTTTTGAAGCTTGAAAGTTTGACATAGCACTTTAATTAATTTGTAGAGGATCTCATGGTTTGTATATTTGGTCAAATATTATATATTGACCTACTCAATATATTGATCAACACTTAGTTGCCCAAGCAAGTACTGGTGAATGTAATGTTTGTTGGAAAGTTTACTAAGTAGGAAAGGCTGGAATAACGTAAGAGTTTCCATTTATGGAAATATTTACTTTGCGTAAGAAGACATTGTCTACATATGAATATTATTTAATTAGACATGGAAAATTATCTAAGTATGAGATAGTTTATCTAATAGAATAGAGACATATTTGATATGTATATATGACAGAAGCCTTATTTGCACATTCTTAGTTGGATGCAAACAATACAAAGGGTCAGGATGATGTATGTAAGTATGCAAGTTAGTATGATGATTATGAAATAAGTTATGAATTAAATATTAGTAAAAGCAGTGTACAGGTAGAAAAAAGTATGACAAAAAAGTTTGAATTATGGGTTAATGAGTTATTTTTGTTTTAAAATAATTACTTGACTAATTAGAAATGAAATCCTAGATGTTAACCTAAGAGAGAAAGGGTTAATCTTGTATTTCGCCAAGTGTATGCAAGCTTAAAGGCAGACAAGAGAATTTTTTATGAATTGCAAAGGTATAAAGGAAGATTACAACATGTGAAGTATTGTGTGCATCTTTTGAAGACTATGTGAACTTTATGTGATGTGAATTCTCATGTATGTACATAGGATTGTGTAATATGTGATGAGAAATAGTGACACATTAGATATTGTTTAGAAATTAGCTACAACTGAAAGGTTTTTGTATGTATGTCTTTGTATCAAGGAACTATATTATATATTGTAGGATTGAGAAGTGGGCTCATCTTGCATACATTTTTAATTGTACATAAAGATTCCTAATAGGGTTGATTAATTAAATAGTTCCTAATCATCTACAATAGAATGAGACACTGTATGTTTATAATAGACTCTTTACAGGGTCAATATCCTTAGTCAAATAATTTTGAAAATGGATCATTTTGTAGGTACCATCCCAACCGAGGTTTTCCATTTTCCAGAGTCTCCCTAGTTAACAAAATATGGCATTATGACTTTTCTTGTTTTTTGGTTATTGTCACTATTCAACATTGTTAGTTTAATTTCATATGCAAGTTATAAGGGAATTAATGTTATCTAGTTTTGTGTGAAACTTTGTAGAATATTGATTTGCCACCTCCCCATAGTATTCCTTATTTCCAAAAATTGGTATTAGGGAATAATTACTCAGATGAGGAATAATAGCTTGAGTAAGATCTCTAATGATATGGAATAGTTATAGAAGAACATTGAAGAAAATCTTGAGTAGATTGATATTTTGACTAAAGAAAGAGATAGCTTGAAAGAAAGGTATGAAAATGCAAAAGACTACATTTGGAAATTGAAAGATAAGATTGATCATCTAAAATGAAGAGAGGAATATAAAGATTAGACAAAAGATAGTGGTGAAGTATCAAAGTTGAAGAAAGAGAATGAGATTATGAAACATAAGTTGAAGATCATTGAATTAAAGCTAAGTTTGAAGAAGGATGACAACAAAGTTGAAACAGATTTGAAATCTAGAAATGTAGATCTAAGATCCTATCTTTAAAAAGTTACATTTAAACTTGAATCCATCAAGACTAAGCATGAAAACCTTGAGAAATACAACACTATTGTAAAAGAAGAATTAACACAGACCAAGAAAAAATTGAAAGAGGTATATTCAAGTAATGAGAAATTTGATGAACAACTATATTTTTAGAGACATTCCTATGATAAGACTCATCTTGGATTTTTTTATTGGTGGAAAGTCAACAAAGAAATCTGATTTGAGAAAGGAACCAAATCTAGTTTTTGAACATCTTGAACATAAGAAGTATGACCAAGATAAGATTGAATCTAATCAATAGAAAGATGCATGAAAATAAGTAGAGCAAGCAAGTAAACCTCTAAAAGTTAATTAACCAAACAAATTTGAGCAAGTTCAATCACCTAAGCAAGTGAGGTATCAATTTAAATGTAGATATTTTATATGTAATTAATTTGTTCATATGAAGAGAAACTTTATAGGTAAGTCATTCAAATCTATTACTAATATTTATTGTTATAATTGTCATGGTTTTGGTCATAAAGTCATTGATTGTAAGAAACTTAAAATTGATAGTAATAATAGCAATAACAGAATATTTAGAGACATTAACCCTATAGGTAATGAAAGAAGAAGATCCAATGAAATGAGAACAAGTGAAACAAGGAGATCAAATGAGGGAGAAAGATATAATGGAACAAGGTGAAACATTTTGTGTTACAAATGTAACACCTTTGGACATATTGCAAGATATTACAAAGCACCAATTAATCTGTATGGACCTAATCAAAGAAGAAGTTTACTAGTATGTCAGCTATACAACAAATTTTCTCATATAGAAATATTTTGTAGAATGGATATGAGGAACATCAACAAGAATCCAAATTTTAGGTGGAATAATAAAATAAATTTTAGAAGGAATGGTAGCAACAATGGTAGTCCGAAATATGAATTGAAAGAATATGTGAAAGAATTCAAAGAGAAATTTGTCAAAGAAAAAGATCCGTCATGTTAACAAGTAATATTGAAAGAATAATATTTTGATGGACATGATGAACGATTAAAGTTATCTATTGTGTGTGATTCATCCTATTTGAATTAAACACCTTTCTATTGAAGATCAAGTACAAAGAGATAAAACTATAGTTAGAGACCGAGTTAAGAGTTGCAGACTTAATATGTGGAAGAAGATGATGTGTAGAATATATGGTTGAGTGAGAAAATGATTTGGAAGTCATATCCACTTATATGAAAGAAACAAAATCTAGTGGTAAAAAAAAACAACTTTTTGAGAATTGCATACTTATGCAATTAATGTGAAGATCGATTTGGTGAGTATAAGCCAAGCATGAAAGACTATATGTATCATTTGATCATGTTAAGAGTTAACAATAAATTAGGAGTGAATTGACACTAAATTGAAAGAGAATTGTAGCATTTTCAAGTGAAAAGTTTTGTAAACCCTAGATATACGCTTAATAAGGTATTTTCTTATTTTCCACAAGAGTTATGTGAATAATTTAGTTTTTATTTTAACTGTTGAAATTGACGTATCATTGATTCATAATTTTGAGAATGAAGCATGATCTAACATGAAGATACATCCTATGAAACCCATGGTAGATGACCCTTGTGTCACATTTTCTAGACTTCTAGAAAATTTTATTCACCTAGAAGATGTAGGTAGTTATATCAAAAGTAAGTTTGAAACAATATGAGGAATCAAGCCTTATCTACAAAAAATACATGAGTTACAAACAAGTTTTTTGGTACCTAAAAGATGATAACCTAGTAAAATTTATGTTAAATTATGAGTTTGATAATGAAGAATGGACTAAGATCACACTAAGCCAAATTCACAATGGAAAATTTTGGTTGGTAGATAATGTAGTACAGATTTCATCCAAACTAATTTATGAGGTTATTGGCTTGTGAAATGTAGTAAGAATTTTTATAAACAATAGGCCACCAAGATGACTAAGAGGGGCAAGGTGGGGGTTGGGGGGGGGGGTGGGTGGTTGGGGGGTGTTGGGGAATGGGGGGGCTGAATCAGTTATCCAACAATTAAAAAACTTATCTTCTTTAAACAAACTTAAAAATTCAACCAAAGTAAATAGAAACCATACAAAGATGTACATAAACAATTACACCATATATGTTGACTAGGGAAACCCTTGATTAGAGGGAAAACCTCAGTGGGAATGATGTCCACAAGATGATGTTCTAATATAATACTCCTTTTTAGAGCATGGACCTCGTTAGGAGTGTATTACAACATTTAGTACAATGAGTCCTTGTTAGGGGATTCCAACTCTGTTAGGAGTTCTGATATAAAGTATGCAAGATGAGCTCACTGCACAACCATGCAATTTCAACTACAAGCAGAGCTCACTACTCAAACAAGTAATTTAATATTTTTTTACTCTTTCCTTGATCTTTCATTTTTCCTTTCAATAAGACCAATCCCCATTAGACCTTGTGGACCAGGTCACAAACCTTAGATCCAAATGCCAAACCTTGGATCACTTAGGAAAACCTTGGTTATGAATTTTCCTTCACTTCTACACTGGTCTGCTCAACTTCACATTTCATACTCTCTATTGCTTTCTAAACATTCATAATTAACATATATCCATACCATGATAAAGAAAAATATCCTTCCTTCATACCAAGTCCATTAAACAATTCATTGAGTCAGTTGTTAGTCCTTCTCAATTAATTAATATAGGACCTCATTAAGAATACATCACACTTAGTGATAACGCAAATATTTTCCCTTGCAACTTGAATAAATTTTTTTACATGAAAATTTTTAATGAGTGAGCTTAGCCATGTCATCCTCAACATGTATTTTCCATGTTCTCAACCTCGATCCCCAAGATATCAACTCTATTAAGAGATACAAAATTTTTTCCAGAACATGCCTCTATAAACTCTATCTAAGAACATATATCACCAGAACTTACATAACTTCTTCTAGACTTATCATTTCTGCTTCTGATGTTAAGTGCATATGCCAAATACTTAGAAGTATCTCCCATAACCTCGCGTGGTTATCATGCTCAATAAGCTATCCATATCAACTTGATCTTTCTGTTGTTCTTCTATTAGATACCATGAACGACATTAAAAATGCTATGTTCACATCAATGAAAAACTCAGTCATGAATGTAGCATATCAACATCAAACCAATATTTCAACAATTTCTCTAAACTTCCAACAATCTCCCCCTTTGGCATTGATGGAAACATAGATGAGAAACATCTAGTTCCAATAATACCAACAAAAAGACTATCCATCTTCAAATCATTTTTATTAATCATACTCCCACATTGATATACCTCAATGTTCTCTATACAAAAATTTTATTCCACGTATTGTACTTATGCCGCACATCTTCCTTAGCATAATGCCAAACTTTTCTTCTTAGCATAATTTTTTTTTGCAATACTTATCCCCATTTAGCATAATGTTTTTCATGCCAAAATTCTCCCCCATTAACATCAATGTCAAAGGTTTTTGCAACCAATATCTCCACATTAAACTCTACAATCAATTGATACTTATTTAGCTCAAGTTTCAAAGGACACTGTTTACAATAGTATCAATCAAGTGTCTTAGATGACTCTATCCATCAAAGATACTCTCCCATATAGGAAGCATCAACATCTTGTCTAGAAAAATAATGGTTCTTTGTTACCTTGGATAGATGCATTCTTGCATCTTCAACTCTAATGTAGGAAGGGGCATAACTGCAAGCATACCTCACAAATACTCAAAAATTCTCTTTGGGAAGAGGCTTAGTGAATATATCTACAATCTACTCTTTTGTGCTTAAATACTCTAATCTGATTTCTTTTTTTTAACCTTTTGTCTCAACATATGATTCTTAGACATATTTACTATTGTTTTGTTGTCACAATATATAACAATAGGTTCACTGATTTCTATCCTTATATCCTTCAGCATCTATTTCATCCAAATAACTTGATTGCAATTATTTGTTGTTGCAACATACTCTAATTTTGTTGTACTTTGATATGTATAATCTTGCTTCTTGCTTAACCAAGAAACCAATCTTCCTACACGAAATAAGGCTCCTCCACTGGTGCTCTTTGTGTCATCCATACTACCTACCTAATCTGCATCAATATAAGCCCTTAGAGTAAAGTCATTAGCTCTATCATAGCATCATCCAAATTCTAAATCTTATCCTTCCTTGTGTGAGTTGGATATTGCAATCCTTTGATCATAAATTTGTACTTCTTCTGCTCAACAATAGTGTCTCATCCTTTGTAGATAGCTTGTGTCAAGTTACCATAGTTGTTCTAATAGGTTTACATGTTTCCAAACCAAACCTTTTTAGTAAATCCTTTAAGTACATAGTCTAAGAAATAAAGATTCCTTCTTTATTTTGTACTATCTAGAATCCTAGGAAATATTTCATTTCTTATATCATACTCATTTCAAATTCTTTCTTCATTTCTTCTTTAAACTTTTTGTTTTTTTCATCATTGCCTCCAAATATAATGTCATCAACAAATATTACCTAAATCATCAAATCATCATTAGTTTCTTTCCAATATAGATTTCTATTTGCCATACCTTTTCTATTCCTAAGCTTTGTAAAATGCTTGTCTAACCTTGCATACCAGGTTTTGGGTGCTTTCTTCAATCCATCCAATTCTTTCCTTAGTTTGCATACAATATCCTTGTCATTTGTCAAATGATATCCTTTAGGCTACTTAATGTATACTTCTTTTTCAAGTTCTCCATTTAGATATGCTGACTTGACATTCATCTGATATACTTTGAATTTCTTCTATGCTGCATAGGCTAACAATAGTCTTACTATTTTTATTCTAGCCACTAGAGCATGTGTATCCTCATAATCTATTCCTTCTTGCTATGAGTAACCTTTACATACCAATCTTTCTTTGTTTCTTACAACTTTTCCTTCGTCATTCATCTTATTCCTAAATACCCTTTTGGTTCCTATCACATTCTTGTCTGATACTCTAGGGACCGATTCCCATGTTCCATTCTTTCCTATCTTATCCAATTCTTCTTTCATGGCTTTTTTCCATTACTCATCTTTATGTGCTTCATTTACAATTTTTGGTTCAACTTGAGATATCAAGCATAGTTCTTCATTTACTCTACTTCTTGTCATCACACCTTTGTCTTTTCTTCTAATGATCTATTTGAATGGGTGATTCTTTATCATATTCTTTCTTGAAGTAAGAGTTGCTATCTCAACTCTTGGTTCGATTGAAGGTTATGAGCTTTGCTCCTTCCTTGGTTCTCCTTCATTCTACAAATCATTGTTAGTCTCAAGAAACATCTGATCAGTCCTTGGCTTAGTAACAACATCATCATCTAAATTGTAATTAACTATTATCTTGTGTATTCTAAACTTCTCATCAATTCTCACATTTGCACTTTCAATAGTAGTCTTAGTTCCCTAATTATAACCTTTGTAATCCTTTCTTTAAATGGATAACCAAGAAAAATACCTTCATCACTTCTAGCATCAAACTTACCAGTATCATCATCTCTCTTTATGTAACACTTACTTCCAAATATTCTGAAATACTTAACTATAGGTGAGTGACCAAACCACAGTTCATAAGGTGTCTTGTTTGTATCCTTCCTGAGTTGTACTTTATTCATGGTGTAGACTATTGTATTCACATATTCTCTCCAAAATGTCTTGGATGCATCATTCTTTGCTAATGTAGCTCTTCTAGCTTCTATAACAGACTTGTTCCTTCTTTTTGCAATGCCATTCTATTCAGGGGTTCTCAAAGATGATAGCTATCTTTTAATTCCATTTTCTTCAAAAAACATGTTAAACTCATTTGAAGTGAATTCTCCTCCTCTATATAATCTTAAACATTTAATCTTTATACCAAATTCATTCTCAGCTCTATTTCTGAATATCTTGTACTTTCCAAATGCCTCAAATTTCCCTTTAAGAAATGCAACCCACATCATTATAGAAAAATCATCAACAAGAATCATAAAATACCTTTCACCATAAAATCCTCTAGTCTTTGTAGGGTCACTCAGATTTGTGTGTACAGTCTCCAACTTCACTATAGTGGTGAACTTTTCACTAGGAAAAGAAGTTTTGTTATGTTTTTCCAAAACACACTCCTTGCAAATTGTGTTAGTAGGCTTTACAATCTTTTGAAAATCTCTAACAAAAAAAATTCTACTTGTTCTCACAATACTATCAAAGTTCATATGATAAATCTCTTATGCGACAACCAACTCTCATTTACCTTTACAACCAAGCATGTCATTTCAATAGGATTCAACTGAAATAAATTACCTCTAGATTTGGTTGCTATTACAATTACCTTTCCATCTTTATCTCTGATCATGCATGTCTTTTTTTAGAATCACAACTGATAACCTTTGTCTACTAGTTGTCCAACACTCAAAATGTTGTGTTTTAAACCATCAACAAAGTATACATCCTTAGTATTATTTTTATCATCAAGAGTTATACAATACCTTTTACTTGGCATGTTGCATTATTCCCAACTTTGACAATTCCTCCATGTTGACTTTTGAAATCAACAAACTTGTTCATGTCACCAGTCACATGATGTGAATGACCACTATCAATTATCCAATTAGATTTCTTCTCAACTTGTCATACCAAAGCTACCTTCTCTAGAATTTCTTCTATAACTTCCACAAATCCAATTTCATCATCACTAGCACTCAATGTTTGTTTAACAAAATCATAAGCTTCATTTGGATAAATAAAACCTCTATCTTTTCTACGCTTATGATTTCCATTATACTTTTTCTCCCATTTAGGACATGTAGATGCATAATGAATATATTCCTCACAAGTCCAACATTTAAATATTTTCTTACCTACTTTTTCTCTTCTTACTAGAAGGGCTACTACTTCATCAATATTTATGTCTTCTTTGGATATGTTTTTGCTAGAAAAATTAATGGGGGCACAATATGACACAAAAATGAACACAATAGGAAAGGAAAAATATTATTATCAGAAATGATATGCTATTACATTCAGTCCAACAAAAGTAGACTCCACAACATGCCATATGGGCTTACAATGTTATCAGATTCTACAGAAAACCCTTCTCAGAGTACCCTCTCCCAAACTCCACCAAAAACCTACCTTTATAATGCCAAAAATGTCCTTAAGTAACCTAAATTATGTTTAGGGTTAGGAATACATTTTAGAATATGTCATTTGGAATCCACCACTAAAATATAAAGTTCTAAAAAACATGTTAGAAGTTGGTGTAAAGTTAGAAGAATCCAAAAATGGTAGTGCAAATTTTGGGAGGCAAAACTTTTGATCTAGGACTCTGATTGACAAATTATTTACATTTCTAGAAATCTCTCCAAGTTCTCTATAGTCATATGGACCATCTTTACTCATCCCCCATTTTTTGGGCCCATACAAGGCTATTTAGTGCATCAAATCTGACTTTGAAGTTCTCTTAAGAGATCTCTAGGCAACTTAAAACTACAATAACTTTCAAACCATAAAGCCTTTTGACCTTATTCTTCCTCTAGAGTACTTTAAATTACAAGTATAATTATCTCTCCAACTTACACCATCTAACTCACTATAATTATGGCTCAATAAAAAAAAAATCTATTTTCTACATTGGCACATATCCCAAGGTACTCAAAAACTCTAACCTAGGAAAAAAATAATGGAACTATGAGAGTTGGAATCTTAATTTGACCCAAATGGGTATCCAAAAATGAAAACACATTAAATATAAACTAACACTAAGCATATTTTTGGGTGGTACAAGATTGTACTTTATACCACTAGATGCTCCTACATTAGACACCCAAGGTAGATTGAAAAGTGACCCTATCACTTTATAGCCAGTAGAGGAAAACCTAAATAGACAACCTCCTTTGTGGATATTCAAGTTGAGTCTTCTATTCATCATCCTTTCTAATTCACCAAGTATTCTTCATACTGCTTGCTTTTGGCACTTCAGCCCATACGACTATCCAAGATTTCTTCAATCTCTCCCTTTGCAGAAGTAGAATTGGACATGGCTCCAACATCAATTCCTCATCTGCACCATCATTATGGTATTTTTTTAAGTCTACAATATTGAAAATAGGTGAAATGTTAATCCCATCTAGAAATTCCACCTCATATGCATTTCTTGAGTCATGTTTCTTCAAAATTTTGCAGGGGAAAATTTGTTCATCTTCAGCTTGTTGTAGGTACCCACTAGAAATTTTTCCTTCATAAAATATACCATAACTTGATCTCCAACTTGGAACTTCTTATGTCTCCTATTTTGATCTTCTCTAGCCTTATACTATAGGTTCATCTTGGTAATTTGTGGTCACACCTCCTCATGCGGATTCTTGATATATTCAACAAAGACTTTTGCCTCGGCTTTTTTCCTCTCTCCTTGCCCCATTTTCCTCAACTTTGATGTTGTCCTTGGACTACTCCCATACACAATTTAGAATGATGATCTTGTTAGGATAAACCACAGATAGAAATAAAAACTACATTTAAATATAACCAATAATAGAAAAATAATAGATCACACATAAATGAATACAAGGCACCAAGATTTAACGTGGTTCACCCAATCCATGGGCTACGTCCACCAAATAGCAAGTCCAATCTTATTAAAATCCAGTGATTACAACCTTATTATAGTCTGTAATCCCTTATAGCTCAATACCACTACAAGAAGCAATTTTGCATCACAACATAATGAAAATACCTAACCCTAAACCCTTTTATCCAACTATTTTATCCGTTTTAGGGTTACAACATGTCGGCCATATGTCGGCCATAATATGTTAGCTACAATGTCAGCCATGGCCCAAAAATATTTCTTGAAGCCCACTAATTATGAAGTATGTATAGTACTTTCCTAATCAGTCACCATAATCTAACAATCTCCTACTTGGCGACTGATCAAGCTCCACACCAAACAAAAATCTCCCACTTGGAGACTGATCCTATAGCAATACTACTACCACATGGGCCTCCCACTGGATCAAACCACCCTAGAATCTACTATTCTTTTATTCATGTTTAGTCTAGAAGACCAACCAAAATTGAAGAGGAGTTCAGCTTCTCCCTTGTTACAACCTTTGTCAACATATCTGCTGGATTGTCATTCATATGGATCTTCTCCAGCTTTAACTATCCATCCTCCAAAACTGACTGAATGAAATGGTACCACAATTGTATGTGTTTGGTCTTAGAATGTAGAGCTAAATTCTTTGCAATCCTCTTCTTGTGTCTTAGGAAACATCTCCTTAGTCAATTTCAAATTACTAGGTAAAGGTGTGCTGACAGCTTTAGCATTCTCCATAGAGAAACATTGCAACACCTTCTCAACATAATCAACCTAAGATAGCATCAATGTTCTGTTCTTCCTATCTCTACAAATCTTCATACCAAGGATTTGTTTTGCTGCCCCCAAATCTTTCATGGAAAATGCATGTCCTAACTGGCATTTCAGCCCCTTAATATGATCCATGTTAGACCCAGCTACAAGCATATCATCAACAAATAAACATAAAATAATGTAGCTATCATCATCCAACCTCTTAAAATAAACACAATAATTTGAATGACACCTGTTATAGCCATGCTCATGCATAAACCTGTCAAATTTCAGATACCATTGCAAAGGTGCTTGCTTCAAGCCATATAAACTTTTCTTCAATTTGCACACTAAGTTCTCCTTACCTTTGACCTCAAATCCCTGTGGCTTAGCCATATAGATTTCTTCATCCAAATCACCATGAAGGAAGGTTGTTTTAACATCCAACTACTCTAACTACAAATCTTCAGTAGCCACAAGACTTAAAATAGTACAAATAGAAGTCATTTTAACAACATGAGAAAATATCTCATCAAAGTCAATTCCCTTTTTCTATGCAAATCCTTTTACAACTAACCTGGCCTTAAATATTTTCTTACCTCCGTCCTCTTCTTTCAACCTGTAAACCAACTTATTGTATAAAGCCTTTTTATCTGCAGGCAACTTGCACAAATCCCCTGTCTTATTCTATAGAAAAGAGTCCATTTCATCTTTCATTGCAGACTCCCACTGAATCTTAGTATCCACCTGCATAGCTTCATCATAACTTTCAAGTTCGCCAGCATCAGTAAGTAAAATAGAATTAAAAGAGGGAGAAAATTTTTGTGGAGGTTTAATTTTCCTCATTGACCATCTAACATTCACTGGTGTGTGTGGTATTTGTTGTTGCAGTTGTTGGACATCATGATGAATGGATGGAACATCAGCTTTTGGAGTATCATCCAGCACTACATAATCATCTTCTTTCTTCTCATGTTGCTGCAACAGATCTTTGTACAACACTTTCTCATTGAATATGACATCCCGACTTCTAACAATTTTATGATTTTCAAAATCCCAAAGCCTATAACCAAATTCATTAATGTCATATCCAACAAAGACACATTTCTTTGATTTAGCTTCTAGCTTGGTTCTATTTTTAGAGTCTATATGAGCAAAAGCTTCACAATGTAAGGTCTTGAGAAAATAATAACTCACCTTCTTACTAGTCCATGCTTCCTCTAGAATACCACAGCCCAAAGGAGTAGAGGGACCTCTATTAATCAAATATACTATAGTATTGATAGCCTTCACCCACATGTGTAAGGGAAACCCGACATGCAACCTCATGCTCCTTGGGTGCTCCATTAAAGTCCTGTTCATGCATTCAGCCACTCCATTTTCTTGCAGAGTCCTTGGAATATTTTTCTATCTACAAATACCATTAGTGGAGCAATAATATTCAAATTCATGACTGCAATAGTAACCACCATTATCAGATCTAAGACATTTTAATTTCTTACCAGTCTCATTTTCAACCAAGCATTTCCATTTCTTAAAAGTTTGAAATACATCAGATTTCTGTCTAAGGAAATAAACCCATACTTTTCTAGTTGCATCATCAATAAATGTAACATAATAATGAGAGCCACCAAGAGAAGATACCTGAGCTGGTCCCCATACATCTGTATGCACAAGCTCTAATTTCTCCTTTTTATTTTCCTTCCCAGTCTTTACAAAACTCACTCTCTTTTTTTTTTCCATACACACAACTTTCATAGAAATCCATATTACCACATTTCAAACCTGGTAAAACTTTCTTTGAATGAAGTACTTTTATACCTTTCTCACTCATGTGCCCAAGTTTATTATGCCATAGCATTGTATCAGAATCTACATCAGCTATTTGTTCTCCCTGCTTAACTACAATAGTTGTTCCTGAACATTCATTTTTCTCTGAAACACTCAAAGTAGAAGGAACAATATGACCTGTACAAAGATATAAGGTACCTACTTTCACACCTTTTGCTACTACAGGGGAAACTTTTGAAACCTTCCAATTTTTATCATTAAAAGTAACTACACAACCCTCATCACCGAGTTTCCCTACTAAAATTAAATTCCTACTCGAGGTTAGAACATGTCTTACCTCATGTAGTAGCCAATGATTCCCATTTTGCAACTTAATCTTAATTTTTCCCTTTCCCTCAATCTAATAGGGTTCATTATCCTCCAAATAAACAAGCCCAAAATCCCCTTGGACATAATCAATGAAATAACCTCTATGAGGTGTAGCATGAAATGAAGCACTAGAATCTAAAACCTATAAATCATCAACACTTTCTAAAGATAGAAGAAAAGCATCATCTTTGGATTTTTTACTTATCACATTTGCCTCCTTGTCTCCATCTGATTTATTTCCTTCATTTTTCTTTTGATTCCAACAATCTTTCTTTTTGTGCCCTGGTTTTCCACAATACCAGCAATCATTTGGTCCTCTCAATTGAGACCTCATCCCCTTTGACTTTCCTCTTAATTTCTCATGATTTCTAGAGTTACTTCCTCTCTCAGTCATTCTGCCCCTGCTTTGTGCATTCAAAGCACTTCCTGATTTAGATCCACTTGAGGATTTCCTAGGAGTTTTCTCACTCAAAAAAACACCGATCACATCATCATATTTTAGGGTACTAGATCCAGGAATAGAATTGCTCACCGCCATTAGCAAGCCATTCTAGCTTTCAGGCAAAGAACAAAAAATCAAGAGAGCCCTAATTTCTTCATCAAAATTGATACCCATAGAAGATAACTAACTAGTAATAGTATTAATCTCATTTAAATGATCTGCAACAGATTCACCTTCTGTCATTTTCTTATTAAATAAACACTTCATGAGAAATACCTTGTTTGAAGTGGAGGGCTCTTCATACAGTATCGCTAGGGTTTTCATCAAATCTTCTATCGTATTTTCTTTTGTAATATTAAATGCCACTAACAATGCCAAGCATAACCAAATTCTTTTGAGTGCCTTTTTGTCCAAAAGATCCTATTTAGCCTCTGACATAGTTCCCTAATTCTTGGCTTTACCTTCCAATGGCTTCCATAAATCCTTTTGATATAGATAGTCTTCCATTTGCATCTTCCATAACTAGAAGTTCTTCCCATTAAACCTATCAACCCTCAGCTTACCCTCATCTACCATTGCTCCCACTCAACGTGAGACTCCCACTTAACCGTGAGACTTTCCTACAGAGGATAACTAAAAGACAACTAGACTCTGATACCACTTGTTAGGATAAACCATGGACATAAATAAAAACTACATGCAAATATAACGAATAATAGAAAAATAATAGATCACACATAAATGAACACAAAGCACCAAGATTTAACATCATTCACCCAATCCCTGGGCTATGTCCACCAAATAGCAAGTCTGATCTTATTACAATCCAGTGATTACAACCTGATTATACTCCATAATCCCTTACAGCTCAATATCACCACAAGAAGCAATTTCGCATAACATAATAAAAATACCTAACCCTACACCTTTTTATACAATTATTTTATCCATTTTAGGGTTACAACATGTCAGCCATATGTCGGCCATAATATGTCAGCTACAACGTCGGGCACGGCCCAAAAAAATTTCCCGAACCCCACTAATTATGAAGTATGTACAATACTTTCCTGATCAGTCACCATAATCTAACAGATCTACTAGTGCTCCTATTTATAGAATTATTGTATGAAAATTTTTCTTGTGGTAGAATCAATTCCCATTCCTTGGGCTTATCTCCTACTAAACACCTCAGCAAATTGCCTAGACTTATCTTCACTACTTCAATTTCTCCATCAGTCTACAGATGATTTTTAGAACTAAACTTCAATTCTATCTTTAACATCTTCCATAAATTTCTCTAGAAATACACAAAAAAATTAGTATCTCTGTTAGAAAAAATACATTTTGGGAGACCATGTAGCCTCACCACCTCTTTGAAAAAAAAATCTACAATATGCACTACATCATGAGTCTCGTGGCATGGAATGAAATGTGCTATCTTTGAGAACCACCACAAATATTGAGTCATTACCCTTTGTGTCCTTGGAAATCCAAGAACAAAATCCATACTTATGTCTTCCCAAAGCTTTTATGGAATAGGAAATGACTCATAGAGTCTAGTATTGTGACTAAATTCTTTGGCTATTTGACATACTTGACAACTCTGCACAAACATCTTCACATCATGTGACAGTTAAGGCCAAAAATAATGTTATCTAATAATGGAAATGGTCTTATCTCAACCAATGTGTCCTACCATCCTTCCATTATGCTTCTCCTTGATCAAGTTTTCCCTCACAAGACTCATTGGAGTACACAATTGACTTCCCTTGAACAACATACCATCTTGAATCATGTAATCTAGCCACCTAGTCTTGTCTAGAGTAATAGGTTATTTACAAGCCTTACAAGCCTCTAAAAAGTTAGGATCCTTAGGGTACAGATTCTTGAGTTCATCAAACCCAATCACTTCAACCTAGATTACTATCAGCAACAACTATCTCCTACTTAATTCATTTGCAACCCTATTAGACCTTTCACTTCTAAGTTTCAATACAAATGTATAGCTTTGGATGAACTCTAACCATTTCAAATGTCTTTGATTCAATTTATCTTTGCTATTTAGGTACTGCAATGCCTGGTGATCATTAAACAAGAAAATTTATTTTGCAACAAATAATGTCTCCATTTTTTTAAGGCCTAAACTATTGGATAGAGCTCCTAATCATAAATGAAATACTTCTTCTTTGCATCTTTCATTTTTTCACTAAAATAGGAAATAGGTTTACATTCTTCACTTAATACAGTCCCAATAGTACTGCCACTAGCATCACAATCCACCTAGAACCCTTTGTTGAAATCAAGAAGTTCCAACACATGTTGCTTTGTCACCTTCTTCTTTAGTAGTTCAAAACTCCTTACAACTCCTATAGTCCACTTGAACTCTTTTCTATCCCCCCTCATTGTTTCAGCTAGGGGAGCACATATACTACTGAAATTCTTGATGAACTTCTTGTAAAAACTAGCCATACTATGGAATGACTTCACTTCTATGGTAGACCTTCAAGTAGGCCATTCCAAGATGACCTTCACCTTCTTTGGGTGTATTTTGAGACCATCAGCTGATATAAAGAACCAAAAATAGACTAACTCCCTTTTGACAAAGCTACACTTCTTCAAATTAATCAAAAATCTCTCTTCCCTTAACCTTTCATGGAAACTACAAATGTGAAATAAATGTTCATCCAAAGAATTACTTAAAATAAGAATATCATCTATATAGACAATGAGAAATTTTCCCAAAAATTTCTTTAGTACCTCATTCATAAGTCACAATAAGTTGCTTAGAGCATTGGTCAGTCCAAAGGGCATGACTAACCACTCATATATACCCTCTTTGGTCTAGAATGTAGTCTTCCACTCATCTCCCTCTCATATCATTATCTAGTGATAGCCACTCTTGAGATCTACATTCATGAAGTACTGAGCTCTACTCAAATAGTCCATAAGATCATCCATTCTTGGCAAAGCAAATTAATACCTGATGGTGCCAACATTGAAGGTACTACACATGGACTTAGGCTCTCTCAAATTAAACCTTTCCTCAACAGCTCCTAAACTTGTCCATTTAGCTCCTTAGTTTTAGTATCAATCATCCTAGGAGCAACCTTGTTAGGAAATCTAGCCCCAAGGACTAATTCTATTTGATGACTGATTTGTAGACATTTGACACTTGCACCTAGTACAAAACAAACTTCTCCTTTGTCTAGGTTCAATCTCACCACTCAGTAAGACCCTTTCATTAACTATAATCTCTCCCCTTTTTTCATCCTCCAAATGTGATGATTGTGCATCATCATCCAAATAAGAAACCCTTTCTTGACCATCATCTCTCCTATCTATCCTTCCTTGGTATTAAGGGAATTCGAAGGCACAATGACCTTCTTCGTTACAATGAAAATAGGTACCATGGAAGCTTCCTCTTCCTAAACCTTGTCCATAATCCTCTACCTCTTCCTCCCTAATCTCCAAAGTTTTGATCATAGGAGTGGTGAAAACCCTCATCCCTCTGACTTTGACTTGTAGCCACATCATTTTTCTTTTGGTTCTCATTTTGGCCTCCAAATGACTATAGCCCTTCCTCCTTGACTATGCCCTCTTTTCCTTCTAGCAAGCTTTTTTTTTTTAGTTTCTCCTCAACCTACAAGGCAAACTAGTATGCCTCTTTAATGCTAGTCTTTCTAACCAAACTTAACTCCTTTTGTATGCTAGGTCTTAACTCACTAAGGTAATGGGAAACTTTCTCCTTGTTTGCTTCTACATGTCCTACCCTAAGAAGTACTTAGTAAAATTCCTCTATGTATTCCTAGACATTTTTTTTCTCTTTCTTTAACCCTTGCATCTATTGGACAAATCAAGCTCATAATCAACAGGAATGAACTACTTCTTTAGTTTGTCCATCATATGATCCCATCTTGTAATTTTTTCCTTTTCTCTTCTATTTATTTCCAAATGAATCTCTTGTCACTAGATTTTGGCATGGCCTTTCATTTTGGCCTTCACAAACTTAACCTTATTAGGGTCCTTGATATCCTCCAACTCATTAATCTAGTTGATCAACTCATCTAGGTTTAGGTTTCCCAAAAGCATGCCTACATAAATTTTAGGTATTTTTCCAAGCTTTGAAATGGCCCTAAAAAGCCTCTCCTCCACCTAGTTTAGGACATCTCTATCTCCTTCCCCTTCCTCCCCAATACTTCTTTCTTCTTCATTTTCTTTCTCACTTTCATCACCTATGACAACATTCATCCCTCTACAAATATCCTCCTGTAATGCCTGGATTTTTCTCTAGAAGGCTCTAAGTTCAAGAGTAACAAATCTCATTCTTCCACCATGCTCCCTTCATGAAGGCATATTATTGTATCAAAACCCACAAACACACAGTCCTAGTGCAAATTGCCTCATAGTTTATGCTTTGTCTACACACTTAGGAAAACCAACTCTAACACCACTTGATGGGGGAACAATCCAAGATAAAAATGAACACAATAGGAAAGGAAAAATATAATTATAAAAAATGATATGCTATTACATTTAGTACAAAAAAAATAGACTCGACGACATGCCCTATGGGCTTTCAATGTTATTAGATTATGGAGAAAACCCTTCTTACAGTACCCTCTCCTAGACTCCACCAACAAAATTGCCTTTACAATGCCAGAAATGTTCTTAAGTACTCCAAATTAGGTTTAGGGTTAGGAATACATTTTAGAATATGCTATTTGGCATCCACTACCAAAATAGAAGGTTGGAATCTCCTAATAGGGTTGGAATCTCCTAACTACTCAAAAAGGTAATATAATATTATTTTCTTCTTTCCTTGATATTTCCCCTATCATTTCAACTAGACTAATCATTGTTAAACCTTGTAGACTAGGTCACAAACCTCATATCCAAATACCAAACCTCAGATCACTCAACAAAACCTTAAAAATGAAGTTTCCTTCACTTCCACATTGCTCTACTCAACTTTGCATTATGTACTCTCTACTACTTTCTAAACATTCATAATTCACATATATCCATACCATGATAAAATAAAATATCCTTTCTTTATACCAAGTCCATTAAACAATTCCTTGATTGAGCTATTAGTCCTTCTCAATTAATTATTATAGGACCTCATTAAGAACATGTTACACTTAGAAATAATACAAATCTTCCCCCTTAAAACTTGAATAACTTTATGTACATACAAATTTATGATGAAAAATCTTAGCCATGTCATCCTCAACATGTCCTTTCCATGTCCTCAACCTTGATCCCCAAGATATCAACTCTACTAATAGATATGACAAGTTTATTTGAACATGCCTCTATAAACTCTATCTCAAAAAAAAATATCACCAAAACTTACATAATTTATTCTAGACTTATCCTTTATGCTTCTAACATTAACTACATATACCAGATGCTCAAAACTATCTCCCATAACCTTTGGTGGTTATCATGCTCAACTAGGCATCTGTATCAACCTAATATTTCCACTACTCTTCTATCAGATACCATGGAAGGCATTAAACATTCTATGTTTACATCAATGACAAACTTAGTCATGAATGTAACATATAATCATCAAACCAATCTTCCAACAAGCATACCCATCAATTTGAAAAATGTGAAAAAATTAGTTCTAGAAAACACAAAGTCAGCATACAATGGTAGAGGAATAGTGATTAGCAAGATCAAGAAGGATGATGTAAGCTTCTTGAGTAGAATTATTGAAACTAAGATATGTTTCTAGCTATATAGAAGATGATATGGCATTTGGTTTCATTCATGAAGCCCACAATATTTGTGTGGAGAAATAGAAAGTGAATCTTAGTGAGATCCTCAGACTGTAGTTAATATAAAATTTAGAGAGGAGAAAGAAAGTCAAGAATGGTCAATTCAGATTCCAATCAATAATAACACATATGTTTTTCCACTTGATTAAAATATTTTCATTCACAAGATCTTCTAAATTGATTAGTGGTGATACATGTACCATGGAAAAGATACCAAAAATACATAATAGATACTTTATTGAAAATTCCACCAACAATGCATACCTTATTGTGAAAACAAATTAGAATTAATTAAAATCAAGAGAAATCCACCTTCTATGATATTAAAAATAAAAAATATATATAATAGACACTTTATTGCAAAGGTCACCAACAATACATACCTTATTGTGAATAAAATTCATAATGAATTAACAACAAGAGTCATAGATCCACCTTCTCTAATAGAAATGTATGAAAATAACAAATGCTTCATGGCAAATATAGACTACTCCTACATTGAAGCAATAGGGTCAAGAATGATAGATGCTGAACCTTTGGGTTATGATATCACAATAGAGGAAGTATAAGGATATTTCAAGGTTATCCTTCACTTGAACAAGGATGAGGAATTTCATAGAATTGGATCCTATGAAGAACTGATGGAATCAGTCAACTATTCATAGTTAGAGAAAGAAAAAAAGAAAAAGGTTGAGCTAGTAATGAAGAAGTCTATGCTAGAAGTAGGCATGATAACTAAAGAGGCACGTGTAGTGAGAAAAAATGTGATAGGTATGAAAAAGATTGGGAAACAAGGATTGATGTATGTAGCACCACCTACAGCACACCAATTGCACCATATGTAGTAGTATCTCAACAACAAGAACAAATTCCATCTACAATACCACTAACACAATTATTAGAAGGGGAATAAAAAGTAAAGATAGTTGAAACTAAGAAGAAATTAGTTGGACTAGAAAAAGTTAAAAAAGAATCACTAGATTCTCCTAAGAAGGAAAGGATGAAGGATATGGAAGCTAAACCTAGAAATATGTACATGAAGATAATTCAAGTATCAAAAAAGATGATGAGAAGATAGATTGAGTCCAAAAAACAAATAGAAAAGAAACCTAAAGTACAAGCTGAGGAAGGAAGGCCTAGAAGCCTAAGATTGAAAACATTATTAAACACAATCATTAATGAAGATAATTTTGTTTAGTTAAACCAATATTATCATTTATACACTATAATTAATAGGTTAGAACTTGAAAATGCAATTATTAGACACATAATACTATCTAATAAGAAGTTTGAGGACTTGAAAGATGAGATCCCAAAAGATCTCTATGAATGATTAATTGATAGAAGGAAGAGGGTAGCTGATGAAGAAAAGGGTATCAGAAAAAACAAAATTATAAAATTTTTGATAATATATTGTTCTTTACTTGAAAGTCCTTTTAGCCTCAACTCTTTTCTTAAAACTAAAGGAACACATTGATACTAGAAGAATTGGTCTAGCTAGGTGCTCTATTCAAGACCCCTAAAATTTAAGGGTACAACTCTCCTCTAGAATTATTTTCAGTCTATTCATGTCTTAAAAATAACTTAAAGGTATCCTCTTAACTTGAGAGCAATATAGGAAGAACCAAGCAGCCTATAACTATAAGATACTGAAGCAGATTTTATGACTATCGCTAAACTACTCTATACTTCTACATGCATCTAAACTAACTAAATGTAAACACAATGATAATTGGAATGTTTCCTAATCTAAGTAGATCACATTCCATGTAAAAACCACTATCAATGGCTTCCCAACTAGTTCCCATTCCAATCCTCAAATAAACTAATAGGCTCAGCTTGGAAGTAAGTTGACAATGAAAGAATCAAACTAAGAATTAGTCATGAGAACTACTTACCCCAATAATCTATCAAGACTAAGACAATTCCCAACCCTTTAATCAATCAATCCTCTCTCTACAACTTCAAGTCTCACTTTGTAGTCCCAACTACTAGAGGAAGATTGTTTGATTAGTCATTTGTTGAAAATCCTTAGCCTATGATGAGAATTCCAAATTTGGAAAAAAAAATTAGAAAAAGAGAGAGAAAGAAGGGGCAACACTTGTCACATCTTGTAGGGAGAATGTAACACTATTGATAGAGCATTTGTTCTTGTTTGGAGTTATAGATTTAGCACTATAGGCCTTGAATGCATCAGTTACATTCTAACATAGTGAGAATCTAAGGGTACCTCTACCATAGGTAATCTAGATGCCTACAAATAACAACATAGTGGAATGAAAAAAACAAGATACACAATCTAATACCAAATGAAACTCTTTATTTATAAAATAACTATTTACATGTTATGTGTCCAACTGTAAGGCCTTTTGAATTGAGGCCAAATGATGAAAGAAATTACAAAAGAAATCTACAGGATCCTTTTAAGATCCCACTCCATAGTAATACCAGCTAGTCCAGATCCACACTCTAGTAGAAAAATGCAAGGAAATATCAACTTGTGCTTGCAAGACCACAAAGAAATCTCCTAGTATACCAAGTCTCAACCAATATCCCTTCAAAGTTCACTCCTACATTTCATCCTCTTCTCCTAGATGGATGACTATACAATATCATCACTTAAGACTCCACAAAGTACCCATACTTATACCCAACTAAGCCACAAGTTGGCATACCCCACTAAAAATTAAAGTAAACCCCTACACGAAATGCCCATGCAAGCCACAAGTCCACTACAATATATATTTGTTAGAGAGGATAGGGTTGTCATTGCATCAAAATATTAACTTGTTAATGCCCAATACAACCAATAGTCTTATAGAACCACATGAAGTAGTTAAGAAATATCACAAATCTTGTGTTGGATGTTGGCCCACTACCAAAAATCCCCCTCCCAATGTCACTAGCCATGGTCAGTAGGATTTGAACCTGTGACCAAGCTTTGATACTAATTTTTAGAAAGGACAGGGTTGTCATTGCACCAAAAGATTGACCTATTAATGCCTGATACAACCAATAGTCTTATAGAACCACAATAGACAGTTAAGCCATGTCATGAATCCTATGAGGGATGTTATCCCACAACCAAAAAAAATAAATATCTATACATAGATTAAATACCAAAAGCTAGATCACAAACAACTTGGTCAACATAGAGACCAAGACCAAACTGAGTGTCAGAAAACCACCACTGAGCATCAACATCTCTCCCAAGCATAACCAAACTCCATCACATACCACATGAACTCAAGAAACATTACTTCTAAGGCCCAGTGCAAACTAAGCCACAATATATGTTGAGTACCCCAAGCATCATTGAACACCTCCATAAACTGAGTCACTTGACTAACACAATAACCATAACCAACTTACTATCAACCAAGTACCACCTCTTTACTAAATGAGTCCTCCAACTCGAAGGTTAAACCACACCAACATGTAGGATATATAGCCAACCAAGGATGCTCCTGCATCAAACACCCTAGGTTTGAAAATATGTTATTAATAGATGGAAGAACATCTTTTAGGATTTGACACATAAATCCTAAATTGGTTCATCACATAAATATCCTCCAACTCCTCAACTTGTAGACTCTTTCCCTTGATCTTCCTCTACTTCTTTAGAAACATCCTTTGTGTTCCATACTTTTTCCTTCCACACTAATCACAACCCCTCTCATAATCCTTCAACTAAACTCCACTACAAATACTCAGATTTCTTCTACTAAGCTCTTCATTCTAAAAGGGAATTAGGGAATTCTCCCTATTACCTTTCACAATTGAAAACACATTCTTGAAATAATCATGCAAAGCCCTGCAATCATACTTCCAAGGTTGACCAAGCACCAAATGACAACTATTCATGTCATAATATCACACAACAACTAATCCTTATACTGTCCAATCTAGAAATCAACAAGGCACTGCTCCTTCACTTCCAAGGCATTCTCACCTTACAACTACTCAATCCTATAAGGATAAGGATGACTCACTCTGCTCAAACCAAGTTTCCTAACCATCTCCTTAGAAACAAGGTTATTGGTACTACCGCCATCCATAATTAACTTGTAGACTTTATGACTAGACTTACAACAAGTCCTGAACAAATTAGTCCTCTAACAAGATTCCATTGGCCTCTAACCAATTAGTCCTCACCAAGCTAGTAAATTATCACCTTGCTTAGGTTGGTTGTTGAGGTTTTTAGCCTTATTCACAATAGTAGTTCTTCTATCACAATCCTTGGGACATTCATAAAATCTATGAGCTATTTCTCCACATTTGTAGAAAGTACTCTTAAACTCAAATCTACACATCCTTCTCTTTTGATCAACATGTTTTGGTTCATGTTCATCACTCAGTTTATCTTTTGTTGAGCTACCCTACTTTTCCTTCCCTCTATAATCACCTTGACTTTTCCTCTTCAACTTATCATCTACCTTAAGGGAATATTTATAAGAATCCTCAACCAAATTATTCTTCAATATACCAACCCCATCTTGGATATTGAATCTCAAACCATTAATGAACTGAGTAACCTTCTCTTTTGGTAACTTTCTATTCCTAGACAAGATAGTCCGCTTGTGGAATAGCTCCATATAATATTTCATAGTCATATCCTTCTACTTCAAATTTTATAGCCTCTTTAAAAAATAAAGCTTACAATAAGTAGGAATGAACTTATACTTTAACTTAGTTACTATCAACCTCCACCTAGTGATCTTCATTTGACCTTCCTCCTCTCTATCTATTTGTAATTATTTCAACTAAAGAGCACCATGTCCCTTCAACTTAGTTTGTTCCAACCTTACTCTGAGTGGATCGTCAATATCCTCAAGCTCAAAATAGTTTTGAATTTACCAATCTAATTAATTAGGTCTTTAGAATTTAAAGTACCTGAGAAATTAGAGACCTCCATATTATGCTTGAACTTCAACTATGATCTAGGTCTCACAAACTAACCAACCTTATTTCCCATAGGTCTCTCCACATGATCAATTTTTTCTTTACCAGTCCATCTAGCAATATAAAATTCTTCAACAACTTCCTCATAACCATATTCAATACCCACATGTTTAGGTACACCACCTATAGCACTTATGATCTTAGCAATCATACCACTCTTCATCAATGCCATCTCAAATTTTAATTCTTCTTTAAACTTCTTTGAGATCCTTTCTTCAACTATATCACTAAGATAATCAATTTCCCTAGGGTCCAATATTCATGGAGGCATCTTCAAATATCCTTTGCAAACCCAAGGGAATGAATCCACAAATTTAAGAGATCAATCAACTTCACAAGATCAAGCTTCTCTTCCTGCCTTCATGCAAGTCTTGGTGTAAATTTCCTCAACTTCAATGCTTGGTCTACACACTTAGGAATAACTGAACTCTTATACCACCTAATGGAGTAAGAATCTGAGGGTACCCGTGATGGAAGTTATATAAATCCCTTCAAATAACCATAGAGGGGAAACATGACAGCAAGATACACATTTTTATACCAAATGTAACTCTTTATTCATAAAATATTTGTTTAAATGTAATGTGCCTGACTATAAGGCCTTTCAAGTTAGGGACTCGTACAAAAATAAATCACAAAATGGTTCTACAAGATACCTCAAGATCCAACTCCATACTAATCTCATCTAGTCTAGATCCACACTCTAGTAGAAAACCCCAAGGAAATCTTAACTTGTACTCACAAGTGCACTAAGAAATTTCTTGGTTTACCAAGGCTCAGCTACTTGTCCTTCAAATTTAGTTCCTACACTTCATCCTCTTCTTCAAGCTAGATGACTACATAATCTCATCACTTAAGACTACAAAATATACCCCTACTTATAGCCAAATAATCCATAGGTTGGCTAGCCCATTAAAAATGAAATAAACCCTTACATTAAAATCCCATGCAAGTTGCAAGTCAATTGCGACACAAATTAAATATCTATACATAAATTAAATGCTGAAAGTTGGCTCATAGACAACTTGATCACCAGATAGACCAAGACCAAATTGAGCGTCATAAAATAATCACTGAGAATTGACATCTCTCAGATGCATAATTGAGCTCCATCACAGACCAAGCCAACTTAAGAAACACTATTGTCAACTCCCGATGGAAATTGAGCCATATTATACATTAAGTACCCCAAGCATCATCAAATGGCTTCATTAATAGAGTCATTTGATTAACATAACAACCATAACCAACTTAGTATCAACCAAGTACCATCTTTTCACTAACGAAGTCATCTAACTCCAAGGTTAAACCACACAAACATGTAGGATTTCTAGCCAACCAAGGATGCTCTTGCATCACATTCTTCAGCTCCATGATACTTGGAATGAAGATATTATAAGCTCCTCTTAATAGATTGAAACCAACCCCCATACATGAGAAATAAAAGAAGATATAAAATAATGAGGAATCTTGTTTTTGATCTTTTCATGACAAGTGTCCACTTGAAATCTTATCCAAGTATTTCTATAGAGAATCTATCATCTTTCCTCTTTTCATTGATATACAATACTCATATATTTGACTCAAAATTAGGCCCTTTCTAAGATTAGTCAAACCTAGGTTGACTCTACTAGACATATGGCATTTTATGATTAATCATTTGATTCCTATCACCATCATTATCATATTAGACTTGGGTGCTTCACCATGTCATTTCCACATGGCATCATCTCATTTCTTGTCATCTCAGACAACTCTAGCTAGTAGTTATAGAAGATTTCAATGTGTGGACCCTCTTGTATAATCACTTGGTAGAAAAACATAACTCCAAAAGTCTTTTGTTTGGCCATATGATATTATGCATAAATGTCTATGGACATAAACCTTTATCCTTTTTCTCTTTAAATGTAACATCATGACTACCCTTAAGTTGCACTTGAGCCTATACACCATCCTTTTTGGGCATAATTTTGGGAGACATAAAACCTTATCATAAAATCATTTTTGAACTTACATTCACTCCCATATTTATATCTTCAAATGACTTTTCAATTCAATTTTAATCCCTTTAATTTTTGGCCCAAAATACATTTGATTGTGGACAAGTGTCATTATTCTAGAGAATTTCTCCAAAACTATTTTTCCTTCAACATTTAGGCCTGAAACACAACTAAGGCCCTTCAATCCTTGTTTATCAAACAATGTATAACACATGTTAAGGATGTTGATGTCATAATAGATTTTAAGTAAGGTATGCCACATATACTCTTTCCAAAGAATATGTGAATACAAGATGACTATTTCCCATAATTGGGCAAAAATTAATTTGCATTCATTGATATCATATTTGTTGGACAATCAAGATGAATTGATTATCTAGGCCCTCAACTTACTAGGTGGAAGGAGATCTATGGCTCCTGCTACACTATGAAGATAAAAAACATTGCAAATGGCTAAAGTTGTAAAGTAAGGTCCTTCGAATTTGATCACTTAACTACTTCACTTAGCTAATTGCATGTCCAATTCTACATGGATCTTATGGCTAGAGATTAGATTCTTCAATTCTTATTCACACAAATCCATACATATATGATATTTGACTCTTTTTTTTGTCCTAATGTGGGTGATCACAATTTGATCTGGACCATTTATCTAATAACATCAATGACCTAAAATGCATTGCCAACTTTTATATATGATTTCCATGATCTCTTCATTCAATTGGTTACTTCTTCATATCTCTGGCTCTGGATCTTCATGGAATATTTTCCTCTGATGTATACAAAACTAGTTCTTCACTTCAAGAATGTTTTGAGTATGTATAGATGTATTGATAGAGCTAATTTTTCTTTCTTCTCATCTTAGGAAAAGATTGACACATGACCTCCCATCCTAGAATCACCTAGCTAACTGATAGTTCTTGACTTGCTCCATTTCCCACATGGGTAGACTCACAGGGGTAGATGAGAAGAAATTTGATCCTCATGGTAGACTTGACTTGACTTGACATATTTTGTATTGCATTACCATTTTCTTAGGAGCTCAAAACTGAGAATAACTAAAGTACACCAACATCTAGCTCTATTTTGGGGACTTAGGCATGGGAATATATAAGTAGTAACCTAGATATATTTGAATTTCACTGAAAGAATTGACAGAACACAAGCACACACCAGTGAAAAAATACCTACTTGTTTACTATAGTGGAACACTCTTTCAATGATCAATTCCTAGTCCATTGGGTTGCAGAGTCAAAAGTAGCATATGGAGATGGATTTTCAACTGGGTGGTAGGGAAGGAAGGAAATCAATAAAATAGGAAAGAAAACACATAGAAAGGATGAAAGAAAATAAAACTAAAGCACAGAACCTAATATAGGATATGTAAAAAGTTAGGCAGAATCCTACCTATAAACCAATGGCATAAGGTACTTGCCTACAAAAATTGACTAGTTGCTCAGATAAGTAGGAGCCTTTCCTCCAAAATAGGTTTTATTTTCCTAGTAGGACCCCTACTTGCATCAATATCATTGCAATTTGAAACCTCTAGATAGTTTATAAGACTTGACTGAATACCTACTCAAGTCCAAAAATCCATGCTTCATTATATATCACTTCATCCTTTGCAGGTTCTCCTATAGTCTTCTAGGAGATAAAAATTACATAGGAGATACTCTCTCCATACTAAGAAAAAACATCATGAAGAACCTTTTCATCTATGGCATGGAGCTCTTCAAGAGTGGCCCAAATGAGATTCGACCTTATTTACTTCAACCTAAACTCCTATCTATGAATTTATTTAACCTTCTAGTATCTTGCATAGAGACATTCCCATACGAATGTTGAAACATAATCATCTTCAATTATGATATTCATTTGGAATAAATGGGAGATGCTTTCTTTATATAGAACCATGAGCTCTCATTTGCACAATTCTTAATGGCAAGAATCCTTTCAATCTCCTCTCTTGAAAAGCTAAACTGGGATCAAATCCAAGGTTTCAAGTAATTTTGTGACCTACTAGAATCCACTCAGTAGAAGATAAATGTGAGTGTCCATAGGAAGGCCTTTGCTAGTTTGAATCAATTTTGAATAAGATGATCAATCTACTTGCTATTTCAAAATTAACCACAAAAAGAGATATGTTTTTCATATTTTCTATTTTTTAAATAAATGAAATATAATAATGCAACTATATGAATTCCTAATTCACCCAAGGGTTAGTAAAGAAAATAATGAAGATAAGGTAACAAGAGATGAAAGTAAATATCATGAAAAAAAATTTCTAAGAGACATAAACCATGGTAACAACACATCTATGAGTAAAATCATCAAAAAGATTTGGTAGGAAACCAATAAAAGTAGGAGCAATGCTTCTTCAAATCAATTGATGTAATTGTTGATGGAAACTTAGTAAAACTAAAAGATGTTTCACTTCTTATCAAATCAAAAGGCCATAGAGAGTTCACTCATGTGAGACAAGAAGCTATGTAGGAACAATAGGGTGATCTCTTCTCCGACTTTGTATGTCAGTAGAATTTGTTAGCATGTGACAAACACCCGAAATAAAATATCACACAATCAAATCAACACAATAAAACTATTGGCTCCATTATTATCATGAACAAAAATCTAAAACAATAACACACTCTAGAAAGAATAACTCACCTTATTTTCTTCACTTTCAATATTAAGGCAGCCCATTTGGTGTCTTTCTATTTATCCTTCTCCTATCATATTGAATTTTATTTGTGATCAAATTTTATCTGAAATTACTACCTCTATCATTTTTGATATTACCAAAGAGGAAGGTTTGCATGCTGAAGATTATAAGTCACGTGTGATTGACAACTTGCTTCGAGAATTTCAGTTTTGGAATAAATTGGTCCCAACTCAGGCATTTGAAAAATAGATAGTTCTTAACCAATTTGATAGTCAGTCAATACTTAACAGTCTTCCTTAGGATTCTGGTGTAGGAATTGTAAGCTCAGTGGTAGGAGGTTCCATGGGGTTAGAGACCAATATTTATCAACTAGTGCAAAAGTCTACGGTTTTGTCTCCTCAAGAAAATCAGCCTCAAGATTTTCAAATGAATGATAGCTTTAAAATTCAGCCTTTATCTATACTGCAAACCCCATCTACATTAGCTCCTCTTGTTAAAACACCAAAGGCCAAAGGTAGACTGAAGGGTTCCAAAATTAAATCAAAAATTGTAGTAGGTATTCAAACTACATTGGATGATAGTTTCACTATTATCAGAAGATTGACAATGAGAACTAGGTGTTCTCCTTGTCCCCAAAGAAATTAATCTCATGGAATGTCAGAGGTTGAAATGCCTCTGACAAGAGACAAAGAATCAAACAAGCCATTGATTCTTTGCAAGCAAATATTATTTTATTGCAGGAAACCAAATTATCTCAAAACAATTTTGAGAAAACCATTGCAAGATGGAAAAATTGGAAGGCCTATCATATGTAAGGTTTGGGTGCCTTTGGAGGTTTAGCAATTCTTTAGAATCCCTTTATAGTTAATTCTTAGCTCTTTTGAAAAGAAAGTAATTGGCAGTTGATACATATAACTGCATTTGATATTTCTATTATCCTGATTAATGTATATGGTCTTGCTTCAACTTTGGATAAAGCATGTTTATGGGATTGTATCACACATTCTCTTCAAATGCAAGATCAACAACAAGTAGTTATTAGAGATGATTTTAATGCCTTGTTAGCTCATTCAGAAAAAATTGGTTGCATTATCCCCCCCTCCCCCCCCCAAAATGCTACAAGATTTTAATGCATTTGTAGATAATAACAATCTGATGGATGTTCATCCTAATAATGGATTATTTACCTGGACTAACAAGAGGTTTGGATTTTCCAATATTGCTACTCATCTTGATAGATTTTTCTTATCTAAAAATTGGAAGTTGAGTTGCTCAGATATTTCTTTAAAAATCCTTACCTTGCCAGGATCTAATCATTGTCCTATTTCGTTAATTCTCAATTGTAATAACAAATGTTTTGACGAACACTTTCATTCTTGTTTCAAATTTGAAAGCATGTGGTTTAGGTATCCAAAAATTTTACACAATATTCATCAATGGTGGAATGAAGTTCCAATGGAAGGACGGAAAATGCATCAGTTTGCAATGAAATTGAAATATATCAAGTCTCAAATTAGAATTTGGAATCAAAAAGTTTTCAAAAATGTGTTCCAACAAAAGGTTATAGTCAAAGATCAACTAGAATAAGTATATAATCAGGTCATCCAAAAGGGCATGAATGAAGAAATATACTCTTCTCAAAAGAACCTGTAGGAACAATGGAAGGAACTATGTTCTAGAGAAGAGATGTACTGGACACAAAAATCCCTAGAATTACGGCTTCAAGATGGGGATAGAAATACTGAGTTTTTCCATAATTCAGCCAAGAAAAAAAGAACTAACAGTACAATTTTTCATATCAAAGATGTATCTCGTAACCTTTTGTCTAATGAAAATATTATCAAAAATGAAGGCATCAAATTCTTTAAGAATCTTCTTGCACCTGATGTCTTGCCTTCTCCTATTGTATGACAAGTTGAAGAACTCCTTGACTCCATTCCACAAGTGTTAACAAAATAGGATAATGATATTCTAATGGCTCCCTTTACCATTCAAGAAATATATAAAGTTGTCTTTTCTTTTTTTCCTGACAAAGCTCCTGGGCTAGATGGTTTTACTGCATTGTTCTACCAAAGTTGTTGGAATATAATTGGATGGGATTTATTGACGGCTATGGAAGAATCTAGAAGATCTAAAACCATGCTGGAATATTTTAACACTACCAATATTTCCATCATTCCAAAAGTGAGGGATTCCCAAAATTTTGTGGATTTTAGGCCAATCTCCTTATGTAATTTATCCTATAAGATTATTACTAAAGGCATATATCTTAGGATTCAACATCTTATTCCACATATTATTTCCTCAGAGCAAGGTGGATTTGTCTAGGGAAGGGAAACCATGGAAGGGGCTCTTGTGGCTCATGAAGTTCTCCATTCTATTAATTTAAATAAGACTTCAAATTTTTTTATCAAACTGGATATGATGAAAGCCTATGATAGAGTTTGTTAGAAATTCTTACTGCAAGTACTTGCTAAAATGGGATTTTCAAAAAGTTGGTGCAAATGGATTAAGGCTTGTATTTTCAGGGCTTGGTTTTCATTTGTCATTAATGGGAAGCCTGAGGGTTTCTTTCCTTCCACACATGGGATCTAACAAGGGGATCCTTTATCTCCAGTGTTGTTTATTATTATGGCTAAAGCTTTTAGTAGGGCCATCTCACATCAACATTTGTTAAATAAATGGAAAGGAGCTCTCATTTCAGGTAAAAACATATCTATCACACACTCTCTTTTTGTGAATGATACTCTCCTATTTGGTTTGTAAAATGTTTAGGAAGCTTGCCATATTCTTTATACTCTTGATCTTTACTTAGCAGTGTCTAGTCAGATTATCAATGCTCATAAATCCAAGATCTATTTTTTCAACACTGTAAAAATGGTTTCTGATAAAATTAAATAGATATTGGTTTTTTCAGAAGACTTCTTACCCTTAGTCTATTTGGGCATTCCTTTCTTCATGGGTTCAAACAAATCTTTGTATTGGTCTTCAGTTTAGAGTCGAATTGTATCTTGGAAAGTTAGATGGTTGTCATTGGCAGGAAGAATTTTGTCAACCAAATCAGTTTTAGCTGCAATCCCTAACTATTTTATTGCTATCCTTAAGATCCCACCCAAAGTATTAGCTACAATTCATAAATTGATCAAAGGTTTTGTATGGTTGGGTAATATGGATGAGTCCCAAAAGATTACACTCATCTCTTTTCTAATGTTGGAGGGGTAGGAGTCCATGATCTTTCCTATAGAAATGAAGCATTTGGTGGGAAATTGATTTGGCACATGTATTCTAAGTCTCAGTTCACATGGTGCAAAAATATGCAGCAAAAATATCTAGATAACATTGATCCTTCTAGAATCTTAATGATTTATAATCCTCCAAAAGGCTCAATTATTTGGGACTTCATGATAGCTTCACACAAAATCATAGTTGATTATATTTCATGGGAAATCAATAATGGACTAAGTATTAATTTTTGGAATGATTCCTAGAATGGTCAAATTCTCAGCCCTATCTAAGATTGGGATTTCTTTGAACATTATTGAAGTTGCTGAAAACCATTGGGGGACCCAGTTGAATCAATATGTGGAATATGTTTTTGAATTTTCAAAAAAAATAGTTTGGAAAGATCCAAATATTCTACCTCTTTCATCCCAGGAAATTAATCAATTTCAAAATTACTGAGTTCAAGGAAAGTCTACTTCTCTGAAGTCCAAGATCAGATTTTTTGGGCTCCAGCTAAGGATGGTAATTATTTAGTAAAACAGGGGTACAAAATTGTGCAGTAGAATAGTTTGAATGAATCTACTTCTAGAGCTTTTTCATTTTGTTGGAATCCAATAGTTATTCCTAAAGCAGGTTGTTTCTCATGGCTGGCGCTAAAACACATGATTTTAACTAGTGATAGATTGAATAGACTACAACTTGCTTTGCCATTTAAATGTGTTCTTTGTGGGGAATAGGATGAAACTATGGATCATTTGTTCATTACATGTTCATTTTCTTACCAATGCTGGTGCTTTATTTTGAGTAAGCTTAAATATTGTACTCCCTTTCCAAATAATCTCAGGAATCTCTTTCAAGCCTGGCCAATTCTCTACCAAAAATCATTGTTTGCAAACCTCTAGAAATTTATCCCAGCCTTCGTAGTTTGGGCTATTTGGTGGGAAAGAAATAAGCGCATTTTCATAAAGGAATTCCTTCCATTAGAAATTGTTTTGAATGGTATTGAAAGATCTATCTCAGAAGTTGTTGGTGTTTGAAAATGTTACCCATTTCCAATTACCCTAATGAGAACAAGATACATCTAGGGGTAGCTAACTCCCATTATCAAAACATCCATTCAGACACCAGGCCAACTATAAGGCTATAATCCTTCTGCACTTCAGGCTCTGAAAAACCTAGGCGGGTGAACCTATAGATTCCTTATATGGTACTAGTTGTCAAAGCATACACTGAATCTATTATAGAGCAGATAAAACCCTTATTTCTCCTGATAACTCATGAAATAACACAGACCTATGATAGCTAGATGCAGATCTATGAACCTCATAAGCTGAGTGAGAGCATTCTGTTTATAGCTCTTCAACATGAAAGGGAAATTTGTTTGATTTTTGATGTTGATTTCAACAAAACCTCAAAAATGCAACAATATAACTAGTGATCCTATAACTGATGAGTGCCTAATCCATTGGGAAATTCCATGAATTCAAAACATACATCTATGACATCAGGACATATCTCATATATGCATACATCAGATCTATCCAACCACCTTGTGATTCAAACAGGAATGTTCATTCAAGTCTCATTCTCACAAAATATCCTTCTCAAATTACTAGTAACCTTGTTTAAGCATATCGAGCATTAGTTTGGCCCTTTGGTCCAACAGCAAAATACATCAAACATACAACCTGAAAGGGATGCAAATGGGTCTAAAATCTTTGTTCCAAAACCACATAAGACTTACAGAATGCTAAGACAACAAACAAGAACCAGAACAAAACTAGTGAAATTGTTGCTCATATGTATTCATTTCCTTGAAACTATACATTCAGATGCATAAAATTAAAACATGAAACAACCTAATATCTCAAAACTATCTATATTATCTCTACAATGCTATTCACATGAGAGTTCTGCTAAAGAAAATGGCGTCACAGTCATGGAAACATGTCAAAATACTAGAACCAGTGGTCTTTTCATGCAAAAAACTAGAATACCTAATGGTATCACAGCAATGAACTTTTTCCTCCCAGAAATTGGAACCCCTCAAATGGAAGCAAGAAAGAAAGATATAGAATAGAAAGAATTCCCAGATCTATTTTGAAGACGACAAGTGTCCACTTGAAATTCAATCCTGTGCAAGTGAGTAACCTCTTTCTTCTTTCATCCCATCTGATTTTCTGTTTCATCATTACATTGTAACTGATTTGCAAAATATCCCCCAGCTGAATGATGAAATCCCTTATTTGCTAAATATCTAATTTGCATCAAAATGTTGATAAAACTTGCTTTAACTGACTCAGAGATTCCCCCAACTGAATTCTACTTTTCTTTTATGCATATTCAAGCTATTAACTTGCCAAAATCACAACTGAACTTCCTGATCTGAAAATGGTTGCAATTTAGGTACCTAAAAGAAAACCTCATGTAGCTTGAACCAGCTACTACCTGTGAAAAACTTCACCTCATATTTGGAAAATTTAGATCTTCCCAATTTCGGTGGTATATTGAAGTGCATATCTAGCTTATCGAAAACCCACTAAATCTTTGTTTGAAAATCGCCCCTCTAATTGAAAATTCAGGCTTGCACTCAAGATATTTTCAAAAATTTTAAAAGTTTCTAAAGTTTAAACTTTAGAAAAGAGCCTTTTTTGAACTTTAAAAAGATGCACGTCATTCTTTCCTTTTTTTAAAAATAATAATAAAATATTATTATTTTTTATTCCTTAATACTGCCCTTATTTTCTAATCTGGGTCAACCCAAGGTTTGACAGATGCCACGTGGCATACTCTAATTAGTTTGGCCCTGATCTACATTATCCGCCACATGTCATCTCCTTGTGACTTTTCCATGCTTAACCGGTGAGCAACTCTAGTTAGCGAGGTAACATGAACTGTCAGATCTGCCATGTGGCACAATATGGTGCGCTCTTGCCATCTGCTCGCAACATCATAACCCAGTCACTCTATCGCTACCACTTGTCACCATCTGATTAGCTATTGTCTCCAAGCAGGACCCACTTTGCATTCTAACTCTTGCCAAATTTTGGAGATTTTTCGGTGGCCTCGCTATCTCGCTAGCCAAAGTTGCCAAGATTTTTTGACTAGAAAAGTAGCGAGGTGCCAAATTTTTGAGTTCTCCAGTCACTTGCAACTTGTTGAAATCATCAACTCTGACTATGCACTTGTTCAAAATTCAACTTTTGTACCTGCGACCAACTGTTCTACATGTGGGCCCCTTACGTGAGTCACTTTAGCCTTGTCTTTCAAAAAGTGTCCTCTCAATGACAACAAGCTAATAATGGAAACTTGTATTTAAAGAGTTGAGAAACCTCGTCACAATGCATATGGGATAAAAAAATTAGAAGTAATCTCCCTACCTCTCCACTCATTCTTACTAGAATTCAATCAACAATTACAACTCTCGAACCCAATGCCACCAATTCCATGCCATACACTGTCAAAACTTCTTGTCTCAAATCTCACATTTGAATGTCTTACTTGCTAAAACAGCCCTTGAAAATGTGGGGATCTATCCTCCTCTGAACTGGCTTGTATTCCTTTCCAAGAGTAGCATTATTTGTCCCACATAAACCCTTAAATCAAATCTCTACCATTTGGCGGGCAACAGCAAAGAAAACTTTGTTTTCCTCTATGGAAGCTGCAATGGTTGACTACCTTTGCAGGAGTATTTTTGTAATCCACTAGTTTTTACTAAGTTTCAAGCCATGCTACTGCATGTCTAAAATTTAAGCTAAAATAGCACCTCTATTCTTTGACTAAAGATTTATTGTGAGTTTGGGCCTTTTGCTACATGGACTCTAGCCTTTAATTTGTGAGTTTTTGTTTGCATGCATAGGCATGAATTCCTTTTAATGTCGTTGCCTTCTTCTTTGCCCAAGGTCGCTGTTTATTATGCCTCATGTGGATCTCTATTCATGCATTGAAATTTAATGACATATCTTCCTTCATATTTGCAAACGACTTCCCTCTTATTGACTTAGGCCAATGACTGCTTTGGCGTGATGGATTGCTCTATCTTTGATAGCATGGGGGAACTCTTTTCTAAATGTCTCCCCTAATCGTTAATGTTACATCTCCTTTTGCTACGCCAACATCTATCAATGCACAGGGTCATCCATTTAAAAACATGGTGCTATATTTTCATGCATGTGGCTCTTCAATGCTGACTGCGTGAGCTTTGAATGCATAAAGTGTCATCGATCTCTGGTTGCTAGCTGCTCCAAATTGGTAATCATGGCTTCTTTGCTTGGTCCCATGCCATGGATACTTGCTTTAATACCCTCCCCTGCTTCATCAGTTTCCTCGCGGCTTGGTCTTAAGGCTTTTCTTTTCTACAAGTTACTTTCGTCTTCACCCATTGATCATCAGAGAGGTTTGGCCCAATGTGATGTGGCTCAGTAACAACTGTATTGTCAAGTTTCAACAACATCTTTGCTTTCTCATTATTCACATAAAGGCTCATAGTATCAATATTTAAGAAAGGAAATGCAGTGTAAGAGGAGATAGTCTTTAAACAATTGTCATAAATGCTAAAGAGAACCATTTGGGGCTTAGTAGCCTTCAGAATTAGATCATCAAACTTTGCAATTTTTAAGCATGCTTGGAAGGGAAATTGAAGCTAACTGCCTTTGATGACAATGTTGGGAAAATCAAGTAAGCGAACTTCCACAGGATCAACCCTTCCCTTACGTGTAACAATTATTTGTTTTGGTTTCTCCTCAACAGGTAAAGACATGACCAATGCAGTCACTTCTTCAATTGTTTTCCATTTTGCTAGCTAACCAAGCCACTTCTACCCTAAAGTCAAAGTTTGTAGATAGCACATGATTCTCTAAAGAACATAATCAACCTTTTATATGGTGAATTTGGCATCCCAAATATTGATCTTCATTTGATTAACTCTATGGAGGAATTGACGACACTATTTATCTATGAATACTTGTCCTCTACTTTTTATTTCTCCTTTGAACATCATCTCGCCTATCCACATCTAGAGGAACCTAACAAATACATCTTCTCAAACTGATTTGAATCCAATTTGAGCACTGATTAATCATTTGAACCATTTTACCACTGATCTGCAAACCGTCACTTTTGTATTAGGAGGTCCGTTGACTGCCTTTAAAAATTGACCCAGACAACTGACCAGGCATTGAGATTGAACACACTAATTCTCTGTTTCTCATTCTTACACCCTGTCAGATCTTGTCTCATGAAAAATTCCTAGTCAAAAAATATATACCTTCAAAGTTGCCCTCTCAGATTTACTTGCAAGCGAACATGTCAGAAAACAACAAGCTGGGTTTGGAATTGACTTTGAAAACTGGGCAAACAGATACTTGGGGAAACGAAAACTGTGGTGCTCATTCGCTGTCATGAGGACATTATGGATCTACAATTTAGGCTTATGAAGAATAACTAGGCAGAAATGGCGGACACTCAAAGTAGGCTACTTGGATTTGTACGACATAGGACATCAGTAAAATATCATTTTTGTGAATGGAATGACCCTAGTAAAGTGTGAAGACCGATTCATCAATATCTAAAAACTGGCACACTTGTAGTATTTTTAGTGGACAATATAGGGGAACAAACCATTTGATCTTAACAATCAAGAATTTCAAGTTATAACACCATGAGCAGGGGTACTGATAAATCTGCAAGTGCTGACACCAATAAAAAGTCATAAATTATGTTTGGAATCGCGTTTGAAAACTAATCAAATGGATTCTTCAAGACTTAAAATTTAAACATAGGAAGTCTCTGACGTCAACCATGCAACACAAAAGGAAATTTATCATTTTATTCAACTGGGTCAAAGTTATAGCACGTCAAACAGGGCTTCTCAGAAATGTGTGCAAAGTGCAAAAGCATGAAAATAGTAACTGACAAACTTTGAGGGATTCAAAACCTATTCAAACAGACTTGAAACAAGTCGAAATCTGAAACATAGGTTCTCAAGTATAGATATTAGATACTCCCAAAGTGGTAAGTCTTGAAACATTTCTGGGTGCAAGATATTTAGATGCAAACACAGCCTCCTGTCGCTGTTTGACACTTACGTGATAATGCATATTTGATAATTTCTCAAAATAGTACTTCAGAAAATGACTCAAAATGATGATTTAACTTCATGGAATAGGTAGACACACTGAATGGAGGGTGTTAGGAACATTAAATACCTTAGGGGCCTCACAGGTACAGTCAGGTACATAGGCTTCACAAATCATTTATAGGCCTGATTTTCTCAAAATTTTGAAATGGGACTAAAAATGAAGCATTCAATTTTTCATCCCAATAGTGGCTTCATCTGGGGATGCATGTCCCTTGTGGGCATGGCAAGATTTTAGATCTCTAGAGGAAGTAGACCACACACTTGACAACAAAACTTTCTCTCTTAAACAGGTTTATTGAAAACAGAGAAACAACTATGACTACTATGTACAAGCGATAGCCCCGAGCCACCAAAAAGTTTCATAACTCCTTACCTCTGTCATACACTTGATTTTAGTTTACATTCTTCTAAGGCAAACTGAAACTCTCTTTCCCATCAATTCCACCAATCAGATTAGCACTTTGAATCAAAACACTCGGCAAAATTGAATTCACACTTTCATTCTCATAATGCATACATATATCATAATTACCCTTTACTTCATGCTCATTATGAGAGAAAAAATCAGCATGCTCATAATTATACAAACTGGACTCAGAATCAAAATCCAACAATGATTCATGAATGCTGATCGAAAACACAAAAACTTCATAATCTACATCATTCACCAAGTTGCAAACACCAAAAACTTGCAACTCACCTTGTGCCTCTGGCTTAAAAAAAAACAATAGATCTGAATCAACTTCATGTATCATGTCATCACATACCGAATCAGATCTGAAATTTACTAAAAAAATATCACCATAGTCTTCAAACAAAGGTTCATCAGACATATGAAAAGAATCTTCATTAAAATTCTCATTAGTAGGAACTCTACCAGCATCAATATTCTTATCAAAGAAATTGCTAGAGATACTTGTGAATGCGTCAAACTCATTAGCATAAGACTCACCAACCTGTAGAGAAGATTTAACTATAGATTCATGTGTACCGTTGTCAGTATTCACTTTATTGCATGAATCATCAAATCTCATCTCAAGTAACTGCAGATTACTGTCATATAGTCCATCTGGATCAGATAAAAAACCAACTGATCTCTCATCATCATTAGTAACATTAATCATAGGAATTTCTTCATTAAATGTTAACTCAGAATCAAAAGATATCAACAACCTCTCATTATCACCTCTATAACATAGATCTGGTTTAACATCACTCATGACAGTAGTAAATACATCTCTACTGGTCTTCATTTCTTCAAACAAATCTTCATGCTTATGCTGAAAGTCTTCAAAAGAATAACAATGTTGATATGCAGGAGAATGAACATAGGGGTATACATCATATTTGCATCATCCTTATGAGATGCACACAATAATAAAGGCGAAGTTGAATCACACATTGACATATACCTTTCAAACTCATGTTGCAACAAGGCTAAGACCTCATTTGTATTCAGCAGATCTTTTTCACAAATTTCTTTATCTTGATTGCAATTATTTCTCAGATAATCTAAAGAACTTATAATAGTGGCATCATTAGTCATATAATTTGAACAACTAGCAGTACTTTCACAATACATATCCTCTTCCCTACACCACATCTGGACATTAGATGCATCGCTACATTCAACTTCATTGCAGGGAGATATTTCAAGACTACTATTATAATCCTTTTCATTCTCAAACATATTGTCATAGGACTCATCACTTTCACTATGACTATCAACATTTTCAATTTTGACAATACAATAACCATTCTTTTCTAAATAGCCTTCACATTCTCTAAATACTCTCTCAAAGTATTTGATCTTTTCAAATCTTTCTTTTGCTGTCCAATGTACTGCATCAGGCATGGAGACTAATAAAAACACAAAAACCCATGATAATTCACTGGGTCTTGCTGAAATGGGAAGCTCTAAGATTTCCAACTTGAATTGCATCTAAGTCATCCACACTTCCCACATTCCTTTGGATAGAAGAAATGACTTGACCATGAAGCTTTCCATACAACATAAACAAATTTTCATGTACCTCTTCATAGCTTGATAGAGTATTATCAGATCTACAATCTGAATCCATTTTGAGAATGAAATTTCCACCTCTTTATCCTAGTGCTAAAAATCACTGAATAGAGGCAACCCATTTAAAACACTTGACCTTCATGAAAAGAAGCATGAAAATCTAAATACCTCGAGTGCTGATGCGAACTTCGATCTGCTAATTTGGCACAAGTGCAAGACTGAAATTCTTTACACCACTAATCAAACTTTGTAGAGTTGCCACCTCTTTGCAAGAGGAAAATAATAATTACTGTTTTGATTCACCTTTTACACTTCAATTTCTTATAACAACAGATTTTAAACAGCACTTTAAAAACTTATCAAGAATTTAAAACTTCTTTTCCAAGAAACATCAACAATTTCAGATTTGCCCATACAATTGAAAGTCCTTCAAAAATTTGCAATGAAATCAACTAGGAACAAACTAGTACAGAGATTTGAGAGTCGCCACTCACACTTGGTGAGAAATAAAACATAATTTGTCACTTGACAAATCTGAACTAGACCTTCAATGTAGGAGAAACTTGTAGATCACTGACATCCTGAAAAGAATTTATACTTTATAAATGAATTCTTGACTCTGAAACTTTCTCAACAGTATTTGCAAACTGGATTGATTGAAGATAGACCTATGATAGTCATACAACACAATTTTCATCTAGTTTCAACATACTACTGATAATGAATAAAGCTTAACTAGGGAACATGAAACTTCAACAAGGAAAAGGGAACACATCTAGCTCTAGATTTGCTATATCCAATTTGTTTCATGGTAGAGATTTTGGTTCTTTCTATATGCAACTCCCAAGTAGAGTCGCCATTTTTTTGGTGTTTGAAAATGTTACCCATTTCCAATTACCCTGATGAGAACAAGATGCATCTAGGGGCAACTAACCCCATTATCAACACATCCATTCAGACACTAGGCCAACTATAAGGCTATACTCCTTCTGCACTTCAAGCTCTGCAAAACCTAGGTGGGTGAACCTATAGATTCCTTATATGGTACTAGTTGTCAAAGCATACACTGAATCTATTATGAAGCAGATAAAACCTTTATTTCTCCTGATAACTCATGAAATAAAACAGACCTACGATAGCTAGATGTAGATCTATGAACCTCATAAGCTGAGTGAGGGAATTCTGTTTATAGCTCTTCAACATGAAAGGGAAATTTGTTTGATTTTTGATGTTGATTTCAACAAAACCTCAAAAATGCAATAGTATAACCAGTGATCCTATAACTGATCAGTGCCTAATCCATTGGGCAATTCCATGAATTCAAAACATACATCTGTGACATTAGGATGTATCTCATATACCCAGACATCAGATCTATCCAACCACCTTGTGATTCAGACATCAATGTTCATTCAGGCCTCATTCTCACAAAATATCCTTCTTAAATAACCAGTAACCTTGTTTAAACATATCGAGCATTTACTTGGCCCTTTGGTCCAACAACAAAATACATCAAACATATAACCTGAAAGGGATGCAAATGGGTCTCAAATCTTTGTTCCAAAACCACATAAGACTTACAGAATGCTAAGACAGCAGACAAGAACCAAAACAAAACTAGTGAAATTGTTGCTCATATGTATTCATTTCCTTGAAACTATACATTTAGATGCATAAAATTAAAACATGAAACAACCTAATATCTCAAAACTATCTATATTATCTCTACAATGTTGTTCACATGAGAGTTCTACTGAAGAAAATGGTGTCACAGTCATGGAAACATGTCAAAATACTAGACCAAGTGGTCTTTCAGTGCAAAAAACTGGAATCCCTAATGGTATCACAGTAATGAACTTTTTCCTCCCAGAAACTGGAACCCCTCAAATGGAAGCAAGAAAGAAAGATATAGAAGAGAAAGAATTCTCGGATCTGTTCTGAAGATGACAAGTGTCCACTTGAAATTCAACCCTGTGCAAGTGAGTAACTTCTTTCTTCTTTCATCCCATCTGATTTTTTGTTTCATCATTACATTGTAACTGATTTGCAAAATATCCCCCAGCTGAATGATGAAATCCCTTATTTACTAAATATCTGATTTGCATCAAAATGCTGATAAAACTTGCTTTAACTAACTTAGAGATGCCCCCAACTGAATGCTCCTTGTCTTTTACGCATATTCAAGCTATTAACTTACCAAAATCACAACTGAACTTCTTGTTTTGAAAATGGTTACAATTCAGGTACCTAAAGAAAAACTCTTGTAGCTTGAACTAGCTACTGCCTGTGCAAAAACTGACCTCATATTTGGAAAATTTAGATCTTATCGGTTTCGTCAGTATATTGGAGTGCATATCTAGCTTATCGGAAACCCACTAAATCTTTGTTTGAAAATCGCCCTTCTGGTTGAAAATCTAGGCTTGCACTCAAGATATTTTCAAAATTTTTAAAAGTTTCTAAAGTTTAAATTTTAGAAAAGAGCCTCTTTTGAACTTTAAAAAGATGCACGTCATTCTTTCCTTTTTTTAAAAATAATAATAAAATATTATTATTTTTTATTCCTTAATACTGCCCTTATTTTCTAATCTGGGTCAACCCAAGGTTTGACCAATGCCACATGGCATACTCTATTTAGTTCAGCCGTGATCTGCATTATCTGCCATGTGTCATCTCCTCGCTACTTCACCATGCTTAGCCGGTGGGCAACTCTCATTAGTGAGGTAACGCGAACCATCAGATCTGCCACGTGGCACAATCTGGTGCGCTCTTGCCATCTTCTCGCCACATCATAACCCAATCACTCTGTTGCTGCCACTTGTCACCATTTGATTAGCTATTTTCTCTGGGTGGGACCCACTTTGCATTCTAACTCTTGCTAGATTTTGGAGGTTTTTCGGCGACCTCGCTATCTCGCTAGCCGGAGTTGCCAAGATTTTCCAGCTGGCGAAGTAGTGAGGTGCCGGATATTTGAGTTCTCCGGTCACCTGCAACTTGCTGACATCATCAACTCTGACTGCACACTTGTTCAAAATTTAACTTTTGCACCTACAACCAACTGTTCTACATGTGGGCCCCTTACGTGAGTCACTTGAGCTTTGTCTTTCAAAAAGTTCCCTCTCAATGACAACAAGCTAATAATAGAAACTTGTATTTAAAGAGTTGAGAAGCCTTGCCACAATGCATATGGGATAAAAAGATTAGAAGTAATCTCCTTACTTCTCCACGCATTCTTACCAGAATTCAATCAACCATTACAACTCTCGAACCCAATGCCACCAATTCTGTGCCATACACTGTCAAAACTTCTTGTCTCAAATCTCACATTTGAATGTCTTGCTTGCTAAAATGGCCCTTGAAAATGTGGGGATCTATCCTCCTCTGAACTAGCTCATATTCCTTTCCAAGAGTAGCGTTATTTGTCCCACATAAACCCTTAAATCAAATCTCTTCCATTTGGCGGGCAACAACAGAGAAAACTTTGTTATCCTCTGTGGAAGCTATAATGGTTGACTGCTTTTGTAGGAGTATTTCTGTAATCCACTGGTTTTTACTAAGTTTCAAGCCATACTACTGCATGTCTAAAATTTAAGCTAAAATGGCGCTTTTATTCTTTGATTGCATATTTATTGTAAGTTTGCGCCTTTTTCTACCTGGACTCCAGCCTTTAATCTATGAGTTTTTGTTTGCATGCATAGGCATGAATTCCTTTTAATGTCGTTGCCTTCTTCTTTGCCCAAGGTCGTTGTTTATTATGCCTCATGTGGATTTGTATTCATGCATTGAAATTTTATGACATATCTTCCTTCATATTTGAAAATGACTTCCCCCTTATTGACTTGGGCCAGTGACTACTTTCGCGTGATGGACTGCTCTATCTTTGACAGCATCAGGGAACCCTTTTCTAAATGTCTCCCCTCATCTTTAACGCTCCATCTCCTTTTGTTGTGCCAACGTTTGTCAATGCACAGGGTCATCCATCTAAAACCATGGTGCTATATTTTCATACATGTGCCTCTTCAATGCTGACTGCATGAGCTTTGAATGCATGGAGTGTCATTGATCTTTGGATGCCGGCTGCTCCAAATTGGTAATCATGGCTTCTTTGCTGGGTCCCATGCCACGGATACTTGCTTTAATGCCCTCCCCTGCTTCATCAGTTTCCTCGTGGCTTGGTCTTAAGGCTTTTCTTTTCTACAAGTTACTTTCATCTTCACCCATTGATCATCAGAGAGGTTTGGCCCAATGTGATGTGGCTCAGTAACAACTGTATTGTTAGGTTTCAACAACATCTTTGCTTCCTCATTATTCACATAAAGGGCTTGTAGTATCAATATTTAAGCAAATAAATGCAGTGTAAGAGGAGATAGTCTATAAACAATTGTCATAAATGCTAAAGAGAACCATTTGGAGCTTAGTAGCCTTCAGAATTAGATCATCAAACTTTGCAATTTTTAAGCATGCTTGGAAGGGAAATTGAAGCTCACTGCCTTTGATGACAATGTTGGGAAAATCAAGTAAGTGAACTTCCACAAGATCAAGCCTTCCCTTATGTGTAGCAATTATTTGTTTTGGTTGCTCCTCAATAGGTAAAGACATGACCAATGCATCCATTTCTTCAGTTGTTTTTTGTTTTGCTAGCTAACCAAGCCACTTCTACCCTAAAGTCAAAGTCTGTAGATAGCAGATGATTCTCTAAAGAACATAATCAACCCTTTATATGGTGAATTTGGCATCCCAAATATTGATCTTCATTTGATTAACTCTATGGAGGAATTGATGACACTATTTATCTATGAATACTTGTCCTCTACCTTTTATTTCACCTTTGAACATCATCTTGCCTATCCACATCTAGGGGCACCTAACAAATACATCTTCTCAGATTGATTTGAATCCAATTCGAGCACTGATTAATTATTTGAAGCATTTTACCACTGATCTGCAAACTGTCACTTTTGCATTAGGAGGTCCGTTGACTGCCTTTAAAAACTTACCCGGACAACTGACCAGGCCTTGAGATTGAACACACTAATTCTCTTCTTCTCATTCTTACACCCTATCAGATATCATCTCATGATGAATTCCCAATCAAAAAATATATACCATCAAAGTTGCCCTCTCAGATTTACCTGCAAGCGAACATGTCAGAAAACAACAAGCTGGGTTTGGAATTGGCTTTGAAAATTGGGCAAACGGATACTTGGGGAAATGAAAACTGGGGTGCTCATTCTCTGTCATGAGGAAATTATTGACCTATGATTTAGGCTTATGGCAAATAACTGGGAAAAAATGGTGGACGTTCAAAGTAGGCTACCTGGATTTGTAGGACATAGGACATCAGTAAAATATCATTTTTTGTGAATGGAATGACCCTGGTAAAGTGTTAAGACTAATTCATCAAGATCTAAAAATTGGCACACTTGTAGCATTTTCAGTGGACAATACAGGGGAACAAACCATTTGATCTTGACAATCATGGATTTCATGTTATAATGCCACAAATAGGGGTACTGATAAATCTGCAAGTGCTGACACCAATAAAAAGTCATAAATTGTGTTTGGAATCGCGTTTGAAAACTGATCAAATGGATTTGTCAAGACTTAAAATTTAAACATAAGAAGTCTTTGACATCAACCATGCAACGCAAAAGGAAATTTAGCATTTTAGTCAACTGGGTCAAAGGTATAGCACGTCAAGCAGGGCTTCTTGGAAATGTGTGCAAAGTGCAAAAGCACAAAAATAGTAACTGACCAACTTTGAGGGATTCAAAACCTATTCAAACGGACTCAAAAAAACTCAAAATCTGAAACATAGGTTCTCAGGTATAGATATTAGATACTCCCAAAGTGGTAAGTCTTGAAACATTTGTGGGTGCAAGATATTCAGATGCAAACACAGCCTCCTGTCGCTGTTTGACAAATAATTTCTCAAAATAGTACTTCAACAAATGACTCGAAATGATGATTTAACTTCATGGAACAGGTAGACGCATTGAATGGAGGGTGTTAGGAACATTAAATATCTTAGGGGCCTCATAGGTACAGTCAGGTACATAGGCTTCACAAAGCATTTATAGGCCTGATTTTCTCAAAATTTTGAAATGGGACTAAAAATGAAGCATTCAATTTTTTGTCCCAATAGAAGTGACTAATTCTAGCTTGAAAATGATTAAATATAATCTGATTGTGACCCATTGGGATTCTCAAATTTTCCAAGAATGGATATTATTATTTATTCCTAATGGGTGCAAAATAGGTCCTTCACCAGGACATATCTTACCCCAGAAGAATATTTGGAGACCCCCATCATTTGATCTTTGAAAACTAAATTTTGATGGAGCCTTTAGAGGAAATCAAAGTCCTTTGGGTTTAGGGGCATGTATTAAAAATTATTCTGGAGAGGTTGTAGCAATCATAGTATCCCCTTTGCCTATTGACACAAATAACATTGTTGAGGCTCACGCCTTGTTGGCTGGGCTTTTATTAGCCAAGCAAGGCTATTTCAATAGGCTACATATAGAAGGGGACTCATCAGTTATTATTCATGCTTGTATACATAGACACATCATTTCTTGGAATCTCAAATATGTATTGAATCAAATTTGGAGACTCCTTGATGAATGCTTGGATGTTTGCATTTTGCATATTTATTGAGAAGGGAATAAAGTTGTAGATTTTTTTATCAAATTTGGGTTGTGATGGGGTTACTATTTCTACTTTTCACTCTCTACCTTTTATTGAGCAATATAAGGCTTTATAAAATCTTATTCATGATGACATGGAAGCATCTACTAGTAGTAATGTTTAAAGTGCCAGGCTTAGCAGGTAAAATTTGAAGTTTACATAAATTCCAAGTGCTGAGCTGAGCCAGTTTATTAAGATGCCAAGCAAAATTGCTTTGGTGTCGAGTTATTTAGGCAATAGGTACCAAGTTCATCAAGTGCTGAGTGCTTCAGAATTTCCAAGTTAATAGGAGATTTTTAGGTGTCGAGTAGGCATAAAGGTAATCGATGCTCAGTCACTCTACTTAGTTCTGAGTGCCGAGTAACTGAGCCTTAAATCAGATGCCCGACTCATCAGTTGTTATTGATGTTGAGGTAAATTCCAAGTGTCGAGTTGAGCCAATTTATTAAGATGCCAAAAAAAATTTCTTTGGTGTTGAGTTATTCAGGTAGTAGGTACTAAGTTCTTCAAGTGCCAAGTGTTTCAAAAATTTTGAGTTAATAGGAGATTTTCAAGTGTCGAGTAGGCATAAAGGTAATCGGTGTTGAGTTACTCTACTTAGTACTACATGCCAAGTAGATGAATCTTAAATTAGATGTCAAGTTATTTAAGGTGCCAAGTTGTGTAGTAGAAATGAGTGCCTAGGTTTGTAAGGTTGGTCAAGTGTCGAGTTGAATAAGTTATTCTCTGGTGCTAAGTAACGTAGAGGAGGTTGTCAAGCACCGAGTTACCCTATCGTCTTAAAGTGAATTTAATGCCACATGTTTTTCTTAAGTGCATTTATAATGACACGACTTCTTAATTACAATTTGTATGCTCCAAATCTTTTATTACCTGATGATATTGAATTTTGAAGTCCTATTTTTTGATTGCCTCATGCGAATAAATCCATCATTAAGGAGTATCATCTTTAGTACCATTTCCAAGCATGATAAGGACAAAATTGGTGACACTCTACATGGAAAATGACAAGTTGCACTATGATTATTTATTGTAGTTGCTTATATGTATCTTTCATTGAACACTTTCACAAACATCCTGCAAATGCTTAATTAGGCAAATTTATTTTGTGAGTTGAGATTGTGCTTCAAGATAAATTGTGTGTGTGATATTGCTTTGGCTTGTGAAATGTGTCATAAAAAACATCATATCCTCATGCCAAAAAAAATTGTATTTGGTTGCCGCCAGCATTAGAGGAAACTATGTTACCCAATCATGTTACGGACGAGGTGATGAACCAAATATTCATAATGCATTCACAAATGATCACAATAGCTATCTGACATATCATTGGCAAAGAGCTTCTCTATCCATTAGCACATGTGTTTATCTATCCTTCTTAGGTCATATCTGTATTTCTATCCAATGCCATGGATTTTTTGCAATCTCTAGATAGGCTTCAAGCCTTGGCCCGAAAGGTAATCCTACCACATTTCCTAGTGGATAATAAATTGGCTATGGCTATGCAAAAGTATGATTTGTGGAATGGTATGGCTTTAGTTGGTGGTCTATTTTCACATTCTCAACTTTTGCAAAAACATGAATTTTATGTTGTTTTTGAGGCTATGAAGAAATCTATAGATACAGTTTCATTTATTTGAAACATTCTCTGACATCTGATCCAAGATTAATGGGTGTGCAATTGGTGGAAAGAATTAAGTTAGTGGACCTAGCCATGATTGAATTGCAAAAGGATTCTAATGTTTCAAAATCCATACAGTCGAATGCACCATCAGTAAATCTACAACCAATTGAACAGAGTTTTTGGGATTCAATTGGTGCAATTAATTCTTATTGCCTTGTAGATAGTTAAGAATTTTGATTTGGCTTGGGAATTATTTTTGATGGACTTGGATTTTTTGGTCGTGGTCTAGTATCTATTTGGGTAGGATTGAAAGGCAGTGTTTCTAAAGGTCCCTTTCAAGATATGCCATCATCAATTGGTGTTATCTATTTTATGTTGCAGCTCTATGTCTAAGTACTTCATGCCAAAGCTATTGTATTTGAATTTTGTAGAAGTTTAGATTTGGTTATCTTTAGGGGTATACTATTGGGTGATAACCCTTTGTAATTTCTTGCTCATAATATCTAATTATATGTAAACATTATGGATGATGTTGGGTTTTCTTCACTGATTCTTTCCCAGTTGACCTTGTTGAATTATATTAATAAATATTATAGTGGCTAGCCACTTTTGCCTCAAAAAAAAAAAAAAACTACACCCAAAATGAGAGCACTAAATGCATTTATTATTGTGTCAAAATAATGGCCCATAATACATATTTAATTCCTCAATATATAGGCAATCATCTCCTCATTTTGTGTTGAGGGTGAGAGATTCCTTTGTGCAAGTATATTCTTAAAACTAATAAAACAAATCTAAATATGTACAAACTAACTCTCTAGGAGGTGCTAAGTAGGACTCCACCCTTTTTATATCAATTAATGGGTGCATGAGCCTTTAAATGTCTTGGAACTAAAAAAGTGTTATAAAATAAGAAGGAAGCCATCAGATGATGTAGCAGTCTCTTGAGATGGCAAAAATAGAAGCTCAATCTTCTCTGGACGTTTGTAGGAGTTGAACGGTCATCAAAATCATTTTTAGTGCATGGAAAGCTTTAAATTTGGAACTGGTACTTAATTTTTAGTGCACCTCTAACTTCTTCAAAATCTTTTGGTGCACCTTTGGAGAAGCACACCTTAGTGAAATTTGTGCAGGGTTCTTAATTCACCAAAAAAATCAAATTTCTTAGTTTTGAAAATGGTTTATAGGTTTTTCTTGGACAAGGTCTAGGAGCACTCTAATGTACTTATTTTCCCCTTTTTTGATGATTTATACCCTCTTTATAGCCAAATATTTTCATAGATTTGAACTCCTTCAGCTTCTTCTATCTAAAATCCCAAGGTACCTATGTTGAATCTTGTCATTAATAGTTGTATAAGATGAGGAACTTGTTCTAGTTAATGTGTCTAACCTTTGTATTTTTTATCTTTAGTGTAAATTCATGGATTAAAACTTACATGTGACTCCTTTAAAGGTAGAGGTTACCAGCTTAGGTGAGATCTCTATTGTTGTTGATAATGAAGATTTTATGATAATATATGTGCTTGCACATTATACACCACACCTTCATGTTATGCACGCTTGTGCACCTTTGTCTTATGCACATCTTCATGCACTATGAAGTCTATTCCTTGATTTCTTCTTCTCTCTGACTTCTTGATCCTTCCTATTTAGAGACCAGGTGATCTGGATTATCAAGAATGATCAAATGTTTGAAACCTTTTCATATTTTTTGACAAGATTTTATAGGCATTCATAACTGGCTTTCTTGGAGGTCTTCAACTCAAAATTTCAAGTTGAAACTTTCATCAGTCCCTAAAACTCGTTAGTTGAAGGCTCACTATTTTAGTGACTGAAATTAGATTTTTAGTTCTTCTTTCCAACAGTGTAAATGGTTTTTAATTTTGAGCTCTAGGTAAAAAAATTATGACCCTGACCATTCAAGGATGCCTTTTTATCTACATAAAGAAACAAACATTAGTTCAAAAAGCTAAAAAAAACCTTAACTAACAAAAAAACACTAGGCCAAATTCTCCAAAATAGTGAAATAAACAAGTTGAACCCCCTTTACCCCTAATATGCAAAATAATACACCTTGCAAACCTTGACAGGTGCACTAGGTGTGCTTAATGACCCTTAATTAGTCATTTTATTCATAGTTGGACACATGCAAAGCATGTGTAAAGTGTGAACTTAGCTCTTAAAATGTGCAAAATAGGGTGCAGATCTATACACCTTAATGGGGCATACAAGTGTGCACCCTTATGTTTGTTTGAATCCACCTTTGGGGTTGTCCACACATGCATACCTTTCCTTAGGTGTGTTGATTTTTGATCCAGTGCACACCCTTTGGAGGTGCACACCTATGCATGTGTGTTGATGTGCATCTCCAAAGGTAGATAAGTGTGCACTTTCATATTCAGTGTACATGTGCACCTTGGATACGCGTGCATGTGCACTAGTGTACAAGTGCACATTTTTGCACTAATTTATACATAAACTATTCTAATTTTTCTCAATTTTGACACCCCGTACTTGTCCAATTAGAGACTAGGACTTGATCCAAACTTAGGAAGAGTTCCAAAATGACCCAAGCCTCTAACTAGGGGTCTAAGAAATAATATTTTTACTAGTGGGTCCTAATTTGTAGGAGAAATGGGGTGTGCGTTGTGAAACCACAAGAAATAGACCCAAAAAAAAGGAAGAAATGATAAAGGAACTTATTCATCAACAAGAATTCATCTGGCATGTGTCAAATAACAACTAAATTCTGAACACTTCAAACAATTTTGAAGTTCTTCTATAGTCAAAACTTTAGAATCTCGAGTCTTCAAGCTCATTGTGTGCATAGTATATTCATTTCCTTTCAAATTTCAAGATGAAATCTATCATAAATATTTAATAGCTTGGAAAAAATCTTCTAGTTCACTCATTCATTCCTCAAGAATTCTCATAGATCATCTGTATGAATCACTATCTAATCAGGTGAGAAAATTTGTTCTGAGGGCTCTTAATGGGTTATCACTTTTCTTTTGAGGTCCTGGACAATTTTAAAAGTTTTTCTTCATGTAGCTCACATGTTACCATTTGATTCTTCCATGAAGCAATTGTTTTAGATACTAGATCACCATTTTGGAGTGCACATCCCTATTGTCAGATTACCTTTCTTAGACCCTTGTGGAATCTTTCATTATTAACACCATCTTTTCTTTTTTTATTTTCTTTCTATACCTTGACCATGATTAGACTATGTGGCCAAAGGATTGGTGTCATTTCTTAGATTCTTTCTTTAGTTTGATAACCTATGCATTCCTCTTTTGATGAACTTTTAGGAAACTCTCATGTTGAATGGTGATCTTAGCATTTCTTTGAAGAGACACTTTGCTTCAACTGGTAAGTTTTGAATTATCCCTCCTTACTGTCAACCTAGATTCAAAAAATGCCTAGATAATCAAATTTTTAATTTGTAAAGTGTTGAGAGCTCTCAATCTATGATTTTGATTTCAAGAGTAAAAGTACACTTGTAAGTAGAATCCATTTTGAGTTCGTACAAGAAATAAAATAATTTGAATGCTCTGACAAAGAAATATCTCTTCCTAAAAGTTGAAGCCACAAGAAGTGGTTTATGAAATGCATAAAGAATGAGTCTTGATTGCATCTAATCCCTGGACTGACATGACTAGAAAAAAAAAAAAAAAAAGACTCGACTCAAAGAAAACCTAACTAGGAAGACTAAAAAGATTTTTTTAAAAAAATTATCTATAGAAAACCTTGAATAATAACAATGTCGGGTGGTTGTCAGAAACTTTCTAAGGATGTGCAATACTAATAAACCACCCCATATAGTTCGGAAAATAACAGACTTATCTTTGTACTTAGAAAAATAAAATTTGGACAATCTTGGTTCAAATTCTGGGTATAAATTTGATGAAGGTTGCTTCCCTTAAAACCATAAACTCATAACAAAAATAAAGAAACAACAACAAAAGCGAGAACAAAATATTGACTTCTTATTTCCACCAAAAATGTGGAATTATAGAATTCACAAGTACAAAATGCTAACCCACATGAGCAACTCCGTTACAGTAATTTGTAAGACTAAGTTGTGAACTACTGGCGGAGTTGTTTTACACTATGTTTGTGCCTTTCTTAAATAGGCAATTTTATACCACCCGGGAACGTCCTAGACATTGAAACTTAATACCTAGGGCCAACACACTCTAACAGTACATAAATAGTCATCCAAATACATCTCTGAAAATTGTTTTAGATATTTCAAGTAGCCCTATGGAAGGCCATAACTCTCAAATCATTTGTTTGATTGGCTACTATAACCATTTTTCATAAATCCCAACTCTTTATCTACAACCTTGGAATAGTGTAAGCATCTTTCCTTTGAGTTTTCAAACCTCATCTAGGTAATCTAAGGCCTCTAATACTGAGCCTAAAGATTTTTCTACAAAATTTTCCATCGAAAATTTGCAATAACTTCTTTGATACTTAAGCTGGAGCAAAGATATTTTAATGGTATGCTTAAATATCTCTAAATTAAACCTTCCTATAGAAAATGAGAACATTTTGAGCTCATTTGACAAACTTAATAAAAATAAAATGTTCTCATAAATAGTAACCACCCTTTCTACTAGTCCTTATTAAAATAGAAAAGACTAAAAATACAATTTTTTTGATGATGCAAGATTGCTCTTACACCCAGGATGCTCCTGCATCAGACACTTGGTGTAATTTTAAAAGTGACCCCATCACATTTCAAGTGTTTAGAGGAAAAACAAGATGGTGAACCTCCTATGTTGCTAGCGATGATGAATCCTCTACTTGCCTCCCTTTTCATTTGACTAGGTATTCCTCATAAGTTCTATTCCTTGTAATTTTTCCAACACGATTGTCCAATATCTCCTCAATCTCCTTTGTAGCCAAACTAGCTATTGGAATATTCCATTGCACTTCTACAACTTCATCTCCATCACCTCCTTCATAATACTCTGTCAAATCTAAAATATTAAATATTAGTGAAATATTAAATTAAGTAGGACACTCTACTTCATAAGCATTTCCAGTCATGCCTTTTTACTATCTTGCACGGTCCATACTTCGTCATCTTCAACTTGTTATATGTATACCCACGGGAAATCACTCCTTCCTCAAATAGACCATGACTTCATTTTGTTAGAATTATGTTGTCTTTTTTATTAGTGATAACACTTATTCAATTCTAAATGCTTAACGAGCTCATCATTCAGTATACAATTTATATAAAGCATTTAGTTGTTACCTTGTAAGCTTACAAGTTAACCAATTTACATCAAGTATTCCTGAAGCTACCGAGTGAATATAGGCAATGTGAAGACTACTAGTGTCTATTGAGCTTCTTAGTGTCTACCATGCTTCATAGTGTCTACCAAGTAGTAAGTTTGTGTCATGGAGATTCAATGTAAATCAAGCATTGGAAGAAGTAGTGTTTACCAAGTGAAGCAAGGTAAACTTAGTGTGCAGTACCTACCGAGTGACACTACATCTACCGAGTCACCATTGGTCACTAAGTTTAGAACTACATCGAGTGATTAGTATGGACTGAGCCTTCACTTCTACTAAGTGCATGATGATTTCATGTAATGTAGTGGACATTGAGTATCAAAAGGTCACCAAGTTAGTTCAGTGAACCCAAGTTATTTACTATTGGGCCGACTTTGAAATGTGTTGTTCACTTGTGTTTTGGCCGACCTTGCAATTTTGTAAATTTGAAAGATATATATGTAAGATGTATTGTAAGACATCATATATATAAAGCAATAGAGAAGTAATGTGAATTATTTTTTTATGAGTACATGAGAAGAATTATCAGCGTAGTTCAAGGTATACAACAAGGTCAATACAGAGGCAGAAAACTTATACCCATCACATAAGGTGATCAGTGCATAAAGGATCTTATCAGCAATCAGTTGTAAGTAGATCCACTACATCTTAATAGGTGAATCAGTTTCTAAATCCTCTAACAAGGTGGACTTAATAGTCTTTGTATAAATCTCTTAACTGAGTGCATACTTCATTGTATGTTTGTAAATCCTCTAACAAGGTGGAGCTAGCAGTCCTTTGTGCTCCTAACAAGGCAAATCACTAGAAGTGGTCAATGTAAGCCTTAATAGGCCAACTTTATCTTGTAGTAGTGAAGTTTTGTGGGTATTATCCCCACCCTAGTTTTACTCTCTATTTGGAAGGTTTCTGGGTCACCAAAATATTGTGTTCTTTTGTGTGATGAATGTTTTATCTTTCAGTATTAATGCATAGAGTAACATAGATTGCTTTGTGATAAAAGGAAAGAATTTAAAAGTTACTAATTCACACCTCCCCTCTTAGTAACTTGTCATATCTTGAATATTTCCAACAATTGGTATTAGAGCTTTTTGGTTCTTAGGATAAAAGTTTGACAACTTGAGTGAAGATCTAAGGACAAATGGAGATATTCAGACTTGACAAGGCAATTGAAAACGAAAAGCTAGATCTGGAGATGGCCATAGCTCAAATTAAAGAAGCTAAGGAGCATCTTTCCCAATCACTATAAAGAAGGAAGGAACTTTCAAGACAAATGGATGACCATCAGTATGTTGAATAAAATATTGAAGACTTTTTCTCATCAAGCAACTCAGATGAAGCTAATCAGGCAATCAAAGAACTCCTAGCAAAGAATGGCTGTCTACAAGAAGAAGTAAGGAAACTCAAAAGAGAACAAGAAATTCAATCAATCAAGCTATGTGAAATTTTGGAACAAAGGAATAAGGCAAATAAGGTCTTGGAGGTAGGAAACAATGAAGAACATAATCAATCCAATTAGCATGAAGACCTCAATTATCACATCACTGGAGCAAATGAAGAAATCAAGATTCTCAAAGCACATAATAAAAGAATAAGAAGTGATCTAAATTATGAAAGGGAAATTACTGAAAGAATAATGAGAGAACTGATATGTGAAAAGTAAATTGTTGAAAAATTGAAGAATGACCTAAATGTTGAAAAACAAATCAATGAGAGAATGTTGAAATCACAAGAAGACATGAATCAATTGAATCAACAAAATGTGTGGAATCTTCATAGGAAAAAAGGTAAAGAAGGACTTGGATACAAGGAAGAAGAAGGTGAATCTTCCAAGAAAGGTGCAAAAAGGAATAAAAAACCCTCATTCAATTATTGTGGAAAAATTGGTCATACATCAAACAAATATTGGAGCAAACGGAAAGAAAAATTCAATGGAAAGTGCTACAACTGCAATCAACATGATCACAAAGCTAGTGAATGCAAGGAAAAATAAAAAATTTGAAGTTAAATGTCACAAATGTAAAAATCATGGTCACAAGGCATTTCAATGAAAATCCAAATAATTCAATCTAGTTGAACAACTTGTAAAGGCAATATTTGGATGAGACTACAATACCTGGTGTAGATGTCATTATTGTGGAAAATATGGAAACACTGGCATAGATTGTGCAAGGCATCACCTAAGAAAGAAGGATACTACTATAAGGTGTTAGACATGCACTAAAATTTGTTATATAGCTAAAAATTGCATGAATATAAGGAAAACTCAAGATGAAAAGAAAGCAAGGGTTGACAACATAAGAAAACAAATGAGGTAGCAATGAATTCCTAAATCTATTGAGGATACAAGCTCAAATCATGAAAGTGAAGTCACTCAAGAAGTGGGTGACTCCATCCCCAAAAAATAAATTCCTAAGAATGTATTGGAGCTATACTTAGCAAAAAAATCATAAGTAGTTATAAGAAATATGAGGAATGCAAATGATCCAATCAGTATTTCAGATACACAAGGATAACAAAAAGGTTATCTTTCTCCAAGTTACATTAGACTCCATTGAGAAAAGTTGGTTGAAGGCATTACTGTGTGAGGTTGGGAGTAAATGGAACTTGGTTTGTTTTTCAAGTTGATACTCTTGTTGAGTTAGGTCAGTGGATGATAGTATTTCATTCACTACATTATTATGGAACCTATTGGCGCTAAAAATTGCATGGTCAATTTTCAGCACTACTGAAAAAATCAAGCCCTTAAACGCTTTTAAAATGCATATGTGCCTGGTTGTACCTGGCCATCTATTTGAGACCCCTAAGGTGTTTAATGCTTCTAGCACCTTTCATTCAGCATGCCTAAGCATTTTTTGAAGTTAAATTGAGTTTCTGAGTCATTTGGCGAAGTCCTGTTTCAAGCATTTGTCAAATTTGCAATTCTGCCCTAGTGTCAAACAACAACAGGAGGTTGTGTTTGCCAATGAATATCTCGCACCTAGAGATGTGTCATGACTTTCCACTTTGATATTATCTAGTGTCCATACCTGAGAACCTATGTTTCAAATTTTGAGTCATTTCAAGTTCATTTGACTAGGTTTTGAACCCCTGAAAGTTGGTCAGTCACTGTTTTCCTACTTTTGCACTTTGCACACATTTTTGGGAAGCCCTGTTTGACATGCTAAAACTTTGACCCAGTTGACTAAAATTCTAAAATTCCTTTTATGTTGCATGGTAGATGTCAGAGAATTCTTATGTTTCAATTTTTAAGTCTTCACGAATCCATTTGATCAGTTTTGAAACACAATTCCAAACGCAATTTATGACTTTTTACTAGTGTCAGCACTTGCAGATTTGTCAAGTACCCCTGTTCGTGGCATTATAACTTGAAATATGTGATTAGAAAGATTGAATGGATTGCATCAATGTGATGTAATCTAAAAGTACTATAAGTGTGTCAGTTTGTAAGTCGTGACAAATCCATCTGCACACTTTCCTAGGTCAATTCCATTCGCAAAAAATGCTTTATGTCAACATGTCCAGTCTGCAAAATTTTGAGTAGCCAACTTTAGACACTCGTCAAATGCATCCTCTTATTTGTCATGAGCTGAAACTATAGAATCATACTTTCCTCATGGAAAAATATTGGTGCCCCAGTTTTCGTCTTTCCAAGTGTCAGTTTACCCAATTTTTGAAGCCGATTCTAAACCCAATTTAGTGTTTTCTAACTTGTTTATCTATAGGTGATTCTGAGAGGTCAAATTTGACAATGAATATCTTTTCACCCTGAATTTTTCATGAGAAGAGATTTGATAGGATGCAAAAATGAGAAGCAGAGATTCAATATGTTGAATTTCAGGGCCCAGTCAGTTGTTCAGGTCAGTTTTTAAGGCCAATCAAAAGACCTCTTGGCATGAAATTGACAGTTTGCAAGAAGAGATGAAAATGAGTTTTAAAGATCAGTTTGTGCTCAAATTCATTCCCAATCAGTATATGATGTTCAAATGATCAATTTTCCAGCTTAGGTGTCCAAAAATTAATTAATTTTTTAGCCGGACCCACTTTGGGGTCTGACTAATTCCATCAGATGAGTCGGATTTTCATTGAATCATGAAGTTATCCTGATCATGTAAATGAGAAGATCAAGAAGAGGCTTGCATTTGGAAAGTCTTAAAGAGATGACATTCAAATTTGTTAGGTCTAGCATGGCTTCATCAGCTCTGGTTCAGAGTATCATTGGAAGATCATGGAATCACTGCAAATAATGACAAACATAAGATCTCACATAAGAAAAAGGGAGCTTCATGATCATTAGTTATCATTGATGTTTCTAAAAAAAGTGAGGATGGCTTCTCAGTGATGGTATCCTCCATGGTTCACATAAAGAATGCAAGTAGTCACTCACTAGAGTTGCATTAAACATGGCAACCTATGCGTAGAACAAAAGAGGAAAACATTTGAAGACAAAGAGAAACTTCCAAAGGTGTCTAAATTGAAAACAAAGCTGTCCCATGCATAATAGAAGAGCCTTTATATAAAAGGGCAGACCCTGTACATAAAAGAGCAGATGCCTTGAAGATGCAAAGAAGACCCTAATGCTAGAAAGAAGTCCCACACCTTCACACAGGCCATTAAAAGACTAAGCTTGCACATCAAACAATAATAGTCAACATTGAGAAGGATAGATTAGTGCCAAGCATGGATGCCGCCAAGTATAAAAAAAAGAAGCTGCAAGTTTAAAGAGGATCCAAGGCGACATTGTTTAAGACAAGGTTTTTAAGCATAGGAGATATTTTTGTTATTAGCAGCTAACGCCAAGGTTAAAGACCAAGTCACGAGTAGTGAGAGGGTTCAGAAGACACAAGCGCAAATCATGTGAAGGTAGCTCCAGGAAGGTGAAGGTGATGCCCCACGTTTGTTTTTAAAAAGAAATTGTAGTGTTAGGATGAAGCCGTAGATCCAAAGGAAGATCGTGGCTAAGAACACAAGACCCACGTGAGAGAAAAGTAAAAAGAACTCGCATCCTCATGTTTTCAGAGGTCTCAACACCAGTTGGAGGCATCAGAAAGCTCCACAGTTAAAAATCAAAACTGCAGCTAGAGATCAAAAGCTTCTCAGGCAGGTTGTTGGAAGAAGCAGCTATGTTCAGGCAGACATCAAGACATTAAGGGATGCCCATGCCAGTTTTGAAGACCTGTTGTGTGAGAAGGCAGGGCATTAGAGTTTTGAACCAGTAACATGCCTTAAAAAGGGATTACCATGAAAATTTTATATCCCACATGGGTCGTGGGGAAGAAATTTCAATTTTTTAAATATAATACAACATAGTGTTTAATATGAAGTTAAGATGGGGGCTTTTGTAAGCCGCTCCAGCATCTAAGATGGGCCTGTGGTCAGCTAGCTAGCGGGTACACTATGAAATTTTTTGAACGAGCACGCAAATAAAACCTGATGATGTCAGCAAGGAGATAAGTTGCCAAAAAGGTCACAAATCCAACAACTCGCTACCTTGCCACCAGAAAGTGGTGAGAAATTTTGGCTAGCAAGCTAGCGACTAGCCAGAAAGTTTTCAAAGCCTAGCAGGAATAAAGGCCAATGTAAAATATGTGGGTCCCATTTCTTATCCAACAAAAAATCATGTAGCACGAAGTGGTAGATGGTTGAGCGAGCAGGAGGTGATATGGCATGATCAGATCGGTTGTAATGAGATTGTGCCACATGGCACATCCAGTGGTCCTCGCTTACTCACCGAGCGAAAGATGCATGGGATTTAGCATAGCGAGTTAGCAAGAAGATGACATTTGGCAATGGGTCTCGTGTTTGATGATGTGGCAGATGCAATGAGCTATCCAATCAGAAGATGCCACATGGCATTGGTCAAACTTAAGGTTGACCACAGATTAAAAGGGTCAAGAAAATATTGAAGAGTTAAAAATAATAATATTTTATTATTATTTTGTTGAAAATGCCCACATCAAGTTTGAAAATCAAATGGGATTTATTCTAAAGTTTGACTTTAGAATATTTAAAAATTTTCAATAAATTTAAAAAATCAAATGTGAAGACCATGAGTTTCTAGCAAAGGAATCATTTTCAAAATGACTTTCAAGGGGTTTCCAAGAGGCTAGATAGGCAATGTTATATATTGCCAAAATCGGGAGAAGATGAACTTTCTAATTTTGGAGTTGGTTTTTGCATAGGTATCAGTCACTTTGAGCTACACAAGGTTTTCCATCAAGTACGTAAATTGCAACCATATTCAGACTAGGAAGTTCATTTTTAATTTTTGTCAAGATAATGACCTAAATATCAGTAGAAGGCAATGGAAATGCAGTTAGGGTCGAATTTTTTCAAATTTACTTAGTAGAAGCTCATTTTCACTGGCTTTTTCATGGGGCAATCAGATATTTTGGTGATTCAAAAAGCTTTCATCATTTGAACAGAGATATTTTCCAATCAGTTGCAGATAATGATGAAACAAAATCAGATCAGATGGGATGAAAGAAGAAAGACATTACTTAGTTGCACAGGATTGAATTTCAAGTGGACACTTGTTGTCTTCAGAACAGATCCGAGAATTCTTTCTCTTCTATATCTTTCTTTTTTTCTTCCATTGAAGGGTTCCAATTTTTGCACTGAGAGACCATTCTTCAACATTTCTTCTTGTATTGAACAACATTTTGAGTTTTATGCAAATAGTTCATGTCTGTTAGGTGATTTATGAAGTATTCTATACATCTTTCCTGTATTTGATTTCAAGGAAAGAAAATAAAGAGCGGCAATGGTTTCAAATTTAGTCTGAATCTTGTCTCATGTTTGTGGATTTGTAATCTTTTCTAGTTTATGATTAAAGACCATAGATTAGGTTGCATCTCATTTAGTGATGTATGTGATTGAAATACCTTGCTTATGGAACCAAGAGCCACATAACCACTTGGTGTTTATCACAGGGTTTACTAATTTCATGATGGGATATTCTGAGTATGAGATTCATTTTGATGTAGATGTCAGTTCACAAAGTGAAGGATAGATCAAGGATCTTGATGTAGAGATATGTCTGAGATTTCTAGGAGATGTATGGTTATAATTCATTTAACTGCCCAATAGATAAGGCACTTTTCACAGATAGGAACATTAAATTTTGTTGCTCATACCTAGGTCTTTTTGTCATTAATCTATTAAATCAATTTCATTTTATGTTGAAAGGTATTCAAAGTATAACTCGCACTTAGCTTTCTAGTTTCATGAGTCATGTCCTTAGCTATTTCATGCTTATGATCCCCTGGTTAAGCATAGAAGAATTAGGGGTTTTTATCTTCATTAAATAGATTCAAGGATATGTTTTGCACTGGTACTTTATCAATTAAATCTTAGGTCTACCCGCCTAGGTTTTGCAGAGCCTGAAGAAGAAGAAGGGTCATGTCTTATAGTTGGCCTGGTGTCTGAATCGATGTGTTGATAATGGGAGTTAGCTGCCCCTAGATATGTTTTGTTCTCATCAGGGTAATTGGAAATAGGTAACATTTTCAAACACCAACAGTACCTAGCATTAATGGAAAATTTTCATCAAAAAGGGTAGAATTTGACTTCATTTTTTACCATGTCTTTAGTATTCTCAGAGCAAAGAGATTTCTATGTGCACTCAAGCGATTCCAAGAAATTTTGAGAAAATTTGGAGCTAAGGAATTTGTTTGAAAATTTATTTCACTTAATGAGCAACAATGGCTTTGGAAGTACCAGCACTAGCAAGGTGAAAAGGGGATCAAAGATGTTGGTCAAGGGTGTAGAGTGGAAAGCACCAAATTTCAAGTTAGTTCTAGCAGTAGTAGAGGCACTCAACCCTAATGTTTTGAAATCACAAATTCCACCAAAGGTACTTCTGATTAATGATATCTGCACTCATTTTAAGTGTTCAATTCAAGAAATAGGAACCTTAGAAATGGATAGTGCTTTAGAAGAAATGCACGTTGATGGTTCATTGAAACCCGAGCACAAGCGCTTGGAAATAAAAGGACTGACACATGTATCACAACTACCAAGAAGCTTTCAGATAAAGTGGATTAGGTATATTATTAGCTTCCTACACAATGGTCAATTATGGTTGGACTAGCTCATATTGATCACCAAAAAGATGATTCACAAGATTACTGGCCTTCCCATTCTAACCAAAGCAAAAACCACCAAAACCCTAGCCGAGTGGGATGGTAGAGTTTTGAAAATTAGCACTGTTATTGATGTGGAGTTGAGATTTAGAATTCATGTAATTGTCCACAAAATTTATAGTTCTAGTCATTTAAATAGTGTGCCATGTGAGGCAGTGGACTTAGCATTCAAATTCATGAAGAAAAATATGGAATTTGATCTATCAGAGGTACTACTAAAGCAACTAAACAAGAATATGAACATCATCAAGTCATCACAGAATAATCCCTACAAATTTGGCTCTTTTTTGACGTGTCTTTCCTTTTATCTGAAAAAGTTCTTTCCATCCAAAGGTTCTATCATATGGAGAAAGGATGTTCCCATTTTGTATTAGATAAATGAGTTTATTGTAGAAATGGGTGTAAACTTTGACAGTATAATGGAAAATTATTTTGAAGACTTCAAAGAAGGAATGAATAATAGGTTTAAGATTCCTCCTAAACTTGTTGAGGATTATAAAGATGATGTATGTTTCATGGTAGACTGTGATAGTGTATACATTTAGGCAGTTAGGCCCCGATTTGTATGGGTAAAACCTCTCCCTTATGAGGTCAATATTGATGAAACTAGGGACATCATTGAAGCACTAGTAAATGAGCTTGTAGATCCCAAGAAACTAGTCTTTGGCATGTATGATGAGGCAAAAGCTAGAATTGAATTAGAAATCAAGCTACATCAAGCAATCAACAAAGGCAAGAGGAAAATTGCTAAGATGAAAACTATTGATGGTCCCTTAATGCTTATTGACGAAAAAGGAGAGGATGAAGAAGAGGATCAAAAAAAAGAAGATGAAGAGCAAGAATCAAAAAAAGAGGTAGAGCTAACAAAGAAGAAAGGGAGGGTTATCATTACCAAACCTCCAAAGGCCTCCATGACTATATTCACCGAGAGAAGCAAAGGAAAAGATAAAGGTGAAGTAATGTTTAGCAAGGCCCAACTTACCTTCCAAGAAAGGCTGAAATAGATGGAAAAGGAAGTTGGCATCACAAACTTCAAGGTTTTAAAGTTTGAAATGAGAACTAATGTAGATAAGATATAGATTGAGGAGCTGGTACTCACCAAAATGGGAAAGTGGAAGTATTCCCTAGACAATATTGCTCCTCAAATCTCAAAAGAATTGTTAGTATGATTACAGTCGAGATGGGAGTCAGCTACATAGACAGCCAAGGACATCTATGAACAATCCTTGAGGAAACTATTGCCAAATCTTACTGATATAGAAGTAAAGGTAGCCATGAAGGATAATGAAGGTAAAATGATCACAATTCCACGCATGTCTGATTTTAACCAATGACATTGAGCATGTTGTAAGAGATGCAACAAAAATGTGGAAGAATGTCTATTATCTGCATAAGCCTCATGATTATCTAGTTGAGCTCAAGGATGATGATGGTGATAGTGATGATGAAGAAGATGATAGCACTCCATGTGCTATTTTTGATGTTGAAGACTATCAGGCACTAAGGGTTGATGATAAAGAGAAAGAGGAAGAAGTTGAAGAGGAAGACAAGGAGGAAGTGGATGAAGAAGATGATCCAATGAAGATTGCAATAGAAGTCATTGTTTCCCTTCCACACTCTCCACCTAAGGCAACAACATCATCAGGGTTGGAGTTAGCTTCAACAGAACTGATTGCATCAATATCAAAAATATCATCTACTCCTACCCCCTCATAGCTCCAGGTATCTTCAATGGAAGTATCAGTTACTTCATCTACCGAGCTACAACCCCTTCATCAAAACTTGAGCAATCCATCACAACAATGTACACAATTGACAATTCCACAATTGCATCAACTTCTTCTGCACCATGTACAGTAAGTTTGCCAGTTCATTCTACAATTTTTTCTACCATAGCTCTAACTACACCAATTTTTGTTCCAGTTAGTTCTTTAATTGTAAATATTCTAGCTTGTACATTACCTATTGGTACATCATTTTTTGGAGGTACATCAATTTTGGATACAATTGGTACTTCTCTCAGTTTTCCTCTAGTTGGACCAATTCAAGTCTTTTCTGCTAGTCCATCTATATCAACTATTGTTTCTATTTCCAAATTGAAGGAAATAAGCACTGAAGTAAAACCAAAGACTCCTCTAAAACTTCTACTTACTGATAAGGCAATTGATGAAGATATAGACTTGGATAAAGAAATTATTATCCCTAAGATAGATTTGAACACTACCTTAGCCAACAAAATGAGATTGATTAGTTAGCTTTTAGAGCAAAAGGCAAGGCAGAAGTAGCTAAGAGAAGAGAGGGAAAAAGAATTCACTATAATTGAGAATGCCAAAAACGTAATTACTAAAGCTATAGATGTTGATGTTTATCCATCTCAACACATTTTTTTACAATTATAAGAGGTTGTAAATAAGTTCAATGAGGACACTTCTGACCAAGAGAAGCTCATTGAAAAGGTAGAGAAGAAAATTGACAATAAGGTGCTTGAGAACATTGCAATAAAGTAGGTAGAATTATTCACAATTTTGAGCAACCTTGAACAATCCTTTACAAATGTAACATTAATTTTTGGCAAGCTTTTTGATGTTACTGAGTATACCAAGGATAGTGAGGAAAAAATAAATAAGATTGATGTGGACATGAAGGCTAGTGCTCAAAAGTTATAGCTTGACACTAGTTCAAGCTCATCACATCACATGAAGGTGAAATTTTTGTCAAAAATGCAAATAGAGCTACTCAGAGAGGAAGCCAGGATCAGGTCTACATAGATTGACATCCAGAATATGATCCTTCTAGTTATGGACAAAATGTAAAAACATATTGCTTATTCAAAAACATTGATCCAAGACAACAACATTTCAATAGAAAATCACATGATTTAACTTTCTCCAGAAGTTCAAGTAGCACCCTCCACCTGCAAAAATTTTGCAAGATAACTAGAAAAAGACATTGTCTCTTATTCTCAAGGTACAGTCTGAGTTTCTCTCACATTTTAGTCTCTATTTTAATTTATTGTATATACTCTTTGGCATTACTATTAAAAAGGGGGAGTATGAGATGAACAAGGGAAGAGAATAGGGGGAGTAAAGAGACACGTGGAAAAATAAGGAAGAAAATAAATTGATATATGTATAGATAAAATCTATGTATATATTATGCCATATGAATGGGGGATATACGTAAGATATGTATATACAGTAGCTTTACAAAGATAAGTTTTGAAAAATCAAAATCAAAATGTCAGTGAACATAAATTTTCACTTATAAGTGTTTCTGTCACTAATGCCAAAGGGGTTAATTTTTAGCATTATGTTGTATTTTTCATTAGTGACAACACTTATTTTATTCTAAATGGTTACTGAGCTCATCACTTAGTCTACAATTTATACCAAACATTCAATGGTTACCTTGTAAACTTAGCAATTAAGCAATTTACACCGAGTATTCCTAAAGCTACCAAGTTAGTATAGGCAATGTGAAGACCAGTAGTGTCTACCATGCTTCATAGTGTCTATCGAGTAGTAAGTTTGTGTCATGGAGATTCAGTGTAAACCAAGCATTGGAAAAATTAGTGTTTACCAAGTAAAGAAAGGTAAACTCAGTGTGCATTATCTACCGAGTGATACTACATCTATCGAGTCACCAGTGGTCATCGAGTTCAGAACTACATCAAGTGACTAGTATGGACTGAGCCTTCACTTGTACTGAGTGCATCACCATGTCATGTAATGCAATGGACATTAGGTATTAGAAGGTCACCGAGTCAGTTTAGTGAACCCAAGTTATTTACTATTGGGTCGACTTTGAAATGTGTTGTTCACTTTTTTTGGCCAACCTTGAATTTTTGCAGATTTAAAAGGTATATATGTAAGGTGTATTGTAAGATATCATATATATAAACCAATAGAGAAGTAATGTAAATTATTTTTTAATGAATACATGCGAAGAATTATCAGCAGCAGTTCAAGGAATACAACAAGGTCAATACAGAGGCAAACAAGTTATATCCATCACATAAGGTGATTAGTGCATAAAGGATCTTATCAACAATCAGTTATAGGTAGATCCATTGCTTCATTTTAATAGGTGAATCAATTTCTAAATCCTCTAACAATGTAAACTTAATAGTCTTTGTATAAATCTCTTAACTAAGTGCATACTTCATTGTATGTTTGTGAATCCTCTAACAAGGTGGACCTAGCAGTCCTTTGTGCTCCTAATAGGGCCGATCACTAGAAGTGGTCAATGTAAGCCTTAACAAGCCAACTTTATGCTATAGTAGTGAAGTTTTGTGGGTATCATCTCCACCCTAGTTTTACTTTATATTTCGAAGGTTTTTGGGTCACTAGAATATTGTGTTCTTTTGTGTGATGAATGTTTTATCTTGCAGTATTAATGCATGCAATAGCATAGATTTCTTTGTGATAAAAAGAAAGAATTTAAAAGTTACTAATCCACCCCTCCCCTCTCAGTAATTTGTCATATCTTGAATGTTTCCAACACATTTCCAATCTTAATTTCATTATACCTCCTTTTCAACATAGCCTCATCCTTATACTATGTATTCATCATTATAATGTGCTTCCTCACCTCCTCATGAATGTTTTTCAAATGTTCAACAAAATCTTCTACTTCAGCACTATTTATCTCTTCTTTATCCAACGACCTCAATTTAGAAGCATTTCTAGGACTACTTCTTTATACAATGTGGAATGGTGATTTATCAATACTCCTATTGATAGAATTATTATACGTAAATTCTACTTGTGGGAAAATAAGATCCCATCATTTTGGCTTATCTCCAACCAAACATCTTAACAAGTTTCCCAAAGTGTGATTCACAACTTATGTCTATCCATTAGTCTGTGAATGATGTAATGAACTAAACTTGATCTCTATCTTCAATTTCTTTCAGAATGTATACCAAAAATATCCAAGAAATTTGGTATCTCAATATAAAACTATACTCTTTAGAAGACCATGTAGTCTCACCACTTCTTTGAAAACAACTCTATTACATGAACAACATCACTAGTCTTCTTGTAAGCAATAAAATGTGTCACCTTTAAAAACCTATCAACCACAAAAAAAATAGAAGCATCCCATGCTGAGTCCTTGGTAATCTAAGAACAAAATTGATACTAACATTCTCCTGTGATGTCTATGGTATAGGTAATGACTAATACAACCCATTATTCTACTTCACTCTTTTCATCATCTGGCATACTCTGTAACTCTATACAAACTTCTTCACATCCAGTAATAATTCTTAGCAACCAAAGTAGTCATCTTATCCCTCCCAAAATATCCAACCAATCCTTCACTATGCTTTTCCTTGATGAGATTCTTAGTCATTGAACTTCTAAGAATGCACAACTGGCTTCCTTTGAAGAATATACTATCTTGGATCCTGAAATCCAATCACTTTATCTTGTCAAGTTTTAATAGGTTTTGTACAAGCCTTCCATGCTTTAGCAAAATCATGATCATCTAGATACAAAGTACTGAGTTCCTTGAACCCAACCACCTCTATCTATATTTTTGTTAGTAAAAGTTGTCTTCTATGAAGAGCATCTACAACTTTGTTAGACTTCCTACTCCTATGTTTGAAAGAAAATGTATATCTCTCTATTGCACTCCTTGGAGTAGGCCATTCAAGTATAGCCTTCACTTTCTCTAGGTCCATTTTCTGACCTTTTGCAAAGACTACAAATCCAAGGTACACAAACTCTTCTTTTACAAAACTACAATTCTTTAGGTTTATCATTAACTTTTCTTTCCTCAGCTTATCAAACACTTTGCAAATATGAATCAAATGGTCCTCCAATGTCTTACTAAAGATCAAAATATCATCTAGGTAAACAAGAACAAACTTACCTAGAAAATCCTTTAATAACTTATTCATGAGCCTCATGAAAGTGCTCAGTGCATTGGTTAGCCCAAAAGGCATGACTAACCATTTGTATAGTCTTTTTTGTCTTGAAAGTAGTTTTCTACTCATCACCTTCTCTAATATGAATCTAATGGTACCCACCCTTTAGATCTATCTTTGTGAAATACTTAGCTCCACTCAAATAGTCCATAATATCATCCATCCTTGGAAATGGAAATTTGTACTTGATTGTGATTTTGTTGATATTACAAGAATCTATACGCATCCTGCATTCACCTTTATTCTTTGGTACTAATACAACTAGTACAACACTTGGACTCAAACTCTCTCAAATCAACCCCTTTTGTAACTACACATGAACTTTCCTATTGAACTCTTCACTTTCTATTGGTGCCATTATGTACACTACCTTGTTTGGAAAATTGGCTCCTAGAACCAAATCCATCTAGTTACTAATCTTCCCCATTGGGGGCAATCCATTAGGTACATTATCTGATACAATTTATCAAAAATTTCTCCCAACATATCAGTAACTTCTATAGGTACCTCCTCCATTTCTTCTTTACTATCTTTTGGAATTATAGAAAAACACATATGCTAACACTTCATACTTTTAGAAAACTCTTTTCTATCAACAAAACATATTCTGGTAGCACTATGTACCTTTTCTTCTTTCTCCTTAAACAACTTCAACTTATGTTTCACTCCATCCTTGATTAGAGTGTAGGTATTTTCTTTCCCATTGTGTATAACATTCTTGTCAAACTTCCACAACCTACCTAAAAACATATGGCATATTTCCATAGGTATGATATCACATAGTACCTCATTATAGTAGCTTCTAATCTTGAACTTCACTAAGAACTTCTCATTGACCATGACCTTGTGGTCATCTTGAACCCAATCAATACAGTATGGATGTAGTTGTTTCTAACTCTTCATCTTCAACTTGGTGACCATCATTTCTAACACTGTGTTGTCAATACTTCTACCATCAATGATCACATCACAACACTTATCTTCACATCTATACCTTGTGTGAAACAAGCTCCTTCTTTGATTAGGTTCATTCTCACCACTCAACTATTGGAAATATAGATGAAGTAACTAAGAGGGGAGGGTTGAATTAGTTACCACAAAAACAATTCCAAAAATCTCTTAGATATCTATAATATTTACTTACTGCTGATACTCGGTAAATAGTGCAGGAATACTGTAGCTCAGTAGGTTAACTAATTACTAATCATCTAGAATTATTTGTTATTCATGTGCATGCAAAGGTTAAATAAATGAATACAAGAGACACCCAATTTGACGTGGAAACCCAATATGGGAAAAACCACCAAGTAACTAGTTACCAATTTTTACTTTTCTGAAGTGAGCCCTGTTAGGAGCCAACCCTATTAAAGGTTACAATGCACACTATTATGTGTGACCTTGTTAGAGGATTTAATCACCCTGTTAGGAGTTGCCTGGTTAGAGGTCTTTAGAACAATTCAACTGAACTGTCACCTTGTTAGAGGATTTACAAAATGGCTGTTAAACCAAATCTGTTAAGAGATTCTAGATTCACTGTTACAATGATTAGAAAGAAACAATGAGGTGACCTTAAAGATATGCAACTTATCTTTTGCTGATTATAGATCTCTGTTCAGCTTCACTGTATCCTTATTGATTTAATACAACTTTGTAGCTCCTCTAGGATATCTAATCCTTCATCAGAATTCACTCAATATTTTCTTATTCCGTCCTCATCCATATATTCACACTCTTTTTTTTTTTAATTCACAACTTGAACATATAAATATATACCTTTTAGATTATTAAGTCAGCTCAAATATAAGTTACAACAACTGAAAAAATCATTACATCAATCAGCTGCATGAAACAATTGAACTTAATACCAGAACAATAAAATCCTTCACTGGCTGACCCAGCTCAGTGACCTCTAGAATGATTTTCTAGTGTTGACCAAGTGAGGCTTGATAAACACTACAAACCCTGCAAAAATCTTTTGGAGACTGAGTGAACTTGGTTAGCACTAACTTTCCTTTGCTGACCTTGTGAGCTCGGTAGAAGCTAACTCTCTGCCACATTTTCTTTGATAACCGAGTGATCTTGGTAGACATTAACTTTTCTTTTTTAACCTTGGGAGCTTGGTTAACACTAACATTTTTCTATGCAATCCTTTGATGCTCGAGTGAGATCGTTAAACATTAACTTTTCTTTGTTAACCTTAGGAGCTCGATTAACACTAACTTTCTGCTACAAAATCCTTTGATGCTCGAGTGAGCTCGGTAAACATTAACTTTTCTTCACTAACCTTAGGAGCTTAGTTAACACTAAATTTCTGCTACAAAATCCTTTGATGCTTGAGTGAGCTCGGTAAACATCAACTTTTCTTCGTTAACCTTGGGAGCTCGGTTGACACTATAAATTGCTTTGTTGATCATCTGAGCTCAGTAGACTCTATCTAATGACTGATATGACATTTTTTTAACATCAAAGACAATACACAATTAACAATTGTATCCAACAATCTGCCTCTTTGGCATTGATGGCAACACAACATGTCATAGTAGAATGAAATTTGAAAACAAGTCGAACAAGCATTTTTCTGTCAGAACAACTTTCTCTATTAGATAGAATACTCTCCCTCTTTTAGTAATCTCCCTCTGTGAGGGAATTCTATAGCAAACCTTTTCTTCTCAAACAAATTTTAGAAAGATATGACAGTAAAACTCTCCCTCTTTGACAATACACGTCAAAGACAACACAACTTAAATGAATTTTAATGTACCTTTAGCACTGATTCATATGCAATATTTTCAAATTATGCTGCATCAACTGATAGATCTTCAACTTGGTATGCATTGATGCATCACTAAAACTTTCATTTTAGTGAACTTCAGATAGGGGAGTGACCCCTAACTTACCTCTTAGATATAAGAATGCATCTTTAGGTAATGGCTTTGTGAATATGTCAGCAATTTGTTATTTTGTATGAACATATTCCAATCTAATCTCCTTATCTTGCACCAATTCTCTGACAAAATGATATTTTATTGCAATGTGCTTGGTTTTGGAATGCATCACTAGATTCTTAGATATATTTATTGCACTTGTATTATCACAGAACATAACAACTAGTTCTTTGATTTCCACCTTCATGCCTTCCAACAACTGTTTAATCCAAACAATATTAGAATAGTTTACTGTTGCAGCAACATACTCTGTCTCCGCTATAGATTGGGATGTACAATTTTTCTTTTTGCTTGTCCAAGAAACCAACATTTTTCCAAGAAAGAATGATCCTCCACTTGTACTTGTTATATCATCAAGGTTTCCTACCCAATCAAAATCAATAAAAACTTTCAAATCTAGATTACCTCCAAATGTGTACCATAAACCATAATCTTCAGTTCCTTTCAAATATCTTATTATTCTTTTGATTGCCATCATGTGATTTTCTCTTAGTTTTACTGAAAATCTTGCTATAATACCAACTATAAAGGCAATATCTGGTCTAGTATGAACTACATACTACAACTTTCCAATCATAGATCTATACAATATTTGATCTACTTCTTTTGATTCATCTACCTTGGTAAGTTTTAATCCAGTACACATAGGAGTCCCAACTAGTTTACAATCTTCCATACCAAACTTTTTCAATATCTCCTTGATGTATTTTGATTGAGTGATGTAGATACCATTTTTATTTTGTTGAATTTGAAGATCAACAAAGAATTTGATCTCTCCGAACATAGACATTTCAAATTCCTTGTTCATTTGTTCTGAGAATTCTTTGCAAAGATCATCATTCCCTATGAAAATAGTATCATCTATAAATATTTCTACCAGGACAATCTTATTATCTGGTCCTTCCTTTATATACAAGCTATTGTTATCATTAGTTCTTTGAAAACCAATCTGAATAAGATAGTTATGCAATATTTCATACCATGCTCTAGGGGCTTGTTTCAGACCATACAATGCGTTGTGTAATTTTTAGATCATGTTCTTCTTATCTAGATCAACAAAAATTTTGGGTTGTTCAATGTAAACCTCTTCATCTAGTATACCATTGAGGAATGCTGACTTGACATCCATCTGATAAACTTTGAATCTTTTGTGAGAAGCATATGCTAGTAAAGTTCTAACTCCTTCCAATCTTGCAATAGGGGCAAAAATTTCTCCATAGTCTATTCCTTCTTCTTGAGCATATCTTTTGCATACTAGTCTAACTTTGTTTCTTGATACCTTACCATCTTCATCCAACTTGTTTCTGAATACCCACTTAGTTCCAATCACATTTTTATCTTTAGGCCTAGGTACAAGAGTCCATGTCTTATTTTTCTCTATCTACTCTATTTCTTCATTCATAGCCTCAATCCAACTATCATTTCCCAACACATCTTTGATATTCTTAGGTTCAAAATAAGCAAGTAAACAAGTACCTTTCAACTTACTTATTGTCATGGTTCCTTCAGATTTCTCTCCAATGATCCGATCTACTGAATGATGTCTCTTGACATATTTTGCTAATACAAGTTCCTTTCCTTTCGAATGAATTTCATTTTTATCCTCTTGCACCTCAACTTTAGGTTCTGGTTGTTCTGGCTCAGTAGATATTGGCTTGGGTCCTTCAAACTCGGTAGACACTTGCTCAGTAGCATCATAATGTAGCTCAGGTTACTATAGCTCAGTTTAATCATCTTGTAACTCAGTTACTAATGACTCAGGAGTAGAAGATTCCTAATTGACTGGTACTATATCAGGTTTAGTGAAAACAAACCTTCTATAATCTTTTGGTTCCCTTTTTCTTTCTTCTTGAGTCCTTTTTGCAAACTCATCAACTTTCACATGTGCACTTTCTATGGCTTTGTAAGTAGACAAGTTCAAACATCTATATGCTCTACTTTTGCAAGAGTATCCCAAAAAATATTCTTTCATCACCTTTTACATCAAATTTTCCTTTTCCAGATTCTTTCAAAATGTAACATTTACTTCCAAATACTTTTAGATAACTTACATTAGGTTTATAGCCATACCATAGCTCATAGGGAGTTTTGAATGAGTCATTTTTAAGCTGTACTTGGTTCAAGGTATGAACTACAGTGCTGATAGCTTCCTTCCAGTATTTGATAGAAATGTTCTTTTCAATCACTAAGGTTATTGCACAATCCATGATAGATCTGTTCCTTCTTTTAGCTATTCCATTTTGTTTAGGAGTTCCAAGGGTTGATACCTGTCTTTTGATTCCTCTCTCAATGTAAAAGTTATTGAACTCATGTAAAATGAATTCTCCACCTCTGTCTGACCTCAAGCATTTCAATCTTTTTTCTGTTTCCTTTTCTACTCTAGCCAAATACCATTTGAATTTCTCAAATGCTTCTAATTTGTTCTTTAGATACATGACAATCATTGTTCTTGAGTAATCATCAACAAAAAGAATGAAGAAATTTTCTCCAGTATAGCTTTCAATTCCAATGGATCCACATAAATCAGTATGCACAATTTCTAATATATCTTCTAATTGATAGTTTTTACTTTTAAAACTAGTCTTTCCCATTTTACCAATCTAAATTTTTTTGCATAGATTGACCTCAAGTTTCTTTATATTTGGAATGCCTCTAACTTTTTTGAATTTTCTTATCTTCACCAAGTTATCAAAATTGACAAGACACAATCTTTTATGCCATAACCAACTTTCTTCAACTTGAGCAATAAAACATGACCATTCACTAAGTTCAAGATAAAATAAGTTACCTTTTGTTTGAATGCCTGATCCAATCAGTTTTCCTTTGCCATCTAGCAGTCTTGATTTTCCATGCATGAATTCTATTTTGAATCCATCATTGACTAGTTGTGCCACACTCAAAAAACTATGCTTTAGTCCTCCTACCCAATAGGCATTATCACATATAAGTTCTTTGGTTAGAGAGATTTTTCCTTTTCCTTTTATACAACAAGGTTCATTGTTACCAAATCTTACACTACCACCATCATAGTCTTCAAAGTACTCAAACTTAGTTTTATCACCAGTCATGTGATGAGAACAACCACTATCTATGATCCATGTATCATTTTTGCTCATATGAGAAATGAGTGCCATTTCCTCATTTTTATCAGACTCATCTTTCACAACAATGTAGACAATTTCATCTTCTTCTTCATCATTAGAATCATTAGAATCTTTAGCCATAAAGCATGTTTTCTTACCTTTATCCTTGAATGATTTGAAGTCTTTCTTGCCATTGTACTTGTAACCTTTCTTCTCATCTTTGTTCTTCTTGTTTGGGAACCTAGCAGCAATATGACCAATTTCTTCACATGAAAAATAGATTAGAGGAACTTTACCTTTATATTTTCCTCTACCTCTAGAATATTTTCTTGCTAGTAGAGCTTCAATCACCTCAAGATCATTGTCTAAACTTTGGTCTAATTCATCTTCACTTCCTAACTGAGATTCCTTTTTCTTTTTACTTTTCTCTTTGAGTGAAAGCTTGGCTTAAAATGTTGATTCAATATTTTTGGGAGCTGGAACATAGTTGTCAAAGTTGTCTAGTTCAAATGTAGTTAATCTTCCAACTATGGCCTCTAGATTTATCTTATGATTTTCTTCACATCTTCTTTCTTGAATTGTAGAAACTCTGATTGCATAAATGGGTAGTAGAGTTCTAGGAACTTTACTTATAACTGTCTCCTCCTTGATATCACCTCTAGATGCTTTGATTGCACTGACACATACTTTGACTATTTCAACATATTTTGTAATGTTTTCATCCTCTCTCATCCTCATCTGATCAAATTGTCCTCTCAAACTTTCTGCTTTGGCTCTTCTTACATTATCATCTCCTCCATAGATTTCTTTTAGCTTTTCCCACATTTCAAAATCAGATTTGGAGTCCTTGATGTCATCAAATTCTTTATAACTCAGAGCAGATGCTATATCTATCATCATAATGTTGTGGGTCTTCTTTTCAGCAATATCATTGACAGATAGTGTACCAGCTGGTTCTACATATTTTTCATCAAGGTATTTTAGTCCTGTATCTCCAATAGAAACTAGATGAAGTCTCATCAACCCTTGCCATGCTAAGAAGTTGTCCCTATTAAGTCTTGGAATTTCCCTCTTATACAACATCTTGATCTTTGGTTTAGATCCTTGAAATCTTGTCCTACAAGCACCACAGGCTCTGATACCAATTGTTGAAAATATAGATGAAGTAACTAAGAGGGGAGGGGTGAATCAATTACCACAAAAATAATTCCAAAAATCCCTTAGATGTCTATAATATTTACTTACTGCTGATACTCAGTAAATAATGCAGGAATACTATAACTCAGTATGTTAACTAATTATTGATCATCTAGCATTCATTGTTATTCGTGTGCATGCAAAGGTTAAATAAATGAACACAAGAGACACCAGATTTAACGTGGAAACCCAATATGGGAAAAACCACCAAGTAACTAGTTACCAATTTTCACTCTTCTGAAGTGAGCCCTGTTAGGAGCCAACCCTGTTAAAGGTTACAATGCACACTATTAGGTGTGACCTTGTTAGAGGATTTAATCACCCTGTTAGGAGTGGCCTAGTTAGAGGTCTTTAGAACAATTCAACTAAACTATCACTTTGTTAGAGAATTTACAAAATGGCTGTTAAACCAAATCTAATAAGAGATTTTAGATTCACTATTACAATGATTAGAAAGCAACAATGAGGTGACCTGAAAGATATGCAACTTATCTTTTACTGATTATAGATCTTTGTTCAGCTTCACTGTATCCTTATTGATCGAATACAACTTTGCAGCTCCTCTAGGATATCTAATCCTTCATCAAAATTCACTCAATATTTTCTTATTCCATCCTCATCCATATATATACACTCATTTTTTTTTAATTCACAACTTGAACATCTAAATATATACCTTTCAGATTATCAAGTCAACTCAAATATAAGTTAAAACAACTGAAAAAATCATTACATCAATCGGCTGCATGAAATAATTGAACTTAGTACCAGAACAATAAAATCCTTCACTGGTCAACCCAACTCGATGACCACTACTCCAGAATTATTTTCTAGTGTTAATGAAGTGAGGCTTGGTAAACACTGCAAAACTTGCAAAAATTCTTTGGAGACCGAGTGAACTCTGTTAGCACTGACCTTCCTTTGCTGACCTTGTGAGCTCGGTAGAAGCTAACTCTCTGCCACATTTCCTTTGATAATTGAGTGATCTCGGTGGACATTAACTTTTTTTTGTTAACCTTAGGATCTCAGTTAACACTAACATTCTGTTACAAAATCTGTTGATGCCCGAGTGAGCCCGGTAAACATTAACTTTTCTTCGTTAACCTTGGGAGCTCGGTTAACACTAACTTTATGCTACAAAATCCTTTGATGCCTGAGTGAGCTTGGTAAACATTAACTTTTCTTCATTAACTTTGGGAGCTTGGTTAACACTAACCTTCTACTACAAAATCCTTTGATGCCCGAGTGAGCTTGGTAAATATTAACTTTTCTTTGTTAACCTTGGGAGCTCAGTTGACATTGTAAATTGCTTTGTTAATCATCTGAGCTTGGTAGAATCTGTCTGATGACGGATATGACATTTTTGTAACATCAAAATCAATACACAATTAACAATTTTATCCAACATCAACATGACTATTCTGTTAACTAGGACTTTTCTTCTTTCAACATCTTTAGAATGTGATGATTTGGCATCTTCATCAACATGTGCAACTCTAGCTTGGCCTTTGGTTCTTTGATTTTTCCTTTCATGGCACTAGGAACATTCAAATCATCTATGCCCTTCTTCTTTGCATTGAAAACATTTCCCATGGAAGCCTTCTCTTCTAGATCCTTGTCCTCTACCTCTTCCTCTCTGATCTCTATTACTCTGATCATGGAAATGATTAGAAATGTTTCCCCTTTGGTTTCAAATTCTACTTCTAGACTCATCCTTGTTCTTTTGGTCATCATTATGGACATCATAAGATCATTTTCTAGATCTTTTCCACTATTCTTGTTGTCAAATTTCTTGCTTAATTTCTCCTCAACCTTTAGGGTAAATTAGTATGTATCCTCAATACTTTTCATTTGAACCAGACTCAACTTATCCTAAATGTTTGGCCTTAACCCATAAAGATAATGGGCCACTATCTCCTTATTACCTTCTACATGGCCAATTCCAATGAGAACTCAATAGAACTCTTTGGTATACTCTTGAACATATTTTCCCACTTTCTTTAACCCTTGCATTTTCTTCAATAGATCAAGCTCATAATCTATGAGAATAAATTGTTTCTTCAATTTAGCTATCATCTAATACCATCTAGTTATTTTATCCTTTCCCTTTCTATTTTGCTTCAACTAAACCTCCTACCACTAGATCTTTGAATGCCACTTTAGTTTTGCCTTTGCAAAGTTGACCCTATTAGGATCCTCAATATCTTCATACTCGAAGTACTCCTATAGTTCATTGATCCAATCAATTAGCTCCTCTAGGTTAAGATTTCCTAAAAATTTGAGAACCTCAAACTTAGGTCTTTTTCCAATCTTGGAGATGGCCCTAAAAATCCTTTCTTGCTCTGGGTTTAGAGCTACCTCTACTTTGGAATTTTTGTCTACTTCATCATCATCCTCACTTTCATCTGTTACAAGAAGATTGAGTCCTCTAGACATTTGTTCTTCCAATGCTTGAATTTGTCTTTGGAGGGCTAGGAAACCCTCAGGTGTAACTCTTACAATTCTTCTACCACGCTTTCATCATGGAGGCATTTTCATGCTTCTATTGAAACTCTAGTGCAAACTACCTCACAATCATTGATCTATTTACACACTTAGCAGAAACCATGGTCCTAATATGAACTACCTCATAGTCAACAATCTATCCACACACTCAAGAACTCTAGCTCTGATACCACTTGATGAAGGGTGCTCCCCTTAAAACCATAAACTCATAATAGAAACAAAGAAACAACAAAAAATGTGAGAAAAAAATATGGACATCTTATTTGCACCACAAATGCATAATTACAAAATTCACAAGTACAAAATGCTAACCCACATGGGCACCCTCATTACAGTAATCTACAAGACTAAGCTGCAAACTACCATTAAGAGTTGTTCTAGACAATGTTTAGTTCTTTCTTAAATAGGCAATTTTATGCCACTTGTGAATGTTCTAGACATTGAAACTTAATACCTAGGACTGATAGACCTTAACAGTACATAAAGCTTTAGTCAAATACATCTTTGACAATTATTTTAGATATTTTGAGTAGCCCAACTTTGGAAGGCCACAACTCTTGAACTATTGCTCTGATTAGCTATTATAACCATTTTTCAAAAATGCAAACTCTTGATCTATAGGTTTGAAACAACACAAGCATCCTTCTATTGAGTTTTTGGACTTCATCTGGGCACTCAAAGGCACCCAATAGTGAGCTTGAAGAATTTTTTGCAAATATTTCCACTAAAACTCTGCAATAACTTTTCTAATACTTAAGCTATAGCAATGAGATTTTAATGTTAGGCTTATATCTCTAAAATGAGCCTTCCTATAGAAAATGAGAATATTCTGAGCTCATATGAAAAACTTACAAAAAATAGCAAGTTCCCATAAATAGTAACCACCATGTCTACTAGTCCTTATTAAAATAGAAAAGACTAAAAATAAAATATTTTTGGGTGATGCAAGATTTCTCTTACACTCAGGATGCTCCTATATCAAAATCACACAAAATCAGAAGGTGTGGTAACTCTTTATAGGCATGATGAATCTAGAAACAAGTTCTTTTACTTTTAGCATCATATTCAAATTAAAAACCATTAAAATGAGAGGGATATTGGGAAAATATCACCTAATCTAGTGAGTCCCCCACCATAAAGGTACATTCACACATTGTAATTTCTCCTTTTCATGGCCTTAGCTCATGGTATAAAACTTTACATAGACAAGGAAACATTAGCATCACTGATGCTATATAGCTATCATAACAAGACCCAAAATATAAAACATTGTTTTTATGGTCCCTGTTACCACCATCATTAGCTTTAAACCATGAATTGTCACCTTTAGGCTCCTTAGGACTAGAAAACTCAATCATAAGCCTTCCTTTCAAATTGCAAGATTTTTTAATGTCATTAATCAAGGTGTTCCCTCCGTCTTGTCTGAAATAAGCATGTTCTAAATCATACTTACCTTCCATTGCAATCTCCCAAGTGAACAAAATATTAGGGCATCTTACTTTTGAATGAGACCTAAATTGATGGATTCTAAATTATTTAGTTATTGCATGATCTAATATATGTGTAGAATACCCACAAATAGACATTTCATCATTCAAGCTTGAGACCAAATCAAGCATGCTATCCATCTCTTCTCATGACATATCTTGTTTTGGGGGAGGTATCTTATCATTATTCAATCAAGAATCAATATCCTAGTAGGAAGCATTGGTATCTTTTTCTTGATGACTTAATGATTCAAAAATCTCACCAACCTCAGGATCCTCTACATTTCCATCACTTTTTGCAACTTTGAGAATTTTTGTAACTTCATAGATTTTTGGTGTTAGAAACAATAGTCCACCAAGATAATTGAGGGTGGAGTGGTGAAACACTAATCTGTTAATTAAAACATTTATCTTCTTTAAACAAACTTATCCATTCAACCAAAGTAAACAACAACCATAATAAAATGCACATAGACAATTACACCAGATATGTTTACTAGGTAAACCCTTGATTAGAGGGAAAAATCTGGTGGGAATGATTCCCACGAGATGATGTACTAATATAAATATTTCTTGTTAGAGGATGGACCCTGTTAGGAGTCTATTACAACATTTAGTACATAGAGTCCTTGTTAGGAGACTTTACATCCCTAATAGGAGATTCCAACCTTGTCATGAGTTGTCCCAACCTTGTTAGGACTTGTAGTACAATGTATGTAAGATGAGCCCACTACCCAAAGATGAAATTGTAACTATAAGAAGAGCTCACTGCTCAAACATGTAATTTGCTATTATTTTCTGCTTTCCTTTTTTTTGAACCAAACCAATAAGTGTTAGACCTTGTACACCATATCATGAACCTTGAATCTAAATATCAAACCTTGGACACTCAACAAAAACCTTGGCAATGAAGTTTCCTTCACTTTCGCACTGCTCTACTCACATTTACATTTTGCTCCTACTATTTCTTATCATCAATTATAAAACCATATAATTCATCTCATACTCACTCATCATGATAAAGAAAAATTTCCTTCCTTTATACCAAGTCCTCAAAATAATTCCCTAAGTTGGCTATTAGAAATTCTCAATTAATTATTATAAGACCACATTAAGAACATGTTACACTTAGTGCATTAAGCTTCCACCTTGTAACTTGAATATTTCTCCATACACATCATCATCAATATGTCTTCTTCATGTCCTCAACCCTGATCTTTAGAATATCAACTCTATTAAGAGATGATGTAGGAGCATTCAATGGTCTAAGGGAAATCCTATATCACCCAAAATAAATATGCTTGCTTTTAGTTTATTTTTAATGTGCTTTCATTTTTGAATACCCATTTGGGTCAAATAGAGATTCCAACTTTCATATCTACACTATTGGTTTTTTAGGTTAGAGTTTTTAAGCACCTTGGGATACATGCCATTGTAGAAAATAGGATATTTTGTAATTGAGCTATAATTAAGATGAATTAGAGGGTTTAGGTTTGAGCAATGATTTTTCCTATAACTTAAAGCACTCCAAAAAAGGAATAAGGTCAAAAGGCTTCACGGTTTGAATGTTATTATAGTTTTAAGTTGCATGGAGACCCCCTAAGATCAGTTCAATATTAGATTTGAGGCACTAAATAGCTTCATACAGGCCTAAAAAATGGAGTACATATAAATCTAATCCATAGGTCTATAAAGAACTTATAGATCATTCTAAAAATATAAACGGTTCATCAATTGGAGTCCCAGATCAAAAGTTATGCCTCCGAGAAGTTGGACTACCATTTTTGCATTCTTCGAGTTTTGCACCAACTTCTTACATGTTTTCTAGAACCTTCTATTTTAGTGGTGGATTCCAAATGACATATTTTAAAATATATACCTAACCTTAAAGCTAATTTAGGTTACTTAAGGTCATTTATGGCATTGTGAAATAGTTTTCGTGGGGTTTGGGAGAAGGTACCATGAGAAGGGTTTTTCCCTAGAATCTAATAACATTGTAAGCCCACAATGTATCTTGTGGAGTCTATTTTTATTGTATTGAATGTAATAGCATATCACTTTTGATAATAATATTCCCCTTTTCCTATGGTTTTCATTTTTTCTTCGATTATGCCTTCATCAAGTGGCATCAGAGTGTGTTTTCCTAAGTGTGTAGATAGAGCATCGACTATGAGGTAGTTTACACTAGTACTGTGTGGTTTTGGGTTTTGATATAGCAAGAAGATGCCTCCTTGAAGGGATCTTCATGGATGGGTCAAGGTTGTTCCTCCTAAGGTTAGAGCCCTCTAGAGACAAGTTCGAGCATTGCAAGAGGAGATCCATAGAGGGATGAATATTATTATAGGTGACAAAAGTGAAGAGGAAAATGGAGAAGAAGGAAATATTGGACAGGAAGGGGAAGGAGACAAAGAAGTTCTAAACTAAGTAGAGGAGAATATTTTTAGGGCTATTTCCAAGTTGGGAAAGAGACCTGAAATTGACGTCAACATGTTTTCAGGAAATCTAAACCTAGGTGAGTTGATCGACTAGATCAATGAGCTAGAGAAATATTTTGAGTATGAGGATATTGAGGACCCTGATAGGGTTAACTTTGTGAAGGCCATGCCAAAAATTGGTGGCAAGAGGTTTATTTGGTAAGAAATAGAAGAGGAAAGGAGAAAATCACAAGATGAGAATGCATGGTGGACAAACTAACAAAGGAGTTCATTCCTATTGATTATGAGATTGCTTTGTTCAAGAAGATGCAAGGATTAAAGAAAGTGGGAAATTTTTTCTAGGAATACATAGAGGAGTTTTATCGAGTCCTTATTAGGGTGGGGCATGTGGAAGCAAATAAAGGGAAGGTTTCCCATTACCTTAATGGGTTAAGGACTAGCATTCAGAAGGAGCTAAGTCTAGTTAGAATGACTAACATTGAAGAGGCATACTAGTTTGCCTTACAAGTTTTGGAGAAACTAAACAAAAATTTTGATGGAAGAAAAAGAGGGCATAGTCAAGGAGGAAGGGGTAGTGTCAGGTTATTGGAGGCTAAAATGAGAACTACAAGAAAAATGAAGATGTGTGTACTAGCCAAAACTAAAGAAATGAGGGTTTCAACTTCTCCCATGATCAAAAATTTGGAGATTAGAGAGGAAGAGGTATAGTATGTGGACAAGGTTTAGGAAGAGGAGGATTCCATGGTACTTATTTTCATTGCAATGAAGAAGGTCACCATGCCTATGAATACCCTCAATGCCAAGGATGTTCAAATAGGAGAGCTAATGGTCAAGCAAGGGTTGCTCATGTGGCTGATGATACACAATCTTCACATTCAAATGATCCAACAAGAGGAGAGGTTCGAGTAAATAAAAGGGTCATACTGAGTGGTGAGATTGAACCTAGACAAAGTAGGAGTTTGTTTCGTATTTGGTGCAAGTGTGAGGGTAAATGTCGTGATGTGATTGTTGATGGTGGGAGGACTAACAACTTGGTGTCAGAGGAAATGTTCTCAAAGCTAAATCTCAAGAGGAAGAAACATCCCCATCCCTATTAGATTTCTTGGGTGCAGGATGATCGTAGGTCCTAGACAGTGAGAAATGTTTGGTAAAGTTCAAGATTGGGAGTTAACATGGTGAGGTTCTCTGGGACATCATCCCAATGGATGTCTATCATTTATTGTTTGGAAGGCCATGGTAGTTTGATAAACATGCTATATATGATGGTCATGCAAATACATACTCCCTAAAAAAGGATGGAATTCACCACAAATTGAAGCCCTTGATAAAAGAGGGTGAAAATGTATGTAGTAGGGCTATGGTATGTCTTTTTGATGGAAGAAAATTTTTGGATGGCATGAAGCATCGACATATATGTTATGCTTTAATTCCTAGAAAGGATAAGGAAGGTAGTAGTGAAATTCCACTTGAAGTTTTAGGTTTATTAAATGAGTATGGAGATGTCATCTCTGATAATATTCTAGAAGAGTTGTCACAAATAAGGAAAGCTAGTCATCAAATAGATTTAGTCCCTAGAACTAGTTTTCCTAACAAGGCTGCTCATAGGAAAAATCCTACTAAGATTGAGGAGCTAAACACACAAGTTTAGGAGCTATTGAGGAAGGGTTTAATTTGAGAGAGTTTGAGTCCATGTGTGATGCCTATAGTGCTAGCACCAAAGAAGGATAGAGACTGGAGAATTTGTATATAATCTCAAGCTATAAATCAAATAACCATCAAATACCAATTTCCTTTTCTAAGGATGGATGATCTTATGGACTACATGAGTAGAGAGTTGAGTACTTCACAAAGATAGATCTCGAGAGTGGTTATCACCAAATATGGATATGAGAGGAAGATGAGTGGAAGACTTCATTCAAGACCAAGGAAGGTCTATATGAGTGGTTAGTCACACCCTATGGACTAACCAATGCACCAAGCACCTTCATGTGTCTTATGAATGAGGTACTAAAGAATTTTTTGTGAAAATGTGTTATTGTCTATCTGGATGATATTTTTATTTTTAGTAAGTCTTTGGATGAAAATTTGTTGCACATCTGTAGTGCCTTTAAAAGGTTGATGGAAGATAAATTATTGATTCATTTGAAGAAGTGTAGCTTTATCAAAATGGAGTTAGTCTATGTGGGGTTTTTTATATTAGTTGAAGGTCTTAAAATAAACCTAGAGAAGGTGTAGGCCATCTTGGAATGGCCTACTCAAAGGTCTACCACTAGTAAGAGGTCATTCCATGGTCTGGCCAATTTTTATAAGAAGTTATTAAAATAATGAGGGGGGATTAGAAAAAATTCAAGTGGACTATAGAAGCTGCAATGAGTTTTGAATTGTTGAAGAAGGTGACAAAGAAACTTGTGTTGGTAGTTCTTGATTTCAACAAGGTGTTCTATGTAGATTATGATGCTAGTGACAATCTTATTGGGGTTGTGTTGAGAAAAGAAGGTAAACCTATTTCCTATTTTAGTGAAAAATTGAATGATGCAAAGAAGTATTGTATTTATGATCAAGAGTTCTATACAATAGTTTAGGCTTTAAAAAAATGGAGGTATTATTTTTTGCCAAAAGAATTTTTCTTGTTTAATGATCATTGGGCATTGTAATACCTAGATAGCCAAGGTAAATTGAATTAGAAACATTTGAAATTGGTAGAGTTTATACAAAGCTATATATCTGTATTGAAACATAGAAGTGGAAGGGTTAATAGGATTGCACATGAATTGAGTAGGAGACACTTATTGTTGATAGTAATGCAAGTTGAAGTGGTTGGGTTTGATGAACTCAAGAATCTATACCCTAAGGATCTTGAATTTTCAAAGGCTTGGAAGGCTTGTAAAGAACTTATTACTCTAGATAGGACTAGGTGGGTAGATTAGATGATTCAGGATGGTATGTTGTTTAAGGGAAGTCAATTGTGTATGCCAAGGAGTTCTATGAGGGAGGACACTTTGGTCAAGATAGGACCATTTCTATTATTAGAGAACATTATTTTTGGCCTCAATTATCATAGTATGGAAAGAAGTTCATGTAGAGTTGTCAAGTATGTCAAACAACCAAAGGATTTAGTCACAATACTAGCCTCTATCAGCCATTTCCTATTCCATCAAAGCCTTGGGAAGACATAAGTATGGATTTTATTCTTGGATTTTCGAGGACACAAAGGGGTAGTGACTTAGTATTTGTGGTGGTTGATAGGTTTTCCAAGATAGCACATTTCATTCCATGCCACAAGACTCATGACGCAATGCATATTGTAGATTTTTTTTTCACAAAGGTGGTGAGGTTATGTGGTCTCCCAAAAAGTATTGTTTCTGACAGAGATACTAAATTTGTTGGGTATTTCTAGAGGACTATGTGGAAGAAGTCAAAGATAGAACTAAACTTCAGTTCTACACATCATCTGTAGACTAATGAACAAATGGAAGTAGTGAATAGCAGTTAGGCCAATTTTCTAAGGTGTTTAGTAGGAGATAAGCCCAAGGGATGGGATTTGATTCTATCACAAGCACAATTTTCTTACAATAATTATATGAATAGGAGTACTAGTAGAACACCATTCCAAAATGTGTATGGGAGTAGTCCAAGGACTACACCAGAGCTAAGGAAGATGGAGCAAAGGGAGAGGATAGGTGCTAAGGTAGAGGACTTTGTTGAACATGTCAAGAACCTACATGATGAGATATATGCACATATTACCAAGATGAACCTACAATATAAGGCTAGAGTAGATCAAAAGAGGAGATATAAGGAGTTCCAAGTTGGGGATCTAGTTATGGTATACTTGAGGAAGAAACGATTTATAGTGGGTATGTGCAACAAGCTAAAGATGAAAAAATTTGATCCCTATAAAATTTTGAAGAAACATGACTCAAGAAATGCATATGAGGTGGAGTTGCCAGATGTGATTCACATTTCTCCTATTTTCATTGTAGACTTAATAGAATATCATAATGATGGTGCATATGAGGAGTTGATGCTAGAGCCATGTCCAATTCCTACTTTTGAGAAGGAAGAGATTGAAGAAATTCTAGATAGTCATGTGGGCTAGAGTACCAGAAATAGGTAGTATGAAGAATACCTAGTGAAGTAAAAAATAATGACTAGTGGATGATTCAACTTGGATACCATAGTGGAGGTTTCCCATTTGGGTTTTCCTCTACTAGCTATATAGTGATAGGGTCACTTTTGAATCTACATGGTGTAAGGGAAATATTGTATCACCTAAAAAAATATGCTTACTCTTAGTTTCTATTTAATATGTTTTCATTTCTAGATACCCATCTAGGTCAAATAAAGATTCTAACTCTCATAGTTCCACTATCAATTTTCTGGGTTAGAGTTTTTGAGCACCTTGGGATACCTGCCAATCTAGAAAATAAGTATTTTGCAATTGAGTGATAATTATTATGAGTTAGAGGGTGTAAATTGGATGTATGATTATAATAGTAATTTGAAGCACTTCCAAAAAAGAATCAAGTCAAAAGGCTTTATGGTTTGAAAGTTATTGAAGTTTTAAGTTGTCAAGAGACCCTACAAGAGCAATTTAAAGTCATATTTGAGGCACTAAATGGCCTTGTATGGGACCAGAAAATGGGGGATGAGAAAATCTGGTCCATACTACTATAGAGTGCTTGGAGAGAATTTTGAAAATGTAAAAATTTCATCAATCAAAGTCCTAGATCAAAAGTTGCCTCACGAAAGTTGGACTACCATTTCTAGATTCTTCTAATTTTGCATTGACTTCTAATGTATTTTCTAGAACCTTCTATTTTGGTGGTGGATTTGAAATGACATATTCTAAAATGTATTCCTAACCCTAAACCTGAATTGGGTTACTACCATATCCCCTTTTTAGGATAGAATTTTAATAATAATTAGATGATAAAATGTTATTAAATAAATAATGGTAATAAAGTTATATTTATAAAACTATGAAAGAATTATTTTTTATTTTTTATTATTAATGAAATAATATTTAGTATGGTATTTTAAATAATTAAAAAATGATAAAATTTCAAAAAATAAATAAATAAATAAAATAAAATACAAGAGACAATATTGCAGAAAGTATGTTAACTTTCTAAATAGAATTTCCTATTAAATAATAACAATCACAAGTAAGTAAATAAATAATATATCATAGAATAATATAAATTATCTAAATCTAAAGAAAATTCAAGAGAGACTTAACAAATAGACATGATTTGTCAAAATTAAGATATAAAAGGGAGCAAAGTTTATTTTAGAGAGGGAAAAAAAAGGAAGAGGAGAAGAGAAGAGTTCAAAAAGAAAAAATGGAAGAGGAAAATAATATCATGAAGAAAATAAGGAAGTGACTTTTAGAAAAGGTGTGAATGATATTGAAAGGATCTGAACCTTCGAAAGGGTCATAATTACGAATAGTTGTGACTCTTCAAAAATATTGTGATTATAAAGTATTGTGATTTTTCCAAAGGATTTTTGTTATGAAGTGTTGTGACTTTTTGAAAGGATTATAACTATGACATGTTGAGGCTTTTCAAAAGATTTGTATTATGAAGAGTTGTAACTCTTGGAAAAGAAGAAGGTAAGATTAGGTATAGTGTATAATTTAAGTTTAAATATTTCTTACACTATTCATATGTTAACACATGTGTGGTACTATGGAAACATTTATATGATAGGATGATAATGTTAGGGATATTTTTAAGATGACACTTTATAAATATATTTAATAAGATTGTCTTATTAATATTAAGGATGGTTAGTGTGTTGTAATATAGTAATGCAATTTTTGATAAATCTAATTAATTAACTTTAAATCCTTAGTACCGGTATATGAAATACATACATCTATGTATAAATGGCTACATGCCAATTTTTAGTTGGAGAATATCTTTATATGAATAGGTAGATTAGAGTCTCATAGTGCTAGTGCTCAAGTGAGATCCTCGTATGAATGGTTATCGCACTAGTGCAAGTGATGAGTAACCCTATAAGATTGGCTAGATGAGTAATTGGAATCTCTTATTGCCAATATAAGAAGTGAGATCCTTGTATGAATTGCTATCATGCTAGTGCAAGAGATGAGTAATCCTATATGAAAAGCTAGATGAGGAATGAACAATGGCTAAAATATTCTAATTTTGTCAAGCATATGTATATGTTGTTGGCCTTGGATAGAGGATGCCCATCCAAGAATAATCTTAAGGGGTGCAGTCGGGGGATGATGGCAAGGTAGCTATGAGCTAAGAAGCCCAATATGGAGGCATCCTTAAGATTGGGGTTAACTTAAAGAGTAGATTAATATAGTTAGTTTAATTATTATTGTGATTCTAACATTTATTTTGCAGATATTACTTGTCCCTAACTAGCACTATTAGTGGGGACATTACAGTGGTATCAGAGCATGATCGTGCCATCCTGTAGGGTTAAAGAGGATTTAGAAAAATAATTTATATGTAAGACTAATGTAGAAATTTAATGACTATTGGAAATGATTCAAATATATCCATGATAGCATCTTAAAAATTTGAATTAAAAGAAATATAAATTTCAACTCAATAAAAGAAGTTATATAAATGCTTGTGGACAAGCAATTTGAGGAAGGACAAACTGTGATATCCCCATTTTAAGATAGAATTTTAATAATAATTAGATAATAAAATGTTATTAAATAAATAATGATAATAAAGTTATATTTCTAACACTAAGAAATACTTATTATTTAATCTATATTATTAATGAAATAATATTTAGTATGCTATTTCAAATAATTAAAAAATAATAAAATTTCAAAAACTAAATAAATAAATTAAATTAAATACAAGAGACAATATTGTAGAAAGTATGTTAACTTTCTAAAAAGAATTTCATAATAAATAATAACAAACACAAATAAGTAAGTGAATAAATAATATAACATAGAATAATATAAATTATCTAAATCTAATGAAAAGTCAAGAGAGATTTAACAGATAGACATGACTCCTTAAAATTAAGATATAAAAGGGAGGAGAGTTTATTTTAGAGAGGGAAAAAAAAGGTAGAGGACAAGAGAGGAGTTCAAAAAGGAAAAATGGAAGAGGAAAGTAATATCATAAAGAAAATAAGGAAGTGACTTTTTGAAAAGGTATGAATGATATTGAAAGGATGTGAACCTTCAAAAGGGTCATAATTATGAATAGTTGCGACTCTTCAAAAATATTGTAATTAAAAAGTATTATGATTTTTCCAAAAGATTTTAGTTATGAAGTGTTGTGACTTTTTGAAAGGATTATAACTAAGAAGTGTTGAGACTTTTCAAATGATTTTTATTATGAAAGGTTGTGACTCTTCAAAAGGAAAAAGGTAAGATTACGTATAATGTATAATTTAAGTTTAAATATTTCTTACACTATTCATATGTTAACACATATATGGTAGCATGGAAACATTTATATGATAGTACGAAACATTTATACAATAGGACAATAATGTTAGGGATATTTTTAAGATGACACTTAATAAATATATTTAATAAGATTATCTTATTAACATTAAGGTTGGTTAGTGTGTAGTAATATAGTAATGCAATTTTAGAAAAATCTAATTAATTAACTAAATCCTAAGTAATAGTATATGAACTTCATACATCTATGTATAAATGGCTACATGTGAATGTAAAGTTAGAGATCATTTTTATATGAATAGGTAGATTGGAATCTCATAGTGCCAATGCTAGAGTGAGATCCTTGTATGAGTGGTTATCATACTAGTGTTAGTGATGGGTAACTCTATATGAATGGCTAGATGGGTAATTCGAATCTCATCTTTCTAGTATAGAAAGTGAGATCCTTGTATGAATGGCTATCATGCTAGTGTTAGAGATGAGCAATCTTATATGAACGACTGGATGAGGAATGAATAATGGCTTAAATATTTTGATGTTGTCAAACATATGCATATATCATTGGCCTTAGATAGAGGATTCCTATCAAAGAAGTACCTTAAGGGGTGCACTCCTAGGATGATGGGGAGGTAGCTATGAGTTAAGAAGCCTTATGTGGAGATGTCCTTAAGATTGGGGTTAATCCATAGAATAATATAGTTAATTTTATTATTATTATGATTCTAACATTTATTTTGTAGGCATTACTTGTCCCTAACTAACCCCATTAGTGGGCACACTACAATTACTTAAGGCTATTTCTAGCATTGTAAAAGTTGTTTTGGTGGAGTTTGGGAGAAGGTACTATGAGAAGGGTTTTTCTCTAGAATCTGATAACACTATAAGCCCATAGAGCATGTCGTGGAGTCTATTTTTGTTGTACTAAATGTAATGTCATATCACTTCTAGAAATAATATTCCCCTTTTCCCATCATGTTCATTTTGTCTTCGGTTGTTCTTTCATCAAGAGATATAACGAGTTTACTAGAACATGCCTCTGTAACTGTATCTCAGAATAGACATCACCAAAACTTACATATCTTGTTCTGATGCTAACTACATATATTAGATACTCAAAATTATCTCCTATAACCTTGGATAGTTAGAATACTCAACTAGTCATCTGTACCAACTTGATCTTTCCATTGTTCCTCTGTCAGATGCCACAAAATATTGGTATGCTGACATCAATGAAAAAATCAGTCATGAATGTAACATATCATCATAGTAACATATCTACAATACTCACATATAGGAATATAATTAGAATTCATATTTGTAACAATCTCCCCCTTTGACATTGATGGCAACATAGATGATAAACATCTAGTTCCATGCATACCAACAAAAGACTATTCAACTTTTCAAATCCTCTTCATCAATCCTTCTTCCCCATTGATATACCTCAATATACTTTCAGAAAAACTATCATTCCATATTGTGCTTATGCTAAACATATTGTACTCATGCCAAACTTCTCCAACTATCATGTACACTATTTTTCCATGCTATTTTTCATGTCTAACATCTCCCCCATTGACATCAATGTCAAAGGTTTTAGCAACCAACTTTAATACATCAAATTTTGCAACAACTGATTCTTACTTAGTTTGAGTGCCGAAAGACACTATCCAAAACAACATCTAACAAGAGTCCTAGATGACTCTATCCATCACGGATACTCCCTCATACAGGAAGCATCAACATTCAATCCAGGCAACAATGGTGCTCTATTACACTAGACTAATGCACTCTTTCATCTTCTACTCTAATGTAGGAAGGGGCATAGCTCCAAGAATACTTCACAAACACTCAAAAATGTCTTTGGGAAGAGGCTTAGTGAATATATCTACAATCTGCTCTTTAGTGCTCACATACTCCAATTTTCTTTACTTTTCTACAACTTTCTCTTTCAACATATGATACTTAATAGGAATGTGCTTGGTCTTAGAAGGTAACATTGGATCCTTAGACATATTTACCATGTCTGTGTTGTTATAATGTATGACAATAGGTTCATTGATTTCTATCCTTATATCCTTTAGCATATGCTTCATCCAAATGACTCTATTGCAATTATTTACTACTACAATATACTCTACTTCCACTATACCTTGTGATGTACAATCCTACTTCTATCTTAACCAAGAAACCAATCTTCCTCCAAGAAATAAGGCTTCACCACTAGTCCTTTTTCTATCATCCATATTGCATGCCCAATCTGCATCAGTATAAGCACTTAGAGTGAAATTATTTGATCTATCATACCAAAATCTGATCTAAGATATTCCTTTCATATATCTAAATATCCTTTTGACTACTACATAATGTGCTTCTCTAGGATCAGCTTGGAATCTTGCAACAATTCCAACTATATTTTGTATATCTAGCCTTGTGTGAGTCAGATATTGCAATCCTCTGATCATAGATATGTACTTTTTTTGCTCAACAATAGGTGTCTCATCCTTTATAGATAACTTTTGTCTAGTTACTATTAGTGTTCCAATGTATTTCATGTAAATCTGAACCAAACCTTTTTAGTAAAAAATGAGAACTAAAAATTCATTTTTTATTCTATACAATTTGCAATCCTAGGAAATATTTCATCTCTCCTATCAAACTCATTTCAACTTATTTCTTCATCATTTCCTCCAAATATAATATCATCAAAAAAATTACCAAAATCATCAAATCCTCATCAATTTATTCCAATACAAATTACTGTCTAACATACATTTTCTATATTCAAGTTTTGTCAAATGATTTTGCAACCTTGCATACTAGATCTAGGTGATTTCTTCAAACCATAAAATGCTTTCTTAATCTGCATACTATGTCCTTGTCATCTATTAAAGGACACCCTTCAAGCTTCTCAATGTATACTTCTTCTTCAACTTCTCCATTTAGAAATGCTAACGTGATGTCCATCTAATATACTTTGAATTTCTTCTACGTTGCATAGGCTAAGAATAATATTATTGCTTCTATTCTAGCCACTAGAGCATAAGTCTCCTCATAATCTATCCCTTCTGACTATAAGTAACCTTTACATAACGATCTTGCTTTATTTCTTACAACTTCACCTTGTTCATTCATCTTGTTTCTGAATAACCCATTTAGTTGTCATCATATTCTTTTCTAATGGTTTGGGGACCAATTCCCATGTCTTATTCTTTACTACCTAATCCAATTCCTCTTTCATGGTTTCTTTCCAATAATAATATTTACATGCTTCATATGCATTCTTAAGCTCAAGATGAGATATCAAGAATAGTTCTTCAGTAACTCTACTTTTTGTCATCAAACTTTTTCTTCGCTTTTGATGATCTACTCGAATGGGTGATTCTTTATCATATTCTTTTCTGAAGGAGTTGCTATCTCAACTCTTAGTTCTATTGAAGGTTCTGAGCTTTTTTCCTACCTTGGCTCTCCATAATTTTGTAAATAATTGTTAGTCTAAAGAAATACCTCATCATTCCTTGGCGTAGTAACAACATCATCATCTAAATTGTAATCAACTATTCTCTCTTGTATTCTGAATTTCTCATCAATTCTCACATTTGCACTTTCCATAATTGTCCTAGTTCTATAATTATAACATCTATAAGACTTTATTTTCTATGAATAACCAAGAAAGATACCTTCATCACTTCTCACATCAAACTTACCAATATCATCATCTCTTTTGATATAACACTTACTGATAAGTAGGAGATAATTTCTACAGCAACTCAAATTGTGATGTGAATATCAGGATTTAACTATGTGATTTTTGAGTCAAACTCATTGACCCATATTTCATGAGTAGTGATTCAAAATGAATCCATCTTTCATGAGAATTAATGGAACACTTAGCACTCATTGGATCTAGGTGATGCTCACAGAGGTGAAGCACCAGGACTTCCCGAGAGCTCACCCATCCCAGGACTACTCCAGCCTGAGCATGCTTAACTATAGAGTTTCCTCCATAGTTAAACCCAAAGCTTGTAACCTCATTTGAAAAACCTTCACCAAGTGTTGTGCCTTATGAAAAATTCATTAGAAAGCCCCTTAAGCTCATCAATTGATAAGTAGGAGATAATTTCCATAGCAAGTCAAATTGTAATGTGAATATCAAGATTTAACTGTGTGATTTTTGAGTCAAACTCATTGACCCATATTTCATGAGTAGTGATTCAACATGAATCCATATCTCATCAGAATAAATGGAAAACTTAGAACTCATTGGATCTAGGTGATGCTCACAGAGGTGAAGCACCCAGACTTCCCAGGAGGTCACCCATCCCAGTACTACTCTAGCCTGAGCGCGCTTAACTACAGAGTTTCCTCCATAGTTAAACCCAAAGCTTTCAACCTAATTTGAAAAACCTTCACCAATTTTTCTTCCTTATGAACCATTCATTAGAAATCCCCTTAAGCTCATCACTTGCTAAGTAGGAGATAATTTCCATAGAAAGTCAAATTGTGATGTGAATATCAGGATTTAACTGTGTGATTTTTGAGTCAAACTCATTAACCCATATTTCATGAGTAGTGATTCAACATGAATCCATCCCTAATGAGAATAAATGGAACACTTAACACTCATTAGATCTAGTTGAACACTTATCAATTGATCTAGGTGAACTCTGTAACTAAGCACGCTCATGCTAGAGTAGTACTAGGATAGGTGACCTCCCAGGAAGTCTTGGTGCTTCACCTCTGTGAGCATCACCTAGATCCAATGAGTGCTAAGTGTTCCATTTATTCTCATGAGATATGGATTCATTTTGAATCACTACTCATGAAATATGGGTCAACGAGTTTGACTAAAAAATCACATAGTTAAATCTTGATATTCACATCAGAATTTGACTTGCTGTGGAAATTATCTCCTACTTATCAATTGATGAGCTTTAGGGGCTTTCTAATGAATGTTTCATAAGGCACAACACTTGGTGAAGGTTTTTCAAATGAGGTTGCAAGCTTTGGGTTTAACTATGGAGGAAACTCTATAGTTAAGCGCGCTCAAGCTAGGGAAGTCTCGGTGATTCACCTTTGTGAGCATCACCTAGATCCAATGAGTGCTAAGTGTTTCATTTATTCTCATGAGATATGGATTCATGTTCAATCACTACTCATGAAATATGGGTCAATGAGTTTGACTCAAAAATCACACAGTTAAATCCTGATATTTACATCACAATAACACTTACTCCCAAAAAATTTGAAATACATAACTATAGGTGAGTAGCCAAACCATAGCTCATAAGGGGTCTTGTTTGTGTCTTTCTTGACATGCACTCTATTCATAATGTAGACTATTGTCTTCACAAATCTCTAAAACATCTTTGATACATCATTATCTGCTAACATAGCTCTTGTAGTTTCTATAACTAACTTGTTTCTTTTCTCTGTAATGCCATTTTGTTCAGGGGTTCTTACAGCTAATATCTTTCTTTTAATTCCATTTTCTTCACAAAACATCTTAAACTAATTTCAAGTAAATTCTCCTCCTCTATCTAATCTTAAACATTTAATCTTCATACTCGATTCATTCTCAACCCTATTCTTGACTATCTTGAACTTATCAAATGCCACAAATTTTTCTTTAAGAAATGAAAACTAGATCATTCTAGAAAAATCATCAACTAGAATCATAAAATACCTTTCACCATTGAATCCTTTAGTCTTTGTATGACCATTGAGATCTGTGTGTATCACCTCCAACTTTTTTGTAGTGGGAAACTTCTTGTTGGGAAAAGAAGTTCTATTATACTTAGCCAAAACACGCTCCTTTCAAATTGTGTTAGTAGGCTTTACAATCTTCAAAAAATCTCTAACTACAAACATTCTACTAATCTTTACAATATTGACAAAGTTCATATGACAAAATCTCTTATTCCATAACCAATTTTCATCTACCTTTGCAATGAAACATGTCATTTCAATAGGATTCAACTGAAATACATTACCTCTAGATCTACTTCCTATTCCAATGACCTTTCCATCTTTATCTTTTATCATACATGCCTTTTCTATGAACTAAAACTGATAACCTTTGTCTACTACTTGTCTAACACTCAAAAGATTGTGCTTTAAACCATCAACAAAATATACATCCTCAGTGTTAGTTTTACCATCAAGAGTTATAGATCCAATACCTTTAACTTGGAATGCTACATTATTTCCAATGTTGACAATGCCTCAATCTTGAGTTTTGATGTTGAAAAACTTTTTCATATCACCAATGATATGATGTGAAAAACCATTGTCAATTATCCAATTAGATTTCTTCTCAACCTATGACACCAAAGCTATTTTCTCTAGACTTCCTTCATTAATTCTCACAAATCCTATTTCATCATCACTAGAAATTACTACTTGTTCATCAAAATCATTATCTTCATTTGCATACCAACACTCTCTATCTTTTCTAGGTTTATAATTTCCTTTATAATTTTTCTCTTTTTTACGAAACTTAGATGCATAATGATCATATTCATCACAATTCCAACATTTAAAATTTTTCTTACCTATGTTTTCTCTTTATACCATAATAGGAACTCCTTCTTCAATTTTTCTATCCTCCTTAGATATGCTATTGCTATCAAAATCTCCTCTAGCACTTGTGCTCCTTGATAAACTAGGTCTAATATTTAGGGTACTAAATGCTATTTCTATTCTAGTCAATTCTCTGAACTATCTGACCTCATTCTCAACTACTTCAATTCTTCCAAGAAATGACTCCTTTGTAAAATCTTTGGTACAAGATATAAACAAATGTATCATTTGAAATGCTAACTTAAATGTTGGTGTTAGAGTCTTCAATATCTTCCATATAACCTCATCATCTTCTTTGGTTGATCTTTGATCTTTGATAGCTATAGTCATTCTTTATTCTTGCCTATATATATTCTTATAGATTCATCTTCCATCATTTTAGCATCTTGAAATGCACAAATTCAACTTTGTGGTCTCAACTTCTTAGAATATGCATCTCCTTCAAAACTATTTTCCAAAGCTTTCTAAATTAGATGTGAAGTAGCAAGTGATTTTACCTAATTGTACTCAATTTTAGGAAGTGTAGTCAATAGTGCTTCTCTAGCTCTCATGTCACACGGAAAAAGATCTCTTTCTCACTTAGTACAATTTTCTAAATCCTTTTCAAGAATGATTCTTTTTGCTAATTTTGTCAAGATCCAATATCTCAGACCCATACACAAAAGATGTGTCTTCATCTTTTCTTTCTAGCTATCATAATTTGTTTCATTGAACTTCAAACTATCTTTCTTGAACATTTTCATCATGGATCTCCCAAAGTTTTTAAACTTTATCTTCAAGGACCTGATGCTCCAATATCAATTGTTAGAAACAATAGTCCACCAAGATAATTGTTGGGTTGAATCAATTATCTGATAATTAAAATATTTATCTTCTGTAAACCAACTTAACCATTCAACCAAAGTTAACAACAACCATAATAAATTGAACATATACAATTACACTAGATATGTTGAATAGGGAAACCCTTGATTAGAGGGAAAACCTTAGTGGGAACGATGCCTAGAAGATGATGTACTAATATAAACATTCCTTGGTAGAGGTTGGACCCTGTTAGGAGACTTTGAATCCCTATTAAGATATTCCAACCATGTTAGGAGTTATCCCAACCCTGTTAGTAGTTGTAGTATAATGTATGCAAGATGAGCCCACAACCTAAATATGCAATCTAAACTACAAGAAGAGCTCACAACTCCAACATGTAATTTACTATTGTTTTATTCTTTCATTTTTCCTATCAACCAAACCAATCACTGTAAAACCTTTTAGACTAGGTCACAAACCTTGAATCCAAATATCAAACCTTGGATCACTCAACAAAAACCTCAACAATGAAGTTTCCTTCACTTCTACACTGATCTGCTCAACTTTCCATTTTTCTTTTTCTATTTCTTATCATCAAATGTAAGACCATATAATTAATGTCACACTCACTCATCGTGATAAAGAAAAATGTCCTTCCTTTATACCATGTCATCAAAAAAATTCACCAAGTTAGCTATTAGACCTTCTCAATTAATTATTATAGGACCACATAAAGAACATGTTACACTTAGTGATAACTTTAATCTTTCACCTTGCAACTTAAATATCTTTCTATACACACAATATTATGATGAGTGAACTTAGGCATGTCATCATTTGTGTGTCTTCTTCATGTCATAAAACTTGATCCTCAGAATATCAACTATGCTTGAAAATAATAGAACATGCCTCTATAAACTCTATCTCAAAATAAACATCACCAAAACTTACATATCTTCTTCTAACATTAACTAAATATACTATATATTTAGATGTATCTCCCATAACCTCAAATAGTTAGAATACTCTACTAGCCATCTGTACCAACTTGATCTTTCCATTGTTCCTCTATCAAATATCACAAAAAATTACTATGTTGACATCAATGAAAAACTCAGTTGTGAATATAACTTATCATCATAGTAATATATCTACAATACTCCTCCATAGGAATATCATTAGCATTCATGCTTGCAACATTTGGAACTTCAAAATTTCTCGAGATATCCACACTTATTACAACATTAGTACTTGGAAGAATTTCTTCATTGAATGGGAACACAAACTCCTCTTGATCATCTTCATCATTTTGTCCTCCTATAGAGTTATAATTATTAGAAAGAATAGCCCACCAAGATAATTAAGAGGAGTTGTGGAAGGTAGTTGAACCCACTATCCAAATAGCTTTAGGATCAAATCAACAAACCCACTATCCAATTGACCTTGGTACTATTCCTTTCAAAATAATAGATGTGTAACAAGATTTTACTTCTTCCTCTATCTAGTACATTGGACTCCTCTACCTTCAGACCATGTAATTAGATCTAGAATTCTATGATCAGTAATAGTAACCCTTAATGTCACTTACACATACTAGTATGTCACTCTGCTCTACTACTTAGTAATTTACAAGTCTTCTTCACTTATCTATTTCTAAAACATGGAAAACATATTTCCCTTATACCACACTTAATTAATAAATCCTTGAGTCAACTTCGTAATTCATTATCATATGTTAATTAAATGAAATACACATTTAAAGAGAGTTGTTAGCTCATATTTATACACTAACTTTCACAAATGTTCTTTCCATACATGTGCACTTTTTGATATCATCAATGATCACTAAACTATCTCTAGTTCACTATGCAACCCTTCACAACAATTTTAATGATTTGTAGCAATAATGCAATGGGAACTGCTTTCTTGATACTCTATTTCTATATAGCTTTATGTAAATCAATCATATCTTTTATATACTTTCAATTTAGGATCTGTGCACTTGCATATGTAGCAAATAGATAAGTATGTGTTGGTAACTGCACAACATCAGATAAGTAATATAATGTTCTCAATACATAAATCATATTCTACTACTCTGTCAATCTTTCACAAACTTATTACTATGTTGTGATCAATGACAAAAATAGTTATAAAAACATCATATTAATGTTCTGCAATGCTTCACCATAACATCAACATTCATGCTAACAATCTCCCCCTTTGGAATTGATGACAACATAGATGAAAAACATCTAGTTCCAAGAATACCAACAAGTCTTTTCAAATCCTCTTCAACAATCAAATCTTGCTTTATGAAAATCCTTTATTACAACACTTCTCCCTCATAGTACAATGATTATCATGTCATATTTCTCCCCCATTGACATCAACATCAAAGATAGTACACAAATGGTTCAATTTTCTTTATCAGTATGACCACAAGCTAGTTTATTGCTTTACAACTTTGTATATAAATCCATAAACAACTCAAGTGTCTAAAGACATTGTTGTATACCAATTCAATCAATTACAAAGAGTCCTTTGTTGACTCTATGCATCACAGATACTCCCCCATACAACAAGCATCAACACTCAATCTAATCTATCAATAGTGTTATGTTCCTTGGATTGATGCACTTTTGCATCTTTTATTCTGAAATAGGTAGGGGCATCACCCCAAGTATACCTCTTAGGTGCTCAAACATATCCTTTGGTAATGCCTTTGTGAATTTTTTTGCAATTTGTTCCTTAGTGTTAATGTACTCTAGTTTGATTTCTTTCTCTACAACTTTCTCTTTCAACACATGATACTTTATAGCAACGTGCTTGGTCTTAGAATGCAAAACAAGATTCTTAGACATGTTAATCGTACTTGTGTTATCACAGTAAATGCTAACAATTTCTCTAAATGTAATTCAAATATCCTTCATCATCTGCTTCATCCATATAACTTGATTACATTTTTTCACAACTGCAACATATTTTTCCTTTATAGTGCTTTGTGAGCTGCAATCTTGCTTCTTGCTGAGCCAAGAGACCAATCTTCTACCAAGAAAGAATGCTCCTCCACTAGTGCTCTTTCTATCATCCCTATTTATAGCCCAGTCAGCATTAGTATAAGTGCAAAGAGTAAAGTCATTACTTCTATCATACCAAATGCCATAATTAGATGTCCCTTTTAGATATCTAAATATGCTTTTTATTGTTCCATAGTGATATTCTTTAGGATCAGCCTAAAATCTTGCCACAATTCCAACTACATTTGCTATATATCAGGCCTACTGTGAGTGAGATACCACAATCCTCCAATCATAGATATGTACTTCTTTTGTTCAATACTAGGTGTCTCATCCTTGGTTGATAACTTGTAACTAGTTACCATAGGAGTTCCAACAAGTTTACATTTTTATAGTCCAAATATTTTTGGGAAATCTTTCAGATACATGGTCTAAGAAATAAAGATTCCTTCTTTGTTTTGAACAATTTTTAGTACTAAGAAGAATTTCATTTCTCCTATCATGCTCATCTCAAATTCATTCTTTATGTCTTTTGAGAATTTGTTACTAGCTTCATCATTTCCTCCAAAATGATATCATCAACAAATATAATGATTATCAACAAACTATTTTCTATTTCTTTCAAGTACAACTTGCTATCTGTTGTTCCTTTAGCAAATCCAAGCTTTGCTAACTAATTATCTAACCTTGCATACTAGGTTTTATATGCTTTCTTTAATCCATATAAGGATTTCTTTAATTTTCAAACCATATCCTTTCTTGTATCAAAGGAAACCCTTCTAGTTGCTCAATGCAAACTTCTTCTTCAAGTTCTCCATTCAAGAATGTTGATTTAACATCCATCTGATATAGCTTGAAATTTTTATTTACTGCATATTCTAAGAACATTCTCACTACTTCCATTCTTTCTACAAGTGCATATGTTTCCTCATAGTCAATTCCTTCTTGCTAAGTGTAACCTTGCATACCAATCTTTGTTTTTTTCTCATTACTTCTCCTTGCTCATTCATTTTATTTCTGAATACCCATTTTGTGCCAATCACATTTTATCCTTGGGTCAAGGAACTAATTCCCATGTGTCATTATTTATTATCTATTGGAGTTCTTCTTCCATTGCTTTCATCTAATGATCATCATTGATTGATTCATCTACACTTTTTAGTTCTACTTGAGGTATTAGGCATAGTTCTTCATTGGTTCTACTTCTTGTCATTACTCCTTTTTCTTTACTTCCTATTATCTAATTAGCAGGATGATTTCTTATCACATTCTTATTTGGGGTAGGATTTGGTACTTTAATTATTATTTCAAGTATTATGCTCTATTCTTCTCCTACTTCTTTAGTTGCACATTATTCTACAAGTCATTGTTAGTCTTGAGAAAGAATTCATTACATCTATTGATCATCCAAGAATAATCATCTCCATTAGAGTTATAATCCATCACTTTCTCTTTGGTTCTAGACTTTTCATCTATTCTCACATTTGTGCACTTAATTATAGTTTTTGTTCTATAGTTGAAACATCTGTAAGCTTTACTTTTTAATTAATAGCTGAGAAACATACCTTCATCACTTCTTGGATCAAACTTATTGATATCATAATCTCTTTTGATGTAGCATTTTCTTCCAAATATTTTGAAATGTTTGACTGATAGTGAGTATGTGAACCATAGCTGATAAGGTGTTTTCTTAATACCCTTTTTGATCTATACTCTATTCAGAGTGTATACTACTGTATTGACTGCTTCTCTCCAGAAAGTCTTTGATACATCATTTTTTAATAACATATCACTTTCTACTTCAGTAATTGATTTATTTCTTCTTTTAGCAATCCCATTTGACTTAGGTGTATGGGGTGAAGATAGTTTGTCTCCTTATTCCATGCTCTTCAAAATAGATATTGAATTCTATTGAAATAAATTCCCCTCCTCTATAAGATCTTAAACTTTTGATTTTAACTCTAGATTCATTCTCTACTTTATTCTTGAATATCCTAAATTTCCCAAATGCCTCTGATTTTTCTTTAAAAAAATCTACCCACATCATTCTGGTAAAATCATCAACAAAAATCATAAAATACCTCTAACCATAGAATCCTTTTGTTCTTGTGGGACCACTCAAATCTATATGAACCAATTCTAGCTTTTGTGTAGTAACAAACTACTTGCAATGAAATGAAACTTTCTTTTGGTTAGCCAAGATACATTCCTTACAAATAATGTTAGTTGGCTTAGTGATCTTAGGTAAATCTCTCATAGCAAGTGTATTACTATCTTTAACAATGTTTTCAAAGTTTATGTGACAAAATCTTCTATGGCATAATCAACTATTGTCAACTTTCGCTACTAAACATGTAATTTTAGTGGTGTTTAACTAAAATACATTACTTCTAGATTTTGTGCCAGTACCAAGAAATTTTCCTTCCTTGTCCTTGTTAATGGATGTTGCTAGTGTTTTTTCAACTACTAAACAACAAAAGCTCAATACCAAGACAATAATACTCACAAATCTAGGGGCTAGCTACTTCCCATTAACAATTATGTATGCATATTATTTGGATCCAAATTCAACAAAACCAAGACTAGTTTTCTACTCTTTAGACTATATAGAACCAAGGTCAGTATATCTAAGGGATGGTTCAAATGAATGCTATTATATGAGAATCTTTTTAGCTACATTCTGATTCTCATCTACTATCTCTGAGATATACATAGTTTATCAATTCCTTGACATTTTTAGATGATATACATCTCTTATGAGAAGATTTATTCACAATTCTCCTTAGGTTTACAAATATTTCTAAAAATAGGTAATTTATTCACAATTCTCCTTAGGTTTACAAATATTTCTAAAAATAGTACCTATATAAGACTCAAAAATTAGATGTAAACAAGTACTGGTCCTCTTTGAGACTCCTCAAATTGTAATATAAAATTGATTTTAATTTTAGAATTGGTGCTTATTCATGATCTCTCTATCTATAGACTAGATTAACTAGACCAGTGCATCATCAATTGGGATTTAGAGTTTACTCCAATTTATAGATCCAATTGATTGCACTACAACCAATACTATCAACAATTCTTACTGGAATTCATTTTAATAGACATCCTTCCTATTACCTTAGCAACCCTATCAAATTCACTAGAGCATTTACTTAATTCATTGAATAAATAGAAATAATGAATTGACATACAATCTAAGTGAAATTCATTCAATTGGAAAATCTTTGCTCATACAACATTAGAATGACCAGGTAATAAAAATGGAGACAAAATTCAGCAAGAAAAGATAAGGGGAAAATTCAACTTTGTATTAATCTCCTTTGAAAATTGTATACAATTATAATTAAATTCAAAATGACTCTAAAGAAAACATTAGACCCCTATAACATCAATATATTCCAAAGTATTTGCAGAGGAAATACATCATAAGTTTTGCACTAATCAACTGGACTGAACCATATTTAGTATAGTCCAAAATTATGAATGAAATCAGACCATTCTCTAGCCTTTGAATCTCACTTAAATAGAGTGAGATGCAACAAGCTTCATGCATAGAGAACTGATAGATGTCAACTAGAAAAAAGATATTTAGTTTTAGTTTTAAAAAAAATACAAAAGCCATGTAATAGAAAACCTTATATGTTAGATTATTCTTTTGGTAGGGCCCTCTTCTTTTACAGTTTTAAATGCTACAAATCCCATAATTGGCTTTTAGTTATTTTGACTCCTTATCATATGTAGCTATCAAGTTCACCAATGATGTGTCAGGCTCTAATTCTTGCAAATTCATGTCCACTCTGGCATTTCTACTTGCATCATCATGTACTGCCAAGGTGATAGTTATATTTGGTTTCATCTCTACCACATTATCCATATGGCCCAAATTACTTTTCGCATGAGATGATTGCCCTTCTTTGTCTTCTTTTTTCCTCTAATATTTTGAAGGTGTATCAATGATCTATATTTTTTCTTGATTCATCTCATCATCATCACTCTCAACCCCTTACCACTACTCATTAGAAGCAACATCTATCATCCACTTGTCAAAGAGGGTGTCATCTAGCCAGTTAAACTACATAATATCACTTTGGTTTTTTATCACATGTTTTGCCTCTTTATCAATACTAACAAAATATTGCTTTAAAGAATCAAAGAATAACATGGCCTTCACTATTTCTTCTATTGTGGCTGGCCACCATGAATGTCCTTTTTTATTTATGACTTCATTCATTCATAAACAAATTAAATCATCTAACTCTTTAGTCCATTCATCTTTATTTTTCTTATCCAAAGAAAGTGGGAATAAATCAAATTTCTTACTATTGTACTTATCCAAATAGATAAAAATTATTCATTGTAACTCAACTCTCTTATCATCAAATTCTGGGAGATCATGAGCAAGATCATAAGATATTTCAATGTGATCATGTGAAGACCTTATGACAGAGTAGCACAAGAATGTGATTTCCTTTCTCCTATTACTCCACTTATTGACAATAGGTTTCAAGGCCTCATCACTTGCCTTTATTTCATTCCATATGAGTATTAATTTTGCTAATTGATCATAAAAAAATGGCCATTCAATTTTATCAACTAGATAGATGAGAGCCTTTCTCAGTTTGTTCTCATACTGCACATTTAACTCAACATGTAAAGTCCACAATTTTCTCTTCTCCTCTTCAAAGTCTTTAGCTATATAATATTGTGCCCTTTGTGGTGTATCATGGATCTCAATAAGAGGAGTGGATTTAAAAGGTTCCACTGGTTAGTGAGGGTATGTGATCCTAGGTCTAGTAGACCATCCCAACACCTTAGTCTGAAGTTCAATTCTTTTCTGAACTTCTTTATTATATGTTTCTAAAATATTTTCATATTACTCTATAGTTTAGACATTTCCTTCTCTTCTTTCTTTTTAGTAGCTAGAACTAAGTTAAATGTTCCAAAATTCATATGTGCAGACCCTACATGAGTGATATCTACCACTCTTTTCATGATGATATTCCCCATTAAACTAGTATCAACTAGTTGTGATGATACAACCCTAGATCGTTTCCTTAGTGACCAAATAACTAAGGCATCATGTTCTTTACTAAAGTTGGCAGCTTTTATTTCCTTCTTATCTTTAACATGTAAATCTAATTTTTTTGAAATAGAGTTCAAAACTATGGCACCTTCTATATCCCAATTGGGTAGCAATAGAATGTTTGATGCTTTCACCATTTGTCTCCCCTCTTTAGGGGTTATATTTTGGAACTCTTGCATCATTTCATCTTTAATTTTATTTTGCATGGCTGCCTTGTCCATTTTTGGGTGCTTAGTCCTCAATTTATTGCACCTTTCCTCATATTCTCTCATTTTTTATCTCTATGCAAATTGGCAAAAGGCTTTTGTTTAAACAAAATTTTCATCAGACAAAAATTGATGTCTGGCTTGTTCTATTATAGGGTCCAATTACCTTCCTCTATAATTTTCCACTATCAAATCAAGGCTTGGTATTGGAGGGTTCAGAAGGTTTCCTTCAACTAACTTTTCCTTTGTAATGAATACTCCTCCTTGGGACCCCTGCTATTCAACCTGCTCTCTAGTGAAATGCTCCTCTCCAATCTACAAAGGAGATTGAGTAGGTGAATATTCCTCAATGTGAGGACCTTGTTCTTTCATTATTTTTTGCCTTTTTGGAGAGGGCTCATCAAGTCTTTTTTCCCAGATAGCACTAGTGGATCCTATTAATTGTTTTCCTTTGTCCATAGTCATCTTCTTATTTTGGATTATATTATAGCCTAGTCTTTTTTAGATAATCAATTGCATAGCTCCAACATTGGGAGTGAATGCTATCTTTTTCATAGCCTCTCTAGCTTTATCAGGATAAGCATTATTAAATAATTTCTTCTTCTCATTCATTGTTTCCATTATCTAAGGAAAGGTTTTCATGATTTTGATTATTCTATCTGCCTCTATTTTTTCATTCTTAAGAGGTTGATAATCCTCATAAAAATAATGTATAAATTCCAAAACTCTTGAAAATACTCCCTGCTTTTCCTTTTTGGTCTCTTGCTCCCACAAAGAGAAGTCGTTTCTTATTATGTCTTCATAGTAATAAGACTCATGTTTTATTTGACCCAACTTAGCTCTCTGCCTGAAAGCCAAGTCATAAAAACCATCAATGTCACAAAAATGGGGATGGCACACTGCCATCTTATATTGATCTAAAATTTTATACAAAAACAACCAGCCTTCGTTTGTAATAACAAAATGGTGGGCTACAATACAAGTTGGGAAAATTGTACCTCTTTCTCTTTTCACCAAATATTTCTCCTCCAATTCTCCTAGCTAACATAATATCTCAACTATTCCTATCTTTAGTGGTGCTTGGTAAGGCAAAACATAAGAAGTCCCTTGAAAACCATAAACTCTAATAATAGTAGAAACAGGGTATGGTTTAATGTCTCCCCAGTTATCAGATACTTTCAAATGAGATGGATTATCCATGGGTCTAATAAAATTTTCCAATGCCTTAGGTACTCTAAGATTGTCACTTAATAAAAGGTACCTCAACTTTGAGGCAAAATACCTATCAAACTTGATAAAACTGGCATTTTCTGCATTCCAAATGCTTGCACTACAAAACCAAATTGGCAAAGCTTCTCCCTCATTTTCTCTATTAAAATGCATTTCTTTACCAAAATATGTTGCTCCTTTAAACAAGAACATGTGCCTCAACAGAGAATAATGACCAAAAGCTTTTTCAACCTTTCCATTAGAAATTCCAACTAGGCTTGTATGGATTTCTTCTACCAAGTAGGAGGTGAAATAAAAAATAATATCAACACCAAAAGAAGAAATCTGAGCTATCATGTACATGAAACTTATAGGCATAAAATTATGTTCATCTTCCCCAAAAACCCTACATAGAGTTAGGTATATTCCCATAGCCTAGGAAGTGAAATATTCTTTCTTGAAAGGCTCCCTAGAGGAGGTTGTAATCACCAACAAGTTTCCAATTGTGCCTATATGTGCCCTTAGCAGAACCTACCTAATTTTATCCTTTTTAGACACATATTCTTTTTCTAGACCTTGTAGGTCAATGGATATATGAAAACTTGATAATGGCACTAGGCCAAACACTTCCCTAATTTCCTCAGGGCTTACTATGATTAGGCATTGATCATCTATTCTTCTTATTACCCTAATTATTGGGTCATAGTTTTTAGAAATAACCATTAACAAATTAGCATCCATGAAGAAACTAGGGACCACTAGCTTTCCCAAGTCAAAATTCTAGATATTGGCATGAGAGGCAAATAATTTCCTTTTTGAGAACCATTTTTAAAAAAGGGCTAGCCCTGTTAGACCAGTTTTGGCATCCCTAACCAAATTTCCTTTATTATACAATCCATCAGCAATTTTAAGCCTAGGGTTCAAAGAAATTCATTTCTTTACTTCAACAATCTCATTTGTTGACACAGGTAACAATTCAAGGAGATCATCTTGAATATTTCTAGCCAAGTAATCTTCTTGACCAAAGAAAACCTTCTTTGGAAGCATGGTGGATACAATTTATAAAAGACTAGAGTACTTAAATATTTATAGTGAGAAAAAGGACTTGATTCTCTACTACTCTTCTCTACAATTTTGCAATGCTTCTATGAACAAGTAGAAATTCTTTCATGTCCTGATCATCCCAAGCACAAGTTTTGATACTTTTGAATTCTTTTTGAAGTTTGGAGATTTTTTTGCATATTAAAATATAGCAAGGTTTTCTACAACATATCCTATTACTTGTTCACATGAGGAGCCTTCATTCTTCATAAATAAGTTGTAAGGCAAATAGGGTGGCAACACATTTGGATTTTAAAGCTACATCATTGATCTCCAAAAATTTGACAATCTAGGAATAAAACCAGGGATGACTCATTTTCCACTTGCCAAGCTAGAAATAAATTTCATAAACTTTCTCCACATAAGCTTTTCTTTTACTACTGGTAGCTTTGAATGGACCCATTGGCACTTGAGGACATGTGTTGCCATGTCACTATGTCACCATACATAAGAAGTGAGTATTTTGTCTATGCAACATTGTGATAGTCATTGATTCCATCTCAATCTAACGATGTTCATTTGACCAATAATTTAATATGATTATGGTGGGCCCCTCCTTATTTTCCTTTGGTCGCTATATCATTATCCTTAAAGAATGAGCAACTCCTCATAGCAATAAAGCACCCACCATTGATGTGCATCTGATTTGACAGTGAGGAATCTACATTTATTTTACTTTAACTATGGGGGGTCCATGCATTCCTTTCCTTAGTCACCATGTCATGTTAAATAATCAATGTAGAACTCTTGAAAGTGACTTGCTGATGATCGTTGATTTAACTTTAATCCAATGATCAAGATTCTTCATCTCCTCTTTCATTTGAGTGCGATTCCACATCATGTGTGACATGGAAATATTCTTACATGCTGACCAGTCATATAATATCTTAATCATTTCTTGTGCCACCATAAAATAGAACCTTGCCATGTTTCATTTTTTTTGGTAAGGTGTTATGTTGTTACTGACAGAAAACAAAGATTTTTTGGTTGTGACATAGTGACCTCCTCTATTTCTTGCAAACTCTAGTGCACAAAACACACATGTGCTCAAATTATACTAACATGATAAAGTGATGACATGGTTTCCTGCTAATGAAGTTCATATGTGGGACGTGCCTTTTGGAGTTGTTCCTGCATTCCCTTTTTCTATCAAGGCACTATGTCGCTACTGATGCAATTCCTTCATTTCTTGATCGTGACATAGTGAACTCCTTAAAGCCTTTTGCAAACCTAGTACTATAAAAAATATCCACATTCTACCATGATTATTGCAATCATTTCATCTAACAAGGAATTGAAGTTACATACCTACACTAACAACTAGGAATTTTACAATGCTCATTCATTTCATAATCTCCCACTATTTCTTAAATTTTTGGCAAGGTTTTATGTCACTACTAGCAAGGCACTTGGATTTTTTGATCATGACATAGCGACCCATCACAAAATATCAAACCTGGTGATACAAATTGTAACTTGTTCAACTTGGCTCCTTCTTCGGTATTGATAGCTCTGACACTAGTCATATTGCTAGAAGTTTAGAGCAATTAAAAGATCTGACACCCACTTTCCACTTTATGACACCATTTTTATATTTTGTGGCAGTCCCTATGTCACATAGGTTAAGATCTCCACATTTTCTTTATGTGACATAATGACCACCGTAGATCCTACCAAGATTTGACACTGCAAAAAAATTTAGGAACAAAGATGCGGAAAGGTGAAAATTTAATAGATCTGAAGGAATATTCAAAATTCAAACCAACTTTGCACACAATAAAATTTTAAAAAACACAAGACTTGACAATTTTTTGGGACACAAGATTTATTTTTTTAAATTTTCACATAAGGGTAAAAATTTGCAAAACCAAGAGACCAAACCCTAATAAATAGGACATAGAGCTTATCTGACTTCTACACCTAGTTTTAGGAAGATTTTACCTCATGAAAAATTAGACCAACAATGGGTCTATCTAGGGACATTGAATATACAAAATTCAAATGAGGGATCAGAATCCTTGGGAGAAGCAAACCATAAACTTGACTTTCTTTAAACTGGACAACCCTTAGAGAGCAACAACAATAGAAAAAGGACTATCCATAGGAAACTATACAAAGACTAAAGGATATACAGAATATACAAGAAAACCTTAGACTATTGTTCAATATTTAAATAGAAATACCTCTTCCAAAATTGTCGATGAACTAGAAACTTAAGAATATTACCTAATAAATCCTTTAGTAAATAAGAATCCTCTCCTAATGAAGCTTCAACTAGATAGGGACCCAACCATATAGGGTAAAATTTTGCATGTTTTCCCTTATCCTCAATCCTAGCATTCCACATTAGGACTAGATCTTCAATTTAAAATTTATTTTTCACTATTCTTTTATCATAAAGCTTTTTGACCTATAGTTGTAACTTATGGTTTTTGAGAGATGCTTTTGTCTTGGTCTCAGTCAATTCTACCAACTCATCTAGTCTTTCTTGCATGTCATCAATGATATCTTCATCATATGTTTGGATGTAGCTATAGAGTCCCACTAGATTATTGTGAGGCATCCTTGACTGAATTAAATACACAATATCAAATGGTGCTAAGTTCCTAATGCCTTCTTCATAGTCACCATGTCAGCCCATATTGCTAATTGTTGTTTAGAATCCTTGGCTTTTTTATTATCATCTAATGTCCTTTTTATTACCTTTAGTAAGGTCTTATTTGTGGATTTAGCTTGTCCATTTACTTGTAGATGATAGGTTAAAGATGTTGATATTATAATCCCATATTTATCAAAAAAAATTGTGAATTCCTCAGATCTAAAACACATTGCATTATCTCTCACAATTCTCTAAGGACAACCAAACCTTGATATAATGTTATTTAGCAAAAAGTTGTTGACAACCTTCCTAGTTGCATTTCTTATAGGGATTTCCTCCACCCATTTTGTAAATTAATTAGTAGAAACTAATATCTAAGAATAACCACTACTAGACTTGAGAGATATCTAACCTACACAATCCATCCCCCATTTCTGGAATGGTGCTTGAACTTCCATTGGTTTTAATGGAGTGTTTCCTAATTTTTTTGGCTTACTTACAAATCTGTGGTAGGCATCAAATTTTCTAATCATTACCTAAGTATCCTTAAAAGGAGAAGGCCACCAAAATTGAGCTCTCATGAGTTTGTATGTAGTGGTCTTGGCCATATAATGTCCTTCACAAACTCCACTATGTATCTCATTCAATATGTCTGATGGGAACACAACAAAAGAATAGAATGGACACAACAGAAAAGGAAAATTATATTAACTAAAAAAATAGTCTAGTACAAATAGTACAGAGAAAATAAACTTCAGAACATGCCCTAAGGTCTTACAATAGCATAAATCTGGAGAATATTTCTTCTTTTAGCACCTCCTCTCAAACTCCACTCCGAACTGCCTTTTACAATGCCAAAAATCTCCTTAAATAGACCCCAGAGGGTTAAGGACTAGGAGTACATTCTAGAAAGTGCTAGTAGGCATCCACTTACCAAATAGAAGGTTCTGGAAGCTACGTTAGAAGTCGGTGCAATTCTAGAAGAATCCAGAAACGGTAACCAAACTTTCGGGAGGCATAACTTTTGAACCGTAGCTTCGATTGACAAACTGTTTACATTTTTAGAAAGCTCTCGAAGCGCTCTATAGCCCTATGGACCAGCTTTGCTTGTCCCCCATTTTTTGGCCCTTTTTGAGGTCATTTAATGTCCCTAACCTGACTTTGAAGCATTCTTAGGGGGTCTCCAAAACTCAAAAAACTGCAATAACTTTCAAACCGTGGGGCCTTTTGACCTGATTCTTTTTCTAGAACACTCTAAATCACAATTACATTCATCTGGTCAATTCACACCTTCTAGGTAACCAAAATGATGGCCAAATTGCATGCTCCTATTTTTTTGGGTTTTTCAAACACACTGATAGTGGAACTGTGAGAGTTGGAACCTTTATTTGACCCAAATGGGTATCCAAAAATGTAAAGACATGAAACAAAAACTAAGTCTAAGTACATTTTTTTGGGTGACACAGGATTGCCCTTATATCTCTGGATGCTCCTGCATCAATGTCTATTAATTTCTTCTTATCAACACACTTTACCAGCACTCCTTCAAAATTTCTCCACCATAAGCTATTATGAATAATAATATATCTGATGGCTTGTAACTTGTTGCTTGTCTTTTCATTTTCAATCAAATGAGGAGGAGCGTCCATGTGTTGTAGATAATGGATAACATTAGTATACCATTCACAGTGGTCCATATCATACAAACCTAACCTTAAGTCATTGTCACCAAGTTTATTTGATTAGCATCCAAATTGGAATGAGCCATAAGATTAGCTAATCCATGGCATGTCACCAATTTTTTTATCTTTATTTCAATGTTAAATTCTTAGATCTTGTTGAACCCTCTGCATCTTCTACATGATACTTCTTGTTGAGAAAATATGTCTTTTCTAGTAGCATTGGGTACAAATGCAATGACACTGGCACCTATCAAGTAGCATCTAAAAGCCTTAACAAATTTTACCAAGTCATAAGCATATTTCTCATTAATCTCATATTTCAATTCAATATGTTGTAATGATTTGCTAAAGAATAAAATTTTCCATTCATATCCTTCCTCATTCTTCTGCAACAAGACTGCAGCTACAGTATGGAAAGATGCAAAAGAGAATATGTATAATGGTTTTAGGTAATCTGGATTCCTAAGGACTGGAGCATTCTTTATGGAAGTTTTAACATCTTAAAATTCTTGTGAAGGTTCACCATCCTAGTTTATAGTTGCTCCTTTCTTAAGCATTTTTGAAATAGGTTGGTCTTAGAAAAGTTAGTAAAAAACCTTCTCAAAAAGTTATCTTGCCCAAAGAAATATTGTATTCCCTTCAAATTCTTTGGCTTAGGAACCCTATCAATGGCTACCACACTCTCATGATCTATCTTTACACCATCTTTTGATACTATGTGTCCTAATAATGTACTTACTATCACCCCAAATGTACATTTCTTTGGGTTTAATGACACTCCATATTCCGAGGCTTTGATAAGAATCTTCTCCAAATGTCTACAATGGTCTTCAAGCCTTTTGGAATAATTTGTAAGGTCATCTTGGTATACTACCACAAACTTATTTATGTACTCATGGAAAGCTACATCCATATCCCTTTGAAAATATGCATCAACATTAATCAATCCAAATGCCATTCTCACATATACATAAGTTCCACATGGAGTTGTGAATGTTGTCTTAAATTTCTCTTCTTCTTTCACCAAGAGCTAGTTATATCCTCAGAACCCATCCATCATGGACATAAGTTTACAACCAGTTACCTACTAAAACACAACCTCCATGTTTGGAAAGCTATAGTTATCCTTTAGAGAAGAAATGTTTAGGTTTCTAAAATCTACACATAGTCTAATGTCTCCATCCTTTTTTTTGATAGACACAAGATTTGAGACCCAGGTAGAATGCCTAATAGGTTTAATTATCCCTCCATCCCTTAGCTTCATCAATTCTTCTTGCATTTTGGGTGCTAAGGTGGGATTTACTAGTCTCTACTTCTGCCTAAAAGGTTTCACAATTTCTTTTAGTGGTACAACATGTTGGAAAAGGTCTTCTCTATAGGCCTTGAGATCCTCATATGACCATGCAAAAACATGTATATATTTTCTCAGTAGGTCAATCAAAGGATTTCTAATTTTATCTAAAAAATTCCAACCAATATAAACTTTCTTGGGGGCCTCATTAGTTCCAAGGTTTATTTCTTCTAGCTCTTGAGGTTTATAATCTATAGCCCTAGGTCTTACCTTGTCATGGTTGTCAAATTTGTTCTCTAAAACAACCATACCCTTAGGTATTTTATTAGTCTTTAATTTTATGACCTCTTGACCAAGAATTATTTCCTTACCATCTATAGTTTCAACCAAATCACTATAGATCAATTCTTGACCATGGTATTTATCTTCATTCAACAAGAAATTTGCAATGTCTTTGTCATTTTCAAATACTTGCCAATGTTCAATATTGTCAAGTATTGAAGGTCTATTTTGGACCTCAATTTGTGAAATTATTTCAAATGATACATCCTTTGGTTTAATTGCTAAATTTTCTAATAGTTTGGCCATCTTATTCCGAATTCTATCTCTCCATGAAATAACAAATGTATCAAAGAATTCTATCTGATATTAGAAAACATTTCTATACTATTTCAATCTTTTATTTTTAGAGGCATATGTTTCCCTTATCTATGAGATAACCAATTCAAAATCACCTATAGCATGCAAAATTTTAATTCCATAGTCAGTAGCAACTTTCAATCATGATAGAAGAGCTTCATATTCAACTATATTGTTGGTGCATGAAAAATTTAGGGTGAAGGAGTATCTAAAAGTATTCTTTTCAGGAGAAACAAAAACCACCCCTGCCCCCGAACCTTCCTTAGAGCTAGCCCCATCAAAATACATGGTCCATAATACTGGTGAATCCATACAACACTCCACTTCATGCTCAATCATAGTAGGCAACTTTTCAACTTCTTACATAACTAACTCAACTCTGAATGCATTCACACATGTGTCTAAGAAACAAGTAGAGTCTTTGTCAATTTCTTCCCCCAAAATATGATTGACCCTTGGCTCTCTGTCTACTTTAGCAACTCTATCTCCTATGTGAAAATTTTCATAGGTTAGTTCACATTGTAGGCTACCTCCCATAGAAACACTCCATTTTCTAGAGAGCAACATTCCATAATGTGGAGGAATATCAACTACAAGGACTAGCATAGTCAATTCTACCTTAGGGTATACAACTAGCTTAAATGGTAAAGTATTGATAGTACCTATAACTAGAACTTCTTTAGCATCCATACCTCTACTTCTACCTTTCTTAATGTCTACTTTCAATCCTAGGGCTTCCATTACTTTGAAGGGGATGATGGTGTTAGACGCTCTTGAATCTATCGTGCAATTTTTTAGGGTCTTTCCTTTATAATCAGAATGAGAAAGAAAGGGTCAATATCTTCTATATATGCTACTGATGAATCATCCAAGAACATTTGGGGAATTTGAGATATAATAGCACTATCTTCTACTACCAATGGGGTTTTCTGAATGACATTTTGTTCTACAATATTATTATTATTTCCTATCCCTCACAACCATGACAAGGCTTTGATTTTATGCTCTTCAAACCTAAATAGTTTAGATAAAGGCACCTTTACAATTATTTGGGACAACATAGATATCATATCAATAGGTTCAAATACAATGATTTTCATAAGAATACCTGGAGTTGAAACCTTTCAAAAAGTAGACAATATTATTTGCTTGACAGTATTAGATCCTGGTTTCTTTTCTTGCACAATTGCATTTGCTATCTCATTTTTTTTGAATTGAACCTTCTTCTTGGGTTCCCACTTCTTTCTTTTGATGTCTTTAACTTTAACTGTCTTTACAATAGCCTTCTTGGTTTCATCTTCATCTTTTGTGTAATATCCTTTATGAATATACCAGAAGGCTTCCCAACATCATTATTAACTATTTAGTTTCTCAAATTATAATTGCTATGCACTTGGGAAATCATCTCTTCAGTGATCCTATCAATCTCATCTTTAGAGGACATTCTCAAGTTTACATGGTCAACTTCAAAAGATGTGACACATATTTGATCTTCATCATAACCTTCATCATCTGAGAACACTTTTTGATAATGTAACTAATAGGAAACTCTCTTATTTGCAAGATCACATTCAATTTCTTACAAATCATAATCCACACAGTTATCAAATGTGTTGACCATATTATAGCTTACATCATCATGGCTTTTTTCTGTTTCCTCCTTATTTTGTGCATTTTAACTTGAAGAAAATGATTGAGCAACTACACAATAATCTAAAGAGTGAGGTGATTGACATATGATGCACCATAACACATCATCATTCATATTAATAGAGATTATTTGCAAAGGATCTGTTGTACCCTTACCTTTTACATTTTGGGCCTGGTTAGGAATTGGTTTACCATCCTTCCATTGAGTGGTATAAGGATAGTTCCACATTCTGGATTGTGTGTTGAAATTGTTGTTGTTCACTGGGGCGTTCTCACTAGCATTAGGCTTATGTGTATTGAAAGTAGTTGGGCCCATCTTTTTCAACAAGTCAATACCTAACCTATTGTGGGTTCTTCAAGTTTCTTACCTGCAAGAGTTTTATCAACTTCTTTCTTATTATTATTCTTGGGATTGAACAACTTTGGGTCATCTCTCCTAAAAAGCCTAATAGATGCTTTCCTATTATTTTCAATATTTACTACAATATTAAAAGCACCTCTCAAAGTTTTAGGATCTTTATCGCTCATCTAGTAAGCCATATTGCTATCAAAAGCATTAAAATAGATTGTAAGAAAAACATCCTCATTTAACCTCATAACTTGGAACAATTTGTACATCCCCTTTTGGAATCTCACATTGAAATAAAATTTAGACTCATTAGGGTCCTTCTTGATCTTATTGAAATCATTCAACATAAAATCAACATTAGTATTATCTCCATATTGTTCTTTAAACAATTTTTCCAAATCACTCCAGGAACTAATGCTATCATCAAGTAATCTTCTAAACCAATCCCTTGCATCTTCAATTAGTGAATGAACAAATAACTTCATCACCACATCCTCATGTTCAACTTCAAAGTCATTTAGCATATCTATGAAAATTCTTAACTGCTCTTCACTAGAAACATCATTATTTCTAGAGAACTTGACAACTTTGTCTCTTAAATAAAAAAAATATAGGGTGTGGAGAACCAAGAATACCTACAAATGACATTTTTCTATATTTTTCCATGTAGATGGGCTTCTTCTAAAAACCAAGAACATTTGAGGTGCTTTCTATATTGGCTTGTTTGAGAACAACACTTTGAGATTGTTGAGGTTGGATGACATGGACTTGAGTACTAATGGTGGATGATGAGGTAGGGGCAGATTGATATATTCCTTGATTTGAAATTACTGGTCCACAAGCAGGTACAAAAGCTATAGCTAGGGTCGACAAGTTTGGCCATGAAGCTAATGGAAAATTAGACTTTATGAACTGATTTTTTCTCCTAGTTTTTGTAGTCTGGGCTTCATTCTCAACCTTTTTGAGTTATTTTGCAAGATCTTCTTTCTCTTTCCTAGCCTTTTCTAGATCTAGATCTAGATCTAATTTTGAGATATGAGGGTTTACATATTTACTTGTTGCTACTTGAGGCTCATTTATCTAGATTCCTACAACTTTTCCTTTTCCTTTATCTATCTATTTGATAGTAGGTTCTACCTAGTTATTTTGCATAAGCTTGTAGGGTTGAACTTGGGAAATAATAGGTTCTTTTCTTTGGCTTAGAACCTTTTCTTGTTCCTAAACTTTGGTTCTCAAACTATCTACATCTCCAAAGACATCAACATGAAGGACTAGAGTTCTTTCTTCTAACTTCTTGTTTTGTTCTTTTAAGGAAGCCATTCTTCTAAGAAAATTATCTCTTTCAACAATGGCATTTAGGATGGCTTGCTCTCTTCCATTTTCTCAACGAGCATGTTTAGCTTCTTCCTTAGCAACCCATTTCTTCAAAACTCCTATCTTTGATTGTAGTTATTTAGGATCTATAGAAGTGGCTTCTAAATCAGTTGGATTATCCAGATCTATAGGATTAGTTTTCGTGTATGGGACCTCTCTAAGATTAAAAGGATCTTCAAATGCACTCCTAAATCCTAGCCTATGATTCATCTTGGCTATCAGATCTAGCCTAGGGGATGCATTCCCTACTAGTGACATATTCTTGTCCTGATATATTATTTCATTTAATAATGGGGTACTAAATATTTCTCCTAAGAGTCTTGTGGTTTCTAATTTAGAGCTGAGTGAAGAATACTAGATCTCCCTACCATTGGTTGGTATTGAGAATTAACTGATACACTACCTCTTCGTTTCCAAGTGGGGATTGGGCCTGCCTTTTTCTTATTCAAGCTCTTCCTACCACCTTTAGGTAAGTTAGTATACATTGCTACATTAGGATTGGCTATTGTATAAGCTCTTATATTCTTCCTTTTATCAACCATTAGATGGAAATTATTGTTAAATAAGAAATAGCTTCAAAACCTTGATTGAGTCGCCACCCTATTATAGGGAAAAATATGATAGTAAAAGGGGCTTTGACTTCAAAGGTGAAAATACAAGAAAATACTGAATACTTTGCAATAATAAGGGACCAATCCTATTAAAACATGACTAAAACTCTGGCTTGATAGATAAGATACTTTGTAAAGCTTGTGTGAATCACTGTACACTTGTGGCACTAGGGTTGTTTCTCCCTTTTTAAAAATTCTCAAGGTTTGTCACTAAAACAGGCATACTATATCCATAAGTAGTATAGCACAATGCTAACACACATGTACATAGAAAAACCAAAAAATTTGTCATTCTTTTTACATAGGGACATGTGTTAAACAGCTCCCCAATAGAGTTGCCATTTTGTTGGTATTTTTTCAACTACTGAACAACAAAAGCTCAATACCAAGATTCCAATACTCACAAATCTAGGGACTAGCTACTTCACATTAACAATTATGTATGCATATTATTTGGATCCAACTTTAACAAAACCCAAACTAGTTTTCTACTCTTTATGCTCTGTAAAACTAAGGTGGGTATACCTAAGGGATGGTTCCAATGAATATTGTTGTATGAGAATCTTTTTAGGTTCATTCTAATTCTCATCTCCTATCTCTGACATATACATATTTTATCCATTCCTTGACATTTTAAGATGATATACATCCCTTATAAGCATATTTGGTCAAAATTCTCCTTAGGTTTACAAATATTTCTGAAAATAGTAGCTATCTAAGAAATAGAAATTAGATCTAAATGAGTGTTAACCCTCTTTGAAACTCTTCAAATGGTAAAATAAAATTGATTTTGATTTTAGAATTGGTGCTTATTCATGATCTCTCTATCTACAGACTTGATTAACTAGATCGGTGCCTCATCCATTGGGATCCAGAGTTTACTTCAATTTATAGATCTAATTGATTGCATTACAACCAATACTATCAATAATTCTTACTTAAATTCATTCTTATGGACATCCTTCCTATTATCTTAGCAACCCTATCAAATTCACTAGAGCATTTACTTAATTCATTGAATCAATAGCAATAATTAATTGACATACAATCCAATTGAATTGCATTCAATTGGACAAGCTTTGCTCACACAACATTAGAATGACCAGGTAATAAAAATGGAGACAAAATTCAGCTAGAATAGATATGGGGATAATTCAACTTTGTATTAATCTCCTTTGAAAATTGCATACAATTGTAACATCAATATATACCCAAGTATTTGTAGAGGAAATACATCATAAGTTTTGCACTAATAAACTAGACTGAACCATATTTAGCATAGACCAAAATTATGAATGAAATAATACCCTTCCCTAGCCTTGGAATCTCACTTAAATAGAGTGAGATGCAAAAAACTTCAGGCATAGAGAACTAATGGATGTCAACAAGATAAAAGATATTTATATTTAGCTGTCACAAAAAGACAAAAACTATGTAACATAAAAACTTATAAATCAGATTATTCTTTTAGTAGGCCCCTTCTATTACATTTTCAAATGCTAGTGTAAGAATTTTCCTAAGGGAATAATTCACCTGGGAACTAAGAACTCAAACACAAGCTCAACTGTAGACCAAAAATGGAGAGAGTATGATTAGAATAACAATGTATTCAATAACATGATAGAAGAGTACACTAGGAGTGCCTGATTATAAAGGCTACAAGAGAGCTTCCAGAATGCATAGAAGTTAGCACCATGAAGTGTCATACAACCAAGAACATGTCCACTAGATATGGATTATCCTCCATTAAGCATAGAAGTAAGTGTGGTGATGAGAGGATAAGCCCAGAAGGGTGGGACATGCAAAACAATGTTGTAGACACCATGTGCTCAAATTGAGGTGCGTACTCCTATGTTGTCAACATGACAAATCACAAGGTGTGCAAACTCCTAAGTGTCTCACAAATAAAAATAATAAAATAATGCAATATAATTAAATAATGCATTAACCTAAGTAAACTTAAGTAAGTGTAAAAAGTAAAGTACTAATTTACACCGACACCCCCCCTTAAGTGCAACTTAGGGGAATGCCCTTAAGCTTATGAACTAGGATGAAGATGCATAATGGGTCTCAGCTACTAGGCCATATTAGGTACCCCTGTACATAATGAAGATGCAATCTCCCATAAAGTGGGGAAAGAGGGAAAACCTCATGGGAAAACCTCTCACCCAAAAAGAGAGATAAGAGAGGATGCAGTGATGGATGGAGTAATCAAGACCCCCCCATTACGACATACATCCAATATATACAAAAGAGAATAAGAGAAGGAAGAGAGACAGAATAGGCTCACCCCCAAAAGAGGAATGCCAAGAAGTGAAGGCTACTTCAAGGAAGAAGCAAGTCCATGAATGCAAAATGGTGTTCCTCCCCTTAGGAAGAAACAATTGCCAAGGTACAGTCCTGAAGATGTATGGTGGCCCTAAAACTTGCTCAAGTATCCCTGTGCTGATGCTAAAGTTCACCCCTTCCAACTATGCTGAAAAGAATGGATGTAGGTTTGGCAAGGATGTTTGCTAAACCTGTTCCACTAAACCATCTATCTCCTCAACTGACAAAGAGACCTCCACTATTTTCTGTTCATAAGGATCCACAATCATGCCAACCTATGTAGATTGATCATGTAGAGAATGGACATGAGGGTCAGAGTGAGCCCTCACAACAACTGTAGAAGAATCATCATCAATTAGAAGATGTAAGTCCTCAAGTCTGTCTCCCAAGTCAACTGAAGCTAGAGCTAGAAGATGAGATGTACCATGCTGTGTTGGATCTTTCACTGTGGCAATGTAAGCACGTGGACTAGACTGATGTGACCTCTCATTGCAACTATCAATAGAACTCCACATGTATGTAGCTGTTGAAGCTCTATCGCTAGTGTCACTATCAATTTCCACTATGTATAAAGTGTGAAGAGGAGTAGAGGATAAGCTCAGAGAGCTTTCCTCAAAGTGAACATCCTTCTCCACAAAAATCTCATGTGTCTTAGGATCTAGAAGTCTATATGCCTTCACACTATCTTCATAAACAATGAAGGTACAAGGTTGAGATGTTTGTGGCTTACGACCCCTGGAATATTTGTTTTCCCAAGCAGGACAACCGAAGACTCTAAAGTGTGTCACAGTAGGTTTTTTGCCGCACCATGCCTCAAAAGGAGTTTTTCCATCTAAGGCTAGATGAGGAGAACGATTAAGAATGTGAGTGGCATTGGAGATTGCTTTGACTTCTAATGATGGATCGAGAGACTTGGCATGAATCATGCAACTTGCCATAGACTTTAGAGTTCTAATCCTTAATGCTGCAACATATGTCTTGTATGGACTGAATGCTGAAGAAGTTTGAAGATCAATTCCCTTATGTCTACAAAAGTCCTTAAGTCTTATGTTCACATCCATGTTTCCATTTTCCATTCGGAGTACTTTGATGGCCTTTCTAGATTTATGTTCTACATGAGCCTTGAAGTCTAGAAATGTGTCCAAAAATTCATTCTTACTATGCAGAAAGTAGACCCAAGTGAACCTTGAAAATTCATCAACAAAAGTGAGTATGTAGCGATCCTGGTTGAATGCAAAAGGACCTGCTAATACCATGTGAACCATTTGAAGAACACTTGTTTCTCTAGAAGAGTTCCCTCTTTGTAACTTCCCCTCTGGATGCATATCCACTGAATCTGATGAACATTTACCCTTAGAAAAGTTAATTTGAGGTAGACCTTTGACCATTTGGTATGTGCAAAGTTGTTGAAGATAGAAGTAGCCAAGGTGACCAAACCGCTCATGCCATAAATTGATGTTTGAATTAGAGTGAGTTAACAAGGCTTGAGAAGAACTCTTAGGCACAAAATGGGAGAAGGAATAAAGCCTCCTGCTATCATTGACTTTCCCAACTACTACCAATGAATCATCTTTGAAACTTTGCACCATCACTGAATCGGGAAGGAACTCAACCTTATGACCATCTGCAAGGTGAGTGATTTGGTAAACTAAAACGAGATTGGAGCTTACATTTGGAACATAGAGTACATCTTTGAATTCCCTATCTTCCATTTCAACATGTCCTTTCCCTTCAACTTCCATTTTGGCATCATCTCCCACAAAGATGTATGGTACCTGTGACTGCTTCAATGAAGAAAAAACTTGCTTTGAAGAAACCATGTGGTAAGAGGCACCTGAGTCAAGTATCCATTCCGAAGAAGAATTTGTGTTGGCCATAAGTGCTTGACCTTTACCATTTGAAGAGTTAGAAGTACCTAGCACTTGAATTCTATTCTTCTTGAGTAGATTTTCTAACTCATTGATTCTTTTTTTCTTTGAATGATGCTCGCCATGATTTGGCTTTTTACAATTTGCACAAAAGATTTTGTCCTTCTTTTCATTACTTCCTTTCTTTTTTGAAGAAGAACCGCCTTGTTGAGAGGAGTTATGTTGTGTCTTAGATTGTGTTTTTTGCTTCCACTACTTCTTGTTGTTGTTTCTTTTTCCCCCTTGACTAGATTTGGAATCATCACTAGCCACTAAGGCTTTGGTCTTAGATGACTTGAGAAGACCAAAATCCACCAAGTGAGATTGTTCAACAATCAACATGTCTGCAAATCCATCAAGGGAAGGTTTTTGGTAAGCATATCCCATGGTCAACTTGTGAGTATTAAAACTCGAAACAAAGTTGGCATACTCAGTAGGTAGCTTCTTTAGGATGTGATGTATCAACCTATCATCCTTCATGGGATTTCCACAATCTTTTAGAAATGCCCTATACTCATTGACTTTAATGATATAATCTTGAATTGTGCCATAATTCTTAGGATCTAGGAGAAGTAGATCATCTTCAATCTGAAATCCCTTTTCTTCATCCACTTTACCATACAATTGTTCAAGTTTATCCGAAGCTTCCTTAGATTTTGAACAATTTTTAATGTGAAAGAGAAGATCCCCATGTACACAACTTCTAATTACACCTAAAGGTTGTTGGTCTAGATTTTTCCAATCAATAAGTTCTTTAGCATCGGTAGGTTTGGTAATAGTACCATCAACATATAAACTATATCCTTTTTCCATTAATCTACTCCATGCAATATCTTTCCATGTAGAATAGTTGCATGAAGTTAGAGGAGGACATTTAAAAGCCATGATGCAGAAATGAAAGAGCACAATAGAGAGACACAAAAAACACAGTACACACCTGCCCTTTTCACTCAATCAAAAGACCCCCCGAAAAAAGATGCTTTGGCACTTTATAAGTAGTGCATTTACAATGGGCCACTTGTCAAAATGAACAAAGTGGACTTTCTAATTTTTCTTTTACAACTACATTATAAGGCTAAAATCTATCACTTAAGCACTATAACTTAGATTTACAACAATTATGGAAAAGAATGAAAATGCCAAAGAAGGCATAATTTTGAAAGTGAGAAATTTGTCCACACAACCCTAGAATCTGACTTTAGATTTGGAAAGTAGACAAAAAAAATGCACTTTCAGAAAAAATGAAACTTGAAAAGGTGACCAGATGTGCTCGTATGAAGCTTCTGAAGTTGCAAAAGGTAGGATTATGCAGGTATAGTCACCGAAAAAGGAAAATTCTGCAAAATCTATGCACCAAAACTAGAAAAAAACACCACCACTAGAAAATTCAAGAAATTCTACCTAATTTTTAAAAAAATTTCACTTGAATCAAAGTTCGGATGTCCAAATTACGAGCTCGCAAACTCAAGTTGCCAAACTGAAAAGCAATCTGGAGAGGGTTCTGGAGGAGAAACTTTGAAGTTAAATTTGATGGTCAAATAGTCATCAATGCAGTTGTAAAATTGCCTAGTTTGATGTCCAAACAGGCATCAATTTTAGGCTCCTAAAATGATTATGTCAACAAAAAAATCTGTACCTGGGCTGACGTGGTAGATGAGCTGTGATGTCTGTACTGTACGGATGTGTTGACATGGAAATTGCTTAGGAATGATTTCCACTAGGATACATGGTAGTATCGTGTATGCTAAATTGGCAAATGTTGTCTGCAACATGGTGGAGATGCGACCACGTGTCGAGGGCAGAGTGGGTGGACCAAATCGTGTGGCGTAGGTATAGTCTAGGTAGGTAGTACTGCAAGGACTTCGCCAATCACATAAAGAAGACTACAAGTGTTAGAAGGTAAGAAAGCAATGTCGGGAAGGACAAACATAGCAACTGAAATGGGTGCCAAAAATTTCCTGTCGCACTAGTAGGAAAAGAAGACTGCCAAAAATTGCAGACAGAGGGTAGGAGAGTTAAAAACTTTGCGCTGTCAGATATCTCAAATGCATAGGGTTTGTAGAGGCTAGATCTACACTTGCATGTCGAAATGTTTGAGCTTGAGCTGGTAAACAAGTGCTATGAGTTCAAACTCTGCGGGTGGGGATATTTGATTAATCCCACATCCGTGATGTGGAAAGACTCCAGGCTCTATAAATTAAAAACTAACCCATCACTTAATACAAAGTGAAAGAGCTAGCGGTGAGACTTTGTCACAAGCCGATTGAGGGCTAGTGTAGTCACTCCACATTGTGCAGATTTGTACTAAATGTATAGTACAAATGCAATATATATATATGCACGTGATTTAGTAAAAATCCCCTATGACAAAATGAAAATTCTTTCCAAATGGCAGATTTGGGGTGTCACTACCTGGGTCTGTCAAAAAAAAATTTCTCTGGTGTCCAAGGGCAAAATATTTTGCAAAAAAATTGACGAAAATTACAAAGAAAATGAAAATCCAAAAATTAAATTCATAAATCTGCAAAAATGAACATACCCAATTGCAAATTGGTGCCTTCGAGTGCCGGTTTGCAAAAAAAATTTGCCTCATAGTCGAATTTGAGCCAAGGTAGGCGTGCTTATAGTCAATTTTCACCAATTCAGCATTTCAGACACAATGAAGAGGTTAGATCTGATGCTGGACGCTCCCAATTTTTGCAGTACTTCAGATTCGAGCAGAGGTGATGAAGGATGCAAGAGGTCTTGAATGAAGAGAAAATCTCCAAGCTCTAATACCAAGTAAGAATTTGCCTAAGGGAAAAATTCACCTAGGAACTAAGAACTCAAACACAAGCACAATTGTAGACCAAAAATGGAGAGAGTATGATCAGAATAACAATGTATTCAATAACATGATACAAGAGTACACTAGGAGTGCCTGATTATAAAGGCTACAAGAGAGCTTCTAGAATACATAGAAGTTAGCACCATGAAGTGTCATACAACCAAGCACATGTCCACCATATATGGATTATCCTCCATTAAGCACGAAAGTAAGTGCGGTGATGAGAGGATAAGCCTAGAAGGGTGGGACACACAAAATAGTGTTGTAGGCACCATGTGCTCAAATAGAGGTGCGTACTCCTGTGTTGTCAACATGACAAATCACAAGGTGTGCAAACTCCTAAGTGTCTCACAAGTAAAAATAATAAAATAATGCAATATAATTAAATAATGCATTAACCTAAGTAAACTTAAGTAAGTGTAAAAAGTAAAGTACTAATTTATGCCAATAGCTAGAAATCCCATGATTGGCTTTTAGTTATTATGAGTCCTTGAAATATGTAGCTATCAAGTTTTCCAATGATGTATTAGGCTCTTATTCCTCCAAATTCACTTGTACTCTTGCATTTCCACTTACATCATCATGTACTACCAAGGTGATAGTTATATTTGGTTTCATGTTTGCCACATCATCCATTTGGCCCAAGGTACTTTCCACACGAGATGATTTCCCTTCTTTGTCTTCTTCTTTCCTCTAATCTTCCAAAGGTGTATCAATGATCTATATTTCATCTTGATTCATCTCATAATCATCACTCTCAACCTCTTCCCACTACTCATTAGAAGTAGCATCTACCATCCACTTGTCAAAGAGGGTGTCATTTGGCCAATTAAACTACAAAATGTCACTTTGGTTTTTTATCATATATTTTCCTCTTTATCTATACTAACAACATCTTGGTTTAAAGAATCAAACAATAATTGGACCTTCACTATTTCTTCTATCATTTCCACCCACCATGCATGTCCTTTTTCATTTATGACTTCATTCATTCTTAAACAATATAGATGATCTAATTCTTTAGTCCATTCATCTTTATTTTTCAATTTATTTTTCTTATCAAAATCAAGTGGGAATAAATAAAATTTCTTACTCTTGTACTTATCCAAATAGCTAAGAATTCTTCTTTGTAACTCAGCTCTCTTATCATACAATTCTGGGAGATCATGAGCAAGATCATAAGTTATTTCAATGTGATCATGTGAAGACCTTATGATAGAGTAGCACAAGAATGTGATTTCCTTTCTCCTCTTACTCTACTTATTGATAATAGGTTTCAAGGCCTCATCACTTGATTTTATTTCATCCCATATGTTTATTACATTTACTAATTGATCATAAAAAAATGGCCATTCAAATTTATCAACCAGATACATGAGAGACTTTCTTAGTTTGTCCTCATATGCCACTTTTAACTCTAAATGTAAAGTCCACAAGTTGCTCTTCTCCTCTTCAAAGTCTACAACTGTATAATATTGTGGCCTTTGTGGTGTATCATGGATCTCAATAATAGAAGTGGATTTGAAAGGTTCCACTAGTGGGTGACGGTATGTGTTCCTAGGCCTAGTAAACTATCCCAACACCTTAGTCTCAACTTAAATTCTCTTTGGAACTTCTTTATTATAGGCTTCTAAAACCTTTTCATATTTACTCTGCAGTTTAGACATAGCTTTCCCTTCTCTCTCCACAGTAGCCAAAACTAAGCGAGATGTTCCAACATTCATATGTGTAGCCTCTACATGAGTTCAATTTGCTAATCTTTTCACAATTATATTCCCCATTAAACTAGTATAATCTAGTTGTGATGATATAGCCATGGATCCTTTCCTTAGTGACCAAATAACTAAGGTAGCCTAGTCTTCACTAAAGGTGGCACCTTTAATTTCCTTCTTATGTTGATCATGTAAATCTAATTTATTTGAAATAGAGTTAAAAACTATGGCATCTTCTATATTCCAATCGGGTAGCAATAGAATATTTGATGCTTTCACCATTTGTCGCCCCTCTTCAGGGGTTATATTTTGGAACTCTTGCATCATTTCATCCTTAACTTGATTCTGCATGGCTTCCTCCTCCATTTTTGAGTGTTGAGTCCTCAATTTATTGCACCTTTCCTCATATTCTCTCATATTTTATCTCCATCCAAATTGGAAGAAGAATTTTATTTTAATGAAATTGTCATAAAAAAAAAATTCATGGCTGGCCTATTCTAGAATAGGGTCTAATTCCCTTTTGTCTATAATCAACCATTGTCAAATCAAGGCTTGGCATTGGAGGCTCTAGAAGGTTTCCTTCATCTAACTCTACCTATGTAATGAATACTCTTCCTTGGGACCCCTATTGTTCATCCTGCTCTCAAGTGAAATGCTCCTCTCCAATCTGCAAAGGAGATTGAGTATGTAAATATTCCTCAATGTGAGGATGTTCTTTCAATATTATTTACCTCTTAGGAGAGAGCTCATCAAGTCTTTTTTTGTAGATAGCACTAGTGGATCCTATTATTTGTTTTCCTTTCTCCACAGTGATCTTATTATTTTGGATTATATTGTAGCTTGGTATTTTTTGGATAATCAATTGCCCAGCTCCAACATTGGGAGAGAATGCTACATTTTTCATAGCCTCTCTAGCTTTATCAAGATAAACATTAATAAAGAATTGCTTCTTCTCATTCATTGTTTCCATTAGCTGATGAAAAGTTTTCATGAGTTTGATTATTCTATCTACCTTTGTTTTTACATTCTCAAGAGGTTGATAATCCTTATCAAAACAATGTATAAATTCCAAAACTCTTGAAAAGACTCTCCACTTTTCCTTTTTGGCCTCTTGCTCCTGCAAAGAGAACTCATTCCTTATTATATCTTCAGGGTAATAAGACTCATGTTTTATTTTACCCAATTTAGCTCCGTGTCTAAAATCCAAGTCATAAAAACTGTCACTGCCACAAAAATGGGGGTGAGACATTTCTATCTTATATTGATCTAATTTTTTTACAAAAACAACCACCCTCCCTTTGTAATAACAAAATGGTGGGCTACAATACAAGTTGGGAAAATTGAACCTCTTCGTATTTTCACCAAATATTTCTCATCAAATCCTCCCAACTGCCATAATATCTCAGCTATTCCTATCTTTAGTGGCACTTGGAAAAGTAAAACATGAGGAGTCCCTCAAAAACCATAAACTCTAATAATAGTAGAAAAAAGGTATGGTATAATGTCCTTCCATTTATGAGATACTTTCAAACCAAATGGGTTATCCATGAGTCTAATAAAATTTACTAGTGCCTTAGGCACTCTTGGATTGTCACTTAATAAAAGGCACCTAAACTTTCAAGCAAAATACATATCAAACTTGACAAAACTTGCACTTTTTGCATATCAAGTCATGTCTGCATGCCACAACTGAACTGGCAGAGCCTCTCCCTCGTATCTCTATTTAAATGCATTTCTTTACCAAAATATGTTTCTCCTTTGAACAAGAACATGCGCAATAGCAGAGAATAATGACCAAAAATTTTTTCAATCTTGCCTTTAGCAATTCCAACTAGGCCTATATGGATTTCTTGTGCTAAGTAGGAGGCAAAATAAAAAATAATATCAAAAGAAAAAGAAGAAATCTGAGCTATCATATAAATGAAACTTATAGGCATAAATTTGTATTCATCTTCCCCAAAAACCCTACATAGAGTCAGGTATATTTCCTCAGCTTGGGAAGTGAAATATTCCTTCTTGAAAGGCTTCCTAGAGGAGGTTGTAATCATAGGAAAGTTTCCAATTGTGCCTATATGTGCCCTCAACACACCTTGCTTGATTTTATCCTTTATAGACACATTCTTTTACTAGACTTTGTACGTCAATGGATATATGAGAATTTGATAGTGGCACTAGGCCAAACACTTCCCTAATTTCCTCAGGGCTTACTTTGATCTGGTATTGACTATTTTTTCTTCTTACTACCCTAATTGTTGGGTCATAGTTCTTAGTAATAGTCATTAATAAATTAGCATCCATGAAGACACTAGGGACCACTAGCTTTCCCAAGTCAAAATTCTAGATATTGGCATGAGGGGAAAATAAATTCCTTTCTTAGAACCATTTTTTAAAAAGGGTGAGCCATGTTTGAGTAGTTTTGGCATCCCTAATGCAATTTTAAGCCTAGGGTTTAAAGAAATTAATTTCATTAATTCAATAGTCTCATTTGTTGATGTAGGTAACAATTTGTGGAGATCATCATGAATATTTCTAGCCATGTAATCTTCTTGACCAGAGAAAACCTTCTTAAGAGTCATGGTGGATACAATTTGTAGAAAACTAGAGTGCATAAATATTTATAATGAGAACAAGAACTTACTTTATTTTTTCCTAGTCTTCTCTGCAATTCTGCAGTACTTCTACAAACAAGTAGAAATCCTTTCATGTCTTGGTCACTCCAAGCACAGGTTTTGATAGCTTTGAATTCTTTCAGAAGTCTGTAGATTTGCTATTGTATGAAAAGATAGAATTTTTTTTTGCAGTATATCCTATTACTAGTTTGCACAAGGAGCCTCCATTCTTCATAAATAATTTGTAAGGCAAACAGGGTGGCACCAGATTCAAATTTTTAAAACTACGTCGTTGATCTCCAAAATTTTGACAATCTAGGACTAAAACTAGGGATGACTTGTTTTCCACTTGCCAAGCTAGAAATCAATCCCGTAAGCTTTCTCCACATAAGCTTTTCTTTTACTACTAGCATCTTTGACTGGACCCACTAACACTTGAGGACACATGTCACCATGTTGCTATGTCATCATACATAAGAAGTGAGCATTTTGTCTATGCGACATAGCAGTAGTTGTTAATTCCATATCAATCTAACAATGTCCATTTGATCTATAATTTAATATGATTCTAGTGGGCCCCTCCTTTTCTTCCTTTGGAACTACTACATCATTATCCTTAAAGAATGAGAAACTCCTCATATTGACAAAGTGCCCACCATTGATGTGCATCTAATCTAATAGTGAGGAATTTACATTTAGTTTACTTTAACTATGGTGGGTTGATGTGTTCCTTTCCTTAGTCACCATTTCACATTAAATAATTAGTGTGCAACTCTTGAAATGGACATGTGTGACTTGGAAATATTCTTAAATGCTAGCCAGTAATATAATATCTTAATCATTTCTTATGCCACCATAAAACATAATCTTGTCATGTTTCATCTTTTCTAGTAAGGCACTATGTCGCTACCAGTAGAAAGCAAGGATTTTTTGGTCATGACATAGAAACCTCCCATATTTCTTGCAAAATCTAGTGCACAAAACACACACATGCTCAAATGATGCTAACATGGCAAAGTGATGACATGGCTTGCTATTGATGAACATGATATGTGGGACCCACCTTTTGGAGTTGTTGCTTCCTTCATTTCTCGATCACGACATAGTAACCTTCTTAAAGCCCTTTGAAAACCTTGTACCATGAAAAATATCCACATTTTACCATGATTGCTATAATCAATTCATCTAACAAGGAATTGAAGTCATATACCTACACTAAAAACCAAGAATTTTATGATGCATGTCCATTTCATAATCTCCCACCTTTTCTAAATTTTTTGACAAGGCGCTATGTCACTACTCACAAGGTTCTTAGATTTTTTGGTCGTAAAATAGCAACCCACCAGAAAATATCAAATCTGGTGACACAAATTGTAACGTGTTCTAGATGTCTCCTTCTCTGGTACTAATAGCTCTAAAACCAATCACATCATCAAAAGTTCAGAGCAATTAAAAGATCCAGTGCCCACTTTCCACTTTATGACACTATTTTTATACTTTGTGGTAGTTGCTATGTCACATAGGTTAAGATCTCCACATTTTATTTATGTGACATAATGACCATCATAGATCCTACAAAGATCTAAGGGTGAAAATGACTTTGGGAAGAAAGAGGCAAAAAGGTGGAAATTTAACAGATCCGAAGGAATATTCAAAATTCAAAATAGCTTCACACCCAATAAACATTTTAAAAACACAAGACTAAATATGTTTATTTGGGACATAAGATTTATTTTTGCAAATTTTAACATAGGGGTAAAAATTTGCAAAACGATGAGACCAAACCCTAATAAACAAGACATAGAGCTTATCTTACTTCTACACCTAGTTTTAGGAAGATTTTACCTTGTGAAAAATCAGACCAACACATGTTATTACCAAACTGTAATTGGTAACCTTTGTCCATAAGCTATCCAACACTTAACAAGTTATGTTTTAGTCCATCAACAAAATAAACATCATCAGTATTTGTTTTACCATCAAGTGTGATTGATCCAATTCTTGTGGTGTGATAAGCTACATTGTTCCTCACTCTGACAATTCCTCCATCATGACTTCTAAATTTGAAAATTTTTCTCAAGTTATTAGTCATGTGATGTGAACAACCACTATCAATGATCCAATCCGTCCTTTCAAATTCTGAGATTAGCACACTTTCTTCTCTAGTTTCTCTATCAAGATCATCCTCCTTTATAGCTATGAATCCCAATTCATCTTCACTTTTATTTTGATTAGATTTTTCTTCCTCTTTTTCTTCATTAGCATATAAAAAATTTCTAGGTCTTCTAGATTTGAATCTTCCTTTATAATTTCTTTTTCTTTTGGGATACTTAGATGCATAATGACGATATTCATTACATGTCCAACATTTAAAGATATTCTTGCCATCTTTTTCACTTTCCACAAGAAGAGCACTCCTTTTTGGATATTTTCCTTGATAGACTTGTTGCTACTAGCAATGTGTCCTTGCACTTTTTTGTTCCTTGCTTGACTAGTTTTAATGTTAAATGCACTAAATATTGTCTCAACTTTTGCTAATTCTCCAGATTGTTTCAGATTGAATACTTCAACTTCCATTCTACTAAGCAATGTTTCTTCGGTGAGATTAGTGGTACAATGTAACTTTACCTAAATCATCTATGTTATTTTCTTCAAAGGTGGTGTCAGACTTTTCAAGATCTTCTATATTACTTCATCATTAGTTTTCTTTCCACCAAGAGATGTGATTCTTGAAATAATCTAAGATATTCTACCAATATAGCTTCTTACAGATTCATCTTCCATCATTTTAGCATCTTGGAATTTGAAATATAGATTTTGTAATCTAACTCTTTTTGCATGTGTATCACCCTCGTAGTTTTCTTCCAAGGTTTTCCAAATTTCATGAGATGTTTTGAGTTGCTTTACTTGGCCATACTCACTTTTAGGTAGATTTGAAAATATTGCTTCTACTTGCCCTTATGTTGCACATGAATAATTCTCTTTGTTCCTCGATACAACTTTCAAGATTGTCTTCTTTTGCAATGTTTTTAGATGCCTTGCTTACAAGCCAATATCCTGGACCCATGCAAAAAATATGATTCTTTATTTTATCCTTTTAGCTATCATAATATGTGCCATCAAATCTTGGACTTTCTTTTCTAAACATGTTCTCCATGGATCTCCCAAAGTTGTTTAAAAAATTTCTTCAACGAAGTAATGTTCTGATATCAATTGTTATAAACAATAGTCCATTGATATAATTGAGAGGGGGGCTTGAATCAATTATTTCACAATTAAAACATTTATCCTCTTCAAATAATCTTTATCAAACAACCAATGTAAAAAATAACCATAAAGAGATGTTCATACACAATTACACCAGATATGTTGACTAGGGAAACCCTTGATCAGAGGGAAAACCTCGATGGGAATGATGCCCACAAAATGATGCACTAATATAAATATTTCTTGTTAGATCATGGACCATGTTAGTAGTCTATTACAACATTTAGTACAAATAATCCCCATTAGGAGATTCCAACCTTGTTAGGAGTTGTGGAAGGTAGCTGAATCCACTATCCAAATAGCTTTAGGATTAGATCAATGAACCCACTCTCCAAATGACCTTAGTACTATTCCTTTTAGAGTAATATATGTGTAACAAATTTTTACTTCTTCCTCTGTCTATAATGTTAGACTCCTTCACCTTTAGACCATGTAATTAGATCTAGAACTTTGTGATTACTAACACTAAACCTTAAGGTCACTTACATGTATTAGTATGTCACTTTGCTCTACTGCTTAGTAATTTGCAACTCTTCTTTGCTTCTATATGTCTAAAACATGGAAAAAATCTTTCCTTTATTGCACACTCAATTAATAAATCCTTGAGTCAACTTCATACTTCATTATCATACATTAATTAAATGAAATACACATTTAATTAGTGTTGTCATCTCATAGTTATACACAAAATTTCACACGTGTGACTTCTATACATGTGCACTTTTTGATGTCATCAATGGTTAGTAAACTATCTCTAATTCACTACACAACCCTTCACTACAATTGTAACAAGCTGTAGCAATCATGCAATATGAATTTCTTTCCTAATACTCTATTTATATATAGTTCTCTATAGATCAATCATATCTTTTGTAGACTATCAATTTAGGTTCTATGCTCTTACCTATGTAGCAAATACACATTGTAGTATGTGCTGGTAACTATGCAACATCATATAAGTAATATAATGTTCTCAAAATAGAAATCATAGTTTTCTCCTCTATTAGTCTTTTACAAAATTATTAGTATGTTTTCATCAATGAAAAACACAATTATAAATACATCATATCAATGTTCTGCAATGCTCCCCCATAGCACCAACATTCATGCTAACAATTATCTACTGGGTATCATCCCCACTAGGGTTTTCCCTTGGCTAGGGTTTCCCTAGTTAACAATATATGGTGTTATGAGTTATCTTTGTGCATTGATGTTAAGCATTACTTTATTTCTTTGTTATGCATGGTTTAAAGTAAGCAATAATATCTAGTTGGCAACTAAATTTTGTAGATTATTGATTCACCCCCCTTCCCCACCCTCCTTCTGGTAATCCCTATTTCTAATAATTGGTATCATAGCTCAGTTACTTTTAAGAGGCTTAACAACTTAAGTAAGATCCCGATAGATACGGAAAAATTAATGAAGAACCTTGAAGAAGATCTTGAAAAAATTATAATAGATGTAATGCAAGGTGTTATTTATTTTTTATTGTAAGTTTTTATCACTTAGCGAGTATTCCCTATTTTTTTTCAATCAATGCCAAAGTGGGAGATTGTTGAAAATTGGCTAATAGTGATATCTAATTATTATCATTTATGGTAACACATGATTTAAAAGCTTAGAGGAAACCATGGATATAAAGATACTTAGTGTTTAGTAATCAGAAAATTTCCTAAGTATAGAATTTGGTTTATAGTAGTGTATTGTTTTGTTTATAACTTGTTGCTGACATCATATTATGAATAGAAAAGTTACATGGAATTAGTATACATGTTAGTGATTACATGTATAACCTTAGAATTTAGTACATATTATATGAAATACAGATAATCATGTTTGAAGTGAAACATGATAGTGGAATTGAAGGAAAGAATTGTTTTAAATTACTTGTCCAATTAGGGTGAACATCCTAGATGTTTACTCTAGGTTGTAAAAGTGTTTTGTGGTCTTAGCTAACCCAAAAGAAATTTTTGAAAAAGTATGGTATTTAAGAAAAGGACATTTTGTGATAAGAAGAGTGTAAGTGGTGTTTAAGTGCTATATGCGAACTTTTGTAAAAGTAATATATGCAAAGATTTATATGAGCTATCTGGTGATCAAAGATTGAGATGAAGATTAGAGATTAGTCAAGGAAGAAGATATAGTACCTATTATAGAAGTTTGATTACTCTTTTAGGAAGTGAGCTCTTCTTGTAATTGGAAGTGTATGTTTGGGTAGTGGGCTCATCTTGCATCTATTGTACCACAACTCCTAACAAGGTTAGGATCTCCTAACAAGGATTCAAAGTCTCCTAATAGGGACTCCTTATACTAAATTTTCTCATTGACATCTAACAAGGTCCATCCTCTAACAAGGAACTTATATATTAGTATATTATCTAGTGGGTATCATCCCCACCATGGTTTTCCCTTGGCCAGGGTTTCCCTAGTTAACAAAATATTTTGTTATGAGTTATCATTATGTATTGTTAATATTAAGAATTAATTTATTACTTTATTATTCATGGTTTAAAGTGAGTAATAATTTCCAATTGTCTACTAAATTTTGTAGATTATTGATTCACCTCCCCTCTTAGTAATCCATATTTCTAACAATCACATGATTCAAACACCATTGCACTAAATTGCAAAGTTTGTTCCTCCATGTTTTGGGAAGGATGATTTGAAACATCATTGTGCCCATATCCGTTTTCACTTGGATTCATACCGATAATACCATTATTCTCAATGTTAATTTTACTGTCAAGGCCAAAAATTTTGTTCTAATTTTGAGAATAATTTTTCTGGGCAACAAGTTGTCTTTGATGATTGTCTTGGTTTCTTGAGGAATTCAACTTTATTTTGATGAGTTCATTGGATAAGAGAGAGAGAGAGAGAAAGAGATCATATCCTTCATGGCCTTAACCTGTCTAGCCATATTGTTCTCAAGTTTACTTGGTGGATAAGTCTTATGCTTAAATAATAAAGTTTTTTGGGGCTCATACCCTAAATATGTAATTGTTGGCACTAGAGCAGCTATGACCTTCTATGTAAGTAATAGCCTTTTTGAAGACCCTTTTAATGGTATCCATGTCTCTGGGTGGATGCCTTCTTAAAAAAATAGAAGTTAATGAATCAATTATTCCAAAAAAGATTTGGATGGCAGCCTCTTATGCTATAGTGTATGGAAACTCCATTCTTTAATACATCCTATAGAAGTGATGAATAAATTGTGAAATAGTCTCATGGGGATCCCTATTAATTGAGATGAACTAATGATGTAGGATAGCTGGATCTTAATAGATGTTGAATTATTCTAGAAACTTGCTCTCAAAAGAGTTCTAATATCTTATTGATGCTAGTGGCAGATTGAGGTACCAATTGAATTTTGTTTCCATGAAAGTAAAAGAGAAAATGTGACATATCACATCCATATGCTAAATTTGGTTTTGATTATAGATTTCTTTTTCTATTTTTCATGATTCTCCATAGATGAACTATGGAAAAAAATTTCAGGATTTTTGGACAAGTCATGTAATGGTCCAATTAGGTTTAAAGGTGAACTTTTAACATTGAAGAAAGACATGGTGCATAATGATGGGAATGTGTGAAGTAGAATGTAGAGTGAATGATGATGATGCAACATGTGATGTTAATGGGAGTAGTTCTTGGTATCCCTTTATCACTATGATGTTTGTGAAAGTTATTGAGTTCTAAGAACTTGTGTTCATTCTAGAAATGTGAACCTCTAAAGAAGCACACTTTCATAAAATAGTGCATCTGTGCACTTTGCATACCTATGCACCTTCTGATAGTTCACTGATTTGGAACATTTTTTTTTGTCAAAAATTGTAGAAATTTTAAACAATATCTTGGGTTTTTTGAGCTGGATGGTTTTTAGGCCCTCCTTCTAGCACCACTTGTATTGAGCTATTATTTTGCACTATGCTTAATGACAAGAATCCTTTCAAACTCCTCCCTTGAAAGGATGATTTGGGATCAACTCCAAGATTCCAATTGATCTTTTGACTTATTGTAAGCTTCTTAGTAGAAGATAAATGTGAGTGTTCATAGGGAGGCCTTTGCTAGTTCAATCCAATTTTGGATAAGATGATCAATCTGCATGTTGTTTCAAAATTAATCACAAAAAAAGATATATTTTTGGTAATTTCTATTTTTTAAATGAATGCAATCTAACAATGGAACTATATGAATTCCTAATTTAACCAAGGTTTATTAAAGAAAATAATTAAGACAAGGTAATGAGAGATGAAAGCAAATACCATGAAAGGAAAATTTCTCATGGACACAAACCATAGTAACAATACATCTACAAGTTACATTGTTCCAAAGATTGGATAGAAAAGAAATGAAAGTAGGAACACTTTCGCAAATCCACTGATGTAATCATCAATGAAAGATTAGTCAAATTGAAAGCCGTTTCACTTCTTATAAAATCTTAAAGCCATAGAAAGTTCACTCATGTGAGACAAGAAGCTATGTAGAAACAATAGGGTGATCTCTTCTCCAACTCTATACATTAGCAAAATTCGTCAACACATGACAAACACCAAAACTAAAATATTGCACAATCAATTCAACAAAACAAAACTATTGGCTGCATTATTATCTTGAAAAAAAATCCACAAAAATAACACACTATGGAAAAAATAACTACACTCCAAATAACGGCACCAAAAGAATATATTATTCCATCAAAATAATAGCCAAAAATACATAATTAATTCTTCAATTTATAGGCAATCATCTCCTAAATTTTTGTTGAGAGTGAGAGATTCCTTTATGAAAATATATGCTTAAAACTAATAAAACAAATCTAAATATGTGGATACTTTTGATTAGTGGATCATTTTGTGGGTAAGGCTAGGGATTCTCTAGTTAACAAAATATGGTATTATGAGTTATTTTACATTATTTTACTTTAGTTTCATATGCAATTTATTTGGAAATTAATAATTTCTAGTTTTAGGTGAATGGTTTTAGAATAGTTATTCACCCCCCTACTCTTAGTATTCCCTATTTCTAACAATGTTCACTTAAGAAAATATTCAGTCACTCCTTATTTATTTCAACATATGTTAGGAAAGCTATCATAAAAAATTTGATTGATCTAGTCAGCCACCAAAATTCCTATGAAATGTGTCAATAAAACTCTACAAAATGGTTATATCGATTAGATTCTACTTGTTTCCAAGTCTTGGTAGGCCTTCTTTTGTATTCTCCTATTTTTGGTAGACTTTTTTTCTATTTTTGGTATTTTTTTGTATGCACTACATAGACTTATTTTTTATTGGAAATTTAACTTTGGAAATTGCTATGAGGGTTGGTGGTAGAAGAATAAAAGTGGGGTAGTCACTATTCTAATTTTGGGTATGTGCACACTCATGATGGGCCAAAAAGTGGCAATATGAAAAAAATCACTTTTCATATAAATTTGATGTAATCTAAAATGTTTCTTAAGGAAATTATCATATTTCCATCAATATAATTGCTATCAATTACAAGTTTAGTAATTAATTATTAGTTATTTTCTAATAGAGTTACATATTAAGTCTTGGTTTATGTATTGTTTGAAAAGAAGTCATAACTTTAAAATAGTATAACCTTATCAAAATCCAAAAGATGTGTCACATTCTACAATTTTCCTAATATGAGGAAACTTTTTTAAAAAAATTATGTATAAATTTGAACGAGTTAAAAGGTGGTTAGATGCGAGTGTTTTTAATTCCCAAAAATGATGTTATAAAAATTCAAAATTAATTATTTCTTTGGAATAAAATTACCAAAAATATGCATCACATCTAGGTATGAGTTGAATTATTATATAGAGTGTTGAGAACTAATTGAAAAGATCATTGTTGAGAATGATTGAAAGAGGGAGATTGTTGAAGAAGATTATGTGTTTCAATCATTGTTTTGTCACTTATGTCAAACCTATTGTTTGCTCATAAGACAATTGCATATAAGATTTAAGTACTATCACTTAGTTGATTGATGAAAATGATTTGATCAAAAGATGTAATAATAGCACCTAGACGAAAGGTTGAGTTATAATTATGTAATGAATTACAAGGATTAGTTAAGATAGTGATAACATGATGTATTTATAATCTACTTAACATTACAAAGGTTGGTTACACATAGAAAATCTAGAAGAACAAGTTACACAATGTTTGTCAACCAAGCTTGACTGAGTGGATAGTAGGTGTTGAGAAAAGTTAGTACAAGCTGAGAATAAATTAATTTGAGCCGAGTAAAAGTTCATTCTAGTGTATGTCAATAAAAATAGTTGATGCCAAGTAAAGTTTAGTTGATGTCGAGTACCAATAAACTTTAGTTCATGCCAATTAATTTCACAGTGGATGCCAAGCAAGGCAATATGTGCTAAGCATCAAAAGATCAATAATGTCTAGCTACTGCATTATTTAAAAGATTGTAGATTTGATGAATCTGAGCCAACAAGTTTGTTTTCTTAGATTTTGTGAACTAGGTTGAAGATATAGTTGATGAATTGGTGGCACAAAATTTGAGGTAAACCATTTTTAGGCAAATTCAAAGTTGATTCTAGGAGAAATTTCTAGAAGAGATATGAGATATTGGGTAGATACATTGTATCCTACCTTATCCATCTGAACCCTAAATTGGACAATAGAAAATGAGTGGGAAAATATCTTGATTTTCTATATATAGGAATGGTTGGTGATGAAGTAGAGTTTTCATGTGTGAGAACCTAAGGAAAAAAAGAGTCAAGGGTTTTTCTTCAGTAACCAACCTAAGAGAAGAGTGGACAATGACATGTTAAGCAAGAATGCTTAAGGAGATGAATGTTTGAAGGGTGAACAACCTATCAGAGCTGGAAAGTATAAAGGCCAAGCAGAATTTAGAACTATTCAGAGATCTGTAATCTACAAGTGAAGTTGTAAGTTGTATTAGATCAAAGCCTTACTATTATTCTCTAACAATTATTTCAGTTTAGGGTAAAGCCTTTGGATTAAGGTTAACCTAATAGTCATTTGTAAATATTTTAACCAGGTGACATTCCAAGTGAATGGTCTACAATCCTCTAATAAGGCTCACTCCTAATAGGGTGATTGAAATCCTTTAACAGGGTCACAATTAACAGTGTGCATTGTTACCTTTAACAGGGTTGGCCTTTCATAAGGCATCACTTAAGAAGAGTGCAAAGAGTAGCATGTTACTAGTGGTTTTTCCCAAATTGGGTTTAGACATAAATCATTGAGTCAAGTGTGTTGATTAATCTATTATGTTTCATGCTTTACATTTTTGCAAGTTGATTTGATAGTAACCTACAAGTTTTTAGTGATTGCTTTAAAAAAATTATTATCATTTGATTGTGATTAAGGTGGTTAGAAATACATCTACTTATAATTTTTTCTTGAATTTATTTGTACTTTTATATTGCAATTCCAAATTATGACCAATTAAATTTGATTTATTAGAAATGGGCTAATAAATTCAATATATACTACATATTATATGACTAAAAAATATATAAATTTAAGGTTCAAAACTAGTTCAATATTTCACATTATGTTGACTAAGACTAATGTCCATATTTTTCATTGTCATTTAAGGCCATAGTTTAGCCCACCATAATCCTACACATAAATTTTGTTTGCAATATAATGATACTTTCTCAATTCCCACACTATATAAAATAACCTTCCTTTTTTCAATCTAAAATATTTCAAAATAAATATTGACTAAAATGTATCTCAACATGACACTCTTAGATTATAACTGCCCCAACCACTTTTCATATTTGAGTCACTAGAAGAAACCTTTTTAATTTGCCCAGATTTTCTACTTTATCTGAATAGTTCACTATTTTATTTGGAGAAATCTACTAGATTGGTACTTTTCCTTAAATCTTATGAAAAATCATAGCCAGTATAGGAATAAATAGTCAATATTGAGTGACTACCCAACTCTCATATTTCTACTTGATTTATTAGAAATAAATGATGATTTCAATTTATTGGTATTAAGAAATTCAATATTCAAATCGAGTGGCATCTATTAGGAATAGAAGTGCCTAGTGATTTTACGAATTGATGGTTAATTTATAGAGTAGGAGAACTTTTTTTAGGAGACTAATTTTGGGGTATCACATTTGCTCCTTTTTAAATTGATATAAAAGAAACACATTGATTAAAGAATAATCTTATTCTAAAGCCTATGATAAGAGCTGAGATCATTTTGAGCTTAATGATACATAGATTGATAGATTAATATAGCATTTATTCCAAACATGGTTGGACAAAACTCAATCCTCAAGAATTCAGTTGATATAGATGGTGAAAAATTGAATACTTGTCCATTACCAAGAGTTTAGGATTATCAAAAGAATGAAGGGTAATCCTTTGGGGCCTAAATAGAACACCTAGATCCATCTTCATTGAAATCATGACAAGACCTTCCACAGTTCATAAAATCATCCCAAGAATGAGTCTTCATGCTTCAAATTCTAGAGAGAAAAACAAAATACATGTCCATTGAGAGATGACAAGAAAAAATTGTGAGCTCATGAAGAGAACTAATAGAAAATCAATCATTGATGAAGGGTGTTCCCCTTGATACCACAAATACATTTCTTTTAAAAAAAATTGTAAGAAAAAAATGTGAGATTCTTATTAACCTTGTAAATGATTACAAAATTTTGAAATAAATATGCAAACCCACATAGGCACCTTTCTTACAATTATTTACAATAGAGATCTGCTAAGTATCATCTAGATCTATCCTAGACAATGTATCCACATTCCTTAAATAAGCATTTCTACACTTCCTAGGAATTTTTTAGACATCATACCTTAACCCTTGAGATGTAGTAACTCTAATATTACATTTAGATTTGTCATGATACACCTTTGACACTTATTTTGGAAATTTTGGTGAATCCAAATTTTGAAGGACATAACTTTTGAAACCTTTCTCTAATTGGCTATTATAACCACTTTTTAGAATCCTTAGCTTCTGATCTATATGGCCCTACTTGCACAAGCTCAAGTCAACCCAATTTTGGAGCCCATCTAGAGCCTTTAAGGTCTTCAAGGTAAAGCTTCAAGTTTTTATACCAAAATTTCACACAAAAAGTTTGCAATAAATCCATAAATACTCATGATATGGAATTGAACCTCAATTGGTAGGCTAATATATCCAAGATAAAAATCTACCTCTAAAATTGTATAACTAGCTTAGTAAGCATCGAAACTCCTGAAATAAAAACTATGCACTAAGCCAACGCTTATTCAATAAATAGAAATGAATTATTTTTTTAGATGATGCAAAATTTCTCTTATACCTAGGATGCTCCAACACTATCACCTAATCAAAAGTTAAGGGTAGTACTAGATTAATTTCATTTATGAAAATCCTAGGGTAGGTAGTTTGAAATAAAATATAAGAAACTAAATATTCCCCTATTAATGAGATACCCCAAAAAGTGAGAACTTGGAGTTTTGATCAGATTGGTTTGAAGAAATGTTTGATCTTTTCAACCTTACATATCTCTTTTTTTACTATTTTAGGCTCTAACTCTTACACAATGTGGTTTTCACCATTAGGAAACCTTTTCTTTTTCTTTCTAATTATATGACTAAGATATTTGATGGTAGTTTTGGTCATGCTCATAGTTTTTTCACTAGTGGAAAATATTAATGTTTTGAGAATGTTTAGGTAACATGTAAGAGCATAGTCACTTTGGAGTGTGGGTACTTCATTGGATGTTGAATTATACTTCTAATATATGAGCTTGAGATGCATGAGAAAATGAGAGTAATATGTTCCTAATGTGTTCATGGTATAGTAGTCAAATGAATATACTCATAAGCCAATTCCTAGTTTGATGTCATCCAGAGGCATGTATGAATCCCTTTAATCCTTATCAATGTTAGAAGAGGATAGGTTGAGATTATTAGTATTAGGGTAAAAGTACAAATTTGTGTCACCTTTCAGGATGACTTATCAGAACAACTAAATTTGAGTATTTTTATATAAATATATAATTTTTTAAAACATATACTTTAGATAAACTAATTCTAGCTAACTTATATATGGTTTCACACTTTTCTAATTGAAAATGTCTATTAAATGCATGTTTTAATGTATCCAATTACTAAAGAAATAAAATTATTTTAGAAAAGTGGCATTTCAATAACTCTTACTATTTTTAATGATATTTTTTTAATAATATGTAAATGCCATTTGATATAGCTCAAAGTCAAGAACATTCTCATATAGAGTTAATAGTGGTTTAATTAGATATAGTATATTGTAATTAAAACATTCTACAATGACATATTTTAATACTCAAAAAGATGTTAGTTTTGAGAAAAAAATAAATATTAGATCATATCAAAAAAATCTAAAATTTATATGGCATTCTAGTGGATAGAGTCTTCTTCTAAATGTTTAACTTTTCACCTGGTTAGAATATATTTGTTTTGAAAAATGTGGTAGGAGATGAAAACTATCAATTTTAGGTGAGTTGAGATTTCAATCCTTATAAAAGAGAATATATGTGTCTAAAGCCAATTTCTATTTTTGATTATTCTAGATATATATGTTATCCATAACATAGTCTGAGATAAAAGGGAAATAAGTTTATTTCCACATAGTTTTGTGGTGGGAACTAAACCCCTAATTTTCAGTGCTTTTTAGCACCTAAAAAATTATCTACAAAAAATTAGGTAAATATATCAATTCTTATTCACAATAATTATGAAAAATTATAATCCTAGATTTCATTTATTTCTACACATTTCATTAGTTTACTTCATTTCCAAATTCCAAATAATAAAACCAATTTTATGTCATTGAAGGTGAACAGTTATACTTTTTTTAGCCTTTTCCTTTACAAAAGGGTGACATAGGTTTGTGCTTTTACCCATTAGACTCATTAGACCTAACCCTATACCCCTCTCATATTTTAGTTAATTCTTCATAAGTATGAAACATATCTATGTATCTATCAATAATAGCAATAGATAGATAGAAAAACTTGTACGTATAAGAAACAATACTACATGGAGGTAGATTGAAATATATCCCTGCAATCATGGGCATGCACTCTCCACTTTCAGTATCTTCATGATCCTATTCAAAAAATGTAGTGGTTAAAGTCTGACAAGATTGACCTATTTTTAGTTATTTTAGGTGAGTGACCTATGTAATTTCATTAGAATCATTGTCAGTTTATGTAGTACTAACTTGTGGGAATAAATCATTAGGTTCTATGAAAAGTGTAACAAGCTCTATGAGAATGGGACAAGAAAAGGAGTCCTCATTTTTTTAATTTTTTCCTTGATTTAAAGGTTCTTACTGATATTTAGGGTCATGTGGACTATTAGGTTCTAGCACAAATGTATTTATTTATAGCTGAAAGGTAACTTTCTTAAAGTCTAGACCCATTATATCATCTAGTTGTGTAGATGTAGCTTCAATTATATTGATCATTCCTTTGTTGTTCTCCCTTAGAGGACCATTTCTCTTATAGCCAACATGTTTGATTAGTTTGAGGATTTGTCCACGCCTTTTAGGGATCATGTCATAAGTGTGACTTTTAGTATATTTAGTGTTTTCTCCTCTATATATCTAGCATAAAATAGCTCTATCTTCATCATTTTCTTCTAGAGCTATAGTTGACCAAAAAAAAATACCAATATGAATAGTCTTAAGTTGTATAGGAATAGGTCTCCCATAGTATTAGGGAGATGGTGGTAGTGATGTAAAAGATAGAATAGTATCTTGTATTCCCCCATGCTAGTATCTTTCAATTTGAGGGATTTACCCATGTCTTGAATCTTTTCTTCATAGTATTTAGTAGCCTCTCAATTGGTTGGTACAAGAATATCAACATCTGGAGTAAGATTATTACAAGAATAACAAACATTGGATGGTATGATCACTTCCAATCCTTAAGTAGATAATTGTAAGCCTAGTGCTATCTAGAAGAAACCTCTTGCATCCCACGAATCCAAGGTCTACCTTGGAGTAAACTTTTATGCCCTCAAAATGTCAAGGACTTGGTATATGAAATCTCTCTCTACATGTCCCACTATGATAGGTAAAACAACAAGTACCTTGTTATTTATTTCTTCTTTTTCATATGATTTGATGGTAATTCTCCTACCAAGGTCAACAAACTCATCACCAAATCATTATTGGGTTAACTAGCTATTAGAACAGATGTTAAGACTAGCACCTCTATTTATCAAAACATGATGAAAAAATATCTTATAGATCATGACTTTGATATGCATTGGTTGATAATGAGGAAGACTTGGAGAGTGATCGTCCTCCTCATAAAAGGAAAAGTGGTGTGGTTGACTCAAGTTACCCACAATGGATTTAAATCCTTTAGTATTTTAACTCAAGAGATAAATGAAGGAGCACATAATGAGCATGTCAGATTTTCAATAGTTCAAAGATTGTGATCTAAGATTGTTTCTTTCTATTTGATCTAAGATTATATAGTTTGCATTTGTAGAGAAATTTTATGATTTGTTTTCCTATTGGTAGTGCTAGTAGTAGGTTTTTCTTTAATATATTCTTGCTCAAATGTAGAAGGTGTAGGACCTTGGATCACTATTTTTGCACGAGATTGTGTGACAACCTTTGTGTACAATTGGGATTTTTCTTCATCATCTTTAGAAAATGGAACTCCTTTAAAAAGAATGGCCTTTTTAATATCATTGTGTTGCAACTTTTTGCTTTGATTATAATAACATCACAATACTCAAGTTCCATAGGTTAGACCACATTAATTACTTTGTAATCATTTGTGTATGTAAACCTTGGATTTATTCTTTAGTTTAGAAATCTCTCTTTTTTTATATGGAGGAAAGCATTGCTTAAATTCCTAATGATCAACATTTGGGTTATGCCCACCCAAAACTACATCACTGTCATCAACAAGGTCTTGAATATTTTATCTTAGTTGTATGCAGTTGTTTTTTTTATGACCCTTGTTACATTGGTATTAACAATAGTCATCATCATTCCACCATTTAGGTCTAGGTTGTCGATCATATAGTCAAGAGTCATCTAAATTATTGATGATTTGATTTTGGATAAGGGTCTTGTAGACCACTTCAAAGGGTTGTCCAAGAGGAATATAGTTATTCTTAGGTCTAGGAGATCAAGGTTTATCTTTGAATATGTTCATAGTTTGTTTAGTTTTTACAGTAGCTTTATGAATAGCCTTATCATTTTTTTTTCTATTTGTGAGATTGAAGGAAGCTTAAGGAGGTGTAGGATTTATGTTGTTCACTACTCCATTATTCTCCACATCATGATTTTTGTTGATATACATGGATTTTTCTTTCTATTTTTCTAGTTGTTCCCATGCTTCTTTTTTTCACTTTGTAAGGTCTATTGACCTTTCTTTATCATGAATTCCTCTATTAGGAAACCTTTTTTTAATCATCTCATTAAATTTTGTGGGTTCTTGGAGTTTTAATTTATATTTGAAATCATGCAAAGGGTTTTCCATGAATATATTCAATTTTTGTTTTTTTGTTTTTTTAGTTATCTTGTGGGAGCATTTAGTATATAGTTTGAAAGTAAAAAATGGTTCTCTAATTCTTTGCTTGAGGTTGCAAATAACTTTGATGTTCACCATATTTTTAATTTTGTATGATAATTATTGGATAAAGAAATTTTCAATTTTATGTAAGGTTTTGATTCTAATGGGTTGTCTTAAAAACCACTCGAAAGCTTCTCCATCCAGACTATGTAGAAAAAATTGCATAAAATATGTTCGATCATGCATTAATTCTATGGACAATGCACAAAAATCCCTTAAGTGATCTTGAGAATAAAAATTACCCATTTATTTCTCATATTGAGGTAGCTCAACTCCTTTAGGAAAATGAGTCATTTATAGATCTTTTTCAAATGGGAAAGGATGAATGGTGTCTAGAGTGTACTATTTAACATGTGTCTTTATCTTTCATCACATCTTGGAATTGTTCTTGCTAAAATCTAATTGGAAAGATCATTGTTAGGAAAGGTTGCTGAAAGAGGGAGATTATTGAAGAATATTGTGTTTCAATCATTTTTTTGTCACTAATGTAAAACCTACTATTTGCTGGTAAGACAATTCCTTATAAGATTCAAGTACTATTACTTAGTTGATTGATGAAGAGGATTTGATCAATAAGAGGTAACAAAAGTACCTAGAGGAAAGGTTGAGTTATGATTATGTAATAAAGTACAAGGATCAGTTAAGACAATGATGACATGATGTATTGATAATCTACTTAACGTTAGAAATGTTGGCTACACTAATAAACATTAGAAGAATAAGTTTCACAAATTTTGTTTGCCAAGCTCGATTGAGTGGACAATAGGTGTTGAGAAAAGTTAGTGCAAGCCGAGTAGAAATTCAATTGGAGCTAAGCAAAAGAAAATTCTAGTGGATGTCGAGCAAGATAGTTGATGTGAAGTAAAGTTTAGTTGATGTTGAGCATCAGTAAACTTTATTCGATGCCAAGTGATCTTACAGTTGATGTCAAGCAATGCAATATGTGTCAAGCATTAGAAGATTGATAATGCCAAGTTGTTGCATTATGTTAAAGATCAAAGATTCACTGAATCTAAGTTGAAAATTTTGTTTTCTTAAAGCTTGTGAACCAATAGGAAGATAAGGTTGATGAGCTGGTGGCATAGAAATTAATGTAAACTATTTTTTAGAAAAATTCAAATGGATTTTAGGGGAAGTTTCTAGAAGAGACAAGATATGGGGTAGATAAATTGCATCCTATCTAATCCATCCAAAACCCTAAATTGGATGATGCAAAATAAGTGGGAAAATATCCTAATTTCCTATTTATAGGAATGTCTGGTCATAAAGAAAAATAGTGATGTGCAAGAACTAAAGGAAGAGAAGGAGTGAAGGATTTTTCTTCATCAAGTGATGCAAGAGGAGAATCTAAAATGGAATTTCAAGCAATAAGGCTTAAGGAGATATATGCTTGAAAAGAGAACAAGTTGTCAAAGTCGAAAAGTATTAAGTTGTAGAATGGAGGACTGAATAGAGATCTATAATCTGCAAGAGAAGTTGTAAGTTGTTTTAGATCAAAGCTCAACTGTTACTCTCTAACAATTGTATAGGTCTAGGGTAAATCCTTTAGATCAAGGTTGACCTAATAGTCATTTATAAATCCTTTAAGTGGGTGGCATTCCAAGTGAATGGCCTAAAGTCCTCTAACAAGGCTCACTTCTAACAGGGTGATTGAAATCCCTTAACTGGGACACATTTAATAGTGTGTACTGCAACCTTTAATAGGGTTGACCTTTCATAGGGCATCATTTTCAAAAGAGTGAAAAGGAGTAGCATGTTACTTGTGGTTTTTCCCAAATTGGGTTTCCACATAAATCATTTTGTCAAGTGCGCTGATGAATTTGTTGTGTCTCATACTTTACATTTCTACAAGTTGATTTGACTATAACATACAAGTTTTAGAGATTGTATAATCTAGTAAGTTGCATGCACGGATATGAATGTTTTATGGGTTCATTAAGTTGTGAAAAGTTTTATTTGTACATTTGGACCTTGGATAATTGATTCACCCCTTGCATGCCCTACATATTCTAAAGTATTCCAACAATTGGTATTAGAGCCATTTGCTTAAGAGAACTAGTTTCAAGGCACTAGAAGCACAAATATTGAGATGTCTAAAAGAGAAGTACCCAAGCTCAATAGAGATAACTTTCTTGCATGGAAAATTTTGATGAAGCTACATCTTGGAGGACTTGGCGTCATGCACAATCTACCATTACAGTAGAACATGTTGAACCAATTAGAGCCCTAACTATTGAAGATTTGAAGAAGAAGAAAGAACATAATCAGGTGATATTGGAGATTGCCTCTACCATGAGCTATGCTTAATTTGTTGATATTAAAGGCTATCACATTGCAAATAAAATTTGGGATACCCTACACAGCATCTATGGAGGAGACAAAAATGTTCAAATAGCCAAATTTGAAAGTCTTAGAGGTAAGTTTGATGACATGAGAATGGAAGAAGGTGAAAATATTGCTCAATATGTTGCTAGAATAAAAGTAGTTGTTAGTGAAATAAGAGGAGCTACTGGTCACATAGATGATGATATTGTGTTAAGAAAAGTCTTGAGAACATTACTACCTATTTGTGCTATTAGAGTTTTTGCAATTCAAGAACTGAGATGCATTCCAAGAAATGATCTAAACCTTGAAGGTCTCGTCAATAGACTCACTATTGTTGAGCTATCTAAATTTGATAATTAAAAACTTGAGAATCTTGAATCTAATTTCAAAGATAAGTTGTTATTTAAGGACTCTAATGAGGTAAAGAAGAAGAAGAAGAAGAAGAAGAAGAAGAAGAAGAAGAAGAAGAAGAAGAGAAAGATAAAATATGTATCTAGTGACAGTGATACAAATGAGGAAGATATTGAACAATTGGAAGCACAATTGGCAAAAAGATTTCATAGAGGTAAAGGTAAGTTACCCAACATTTTTTTTCAATTGCAATGAGATTGGTCATATTTCTGCAAGATGTACATAGAAGAACTATAGAGATGACAACAAGTATAAGAAGAAAAGAGAAGATGAAAGCAAAGATTATAAAGACAAAGGAAAGAAGTCATGCTACATTTTTGAAGAAGAATTTAGGGATGATTCTCATGAACATGATGATGAAGTGGGGTATGTTGCAATGAAGGATGAATCTAATGAAGATGAGACAACTACACTTGTGACTTGTGTGAACAAAAATGATAGATGGATCATAGATAGTGGATGGTCACATCACATGGCTAGAGTCAAAAGTAAGTTCATTACTTTAAATTGTTATGATGGAAATAGTGTAAGATTTGTTAATGATTCACCATGTTTGATAAAGGGAAAAGGTTTGATAAAACTCATAGACAAGATTTCATGTGATAATGCTTACTATGTTGAAGGACTGGACTATAACTTGTTGAGTGTGTCAGAATTGAATAATTTGGGATGCAAGGTTGAATTTGGAAACAAGTTTGCTAAGATATATGACACAAATGGGAACCTAATTGGAAAAGCTTATCAAATTAGAAGTAATCTAATCTATCTTGATATAGAGGATGCTACTTGTTTCATTGCAAAATTTGATGATGTATGGCTTAGGCACAAGAGATTATGTTATGTTAACTTTGATAACCTAGTTAGTATCAGTAATATGAAAAAATTTAGAGTTTTACCTAAGTTGAAGAAGCCTAACAATGTAGTGTGCAAAAAATTTCAGCTAGGCAAAATGACAAAGTCAAGCTTTAAGACTAAACCTTACACCTCTAAAGAAATGCTAGAGATTGTTCACATTGACATGTGTGGACAAATTGAAGTACAAAGTTATAGAGGAGATACATACATAATGATGTTTGTTGATGATTATTCCAGGGTCATGACAGTCAGGTTTTTGAAATAGAAATCCGATGCTTAAGTGGTACTTAGCAAGAGTTAAGAAAGAAACAGGTAAAAGTATGAAATTCTTGAGATCAGATAGAGGAGGAGTATTCACATCAAATGAGTTCAAGATGTTTTGTAATGACAAAGGAATTAAAAGATAGACATCTTCTCCTAGGATGACTCTAGAAAATGGGATTTCTGAAAGGAGAAATAGGTCCATAATGGATTGTGCCATAACACTTATGATAGAGAAGAATGTTTCTCTAAAATACTAGAGAGAAGTTCTAAGTACTACTGTATATACCTTATGTAAGAGTTGATGAAATCCAACTCCACAGTCACCAAGATCACTTGCAATGCAAATAGCTTGTTGAAGAGAAACCTAGGAAGCAAAGAGCTTGAAGAAAATACGACACAAGAGAGTATTTCACAATAGAAAATTAGAATTGCTATGTGAATGGAATGAATTTACAATGAGAGAGAGGTCACTTATAAATACCTCAAGAAAGCTTGTAAAAAAAGCTTGGAATGTGGTAGAAAATAAGGTTGAAAACTAAGTTCACTTTCCACAAAAAGGTGGAACATGCTAGAAGGGAACAAACTCATGTGTTGTCAACAACTTATCTCTACAACTATTAACTACATCCATTTACCTAAGTAATCTTAAGCAATAGAATAAATAATTAATAAATAAATAATTACTCTAACAACTCCCCTTAAGTGAAACTTAGGGGAATGCCTTAAGCTCACAAAAACTAAGATGAAATGCAAGATGGGTCCCAGCTGCAAGGCCATGTTAGGTACCCATGTATAATGCAAGAAAAAGAAACCTTTGAAAATGGAGAAAGAGGGAAAACCTCATGGGAAAAAACCTCCTCCAAAAAGAGGTAAAAACAACATGCTGAAAAAAAAAATGAAGTGAAGGAAGGAAGGCCTCAACCAATCCCCCCATGGACAACTTTTGTAACCCCAAGCATAGACCGCAACTAAAGATAGTGTTGCGATGTAAAAGATTTAGTGAAGATGTCAGCAACCTGACTAGTAGTAGGAATGTAATCCAATGCAATAAAACCATCCTAGATCAACCAATAGATGAAATGCATATGCAACTCAATGTGCTTGGTAAGTTGATGCTCCACTGGGTTGTGAGAAATGTGGATGGTACTCTGATTATTGCACCACAAAATAGTGGGGTGATTGGGAGGAAAGCCAAACTTAGTCATCAACTGACAAAGCCATAAAGCCTCATGACTAGCAAGAACTATGGCCTTGTACTTAGCCTCTATGGATGAAAGTGCTCAAGAATGCTGCTTCTTACATGACCGTGTGATAGGACCAGAGTCAAGGAAAAACAAAAAGCCAAAAGTAGACTTCCAATCATCAACATCACCGGCCCAATCTGAGTTAGTGTAGCCAATAATGTGTGGAGTCCTCATAGTGTAGTGAATGCCATACATGAGTATGCCCTGAATATAGTGCAGAATATGCATGCCAACTTTCTAATGACTCAAATGAGCATGGTGAGAAAATTCAAAGACTAGGCCAACCAAAAAAGAAAGATCAGGGCACGTGTGTCAGGTACAAGAGGCTACCAACCAATTGCTGATACAAAGTAGGATCCACTGAAGTTGAAGAGCAGGAGGTAGACAAAGTGACACCCAACTGAAATGGTGTAGGAGTAGCTTTACAATCAAGCATGTGAAAGAGATGAAGCATGTCAAGAGCATACTTCTACTGATACACAAAAATCCTAGTAGGAGACTAATCAATCTAAAGACCAAGAAAGTAGTGCAGCAAACCAAGATCAGTCATCTCAAACAGGTCTATCAGTGGATGCTTTACATCCTAGAGCATGGATGACAAGCTACCTATAAGGATAAGATCATCAACATACAAAACAAGAATTATAATCTCATCACCAAGATTTTGTATGTACACTGTGGGATCAGAATGGTAGTGAGTGAACCTTATAAATAGTAGAAAGGAGTGTATCTTCTCATACCAAGCTCAAGGGGCTTGTTTGAGACCATACAATGAATGTTGAAGCCTACAAACCAAGGTAGAATCCTGTACAAAACTTGGAGGTTTCTCCATATAAATCTCCTCAATGATATCACCATGTAGGAAGGCACTTTTCACATCCATTTGATAAACTAGCCATCCCTGTAAAGCTATGAGAGATAAGAAAAGGTGGATAGAATTCATCTTGGCAACAAGGTAAAATGTCTCAAAATAATCAACACCCTCAACCTGTGAAAAACCCTTCGCAACAAGATGAGCCTTATGCTTATCAATAGAATAATCAGCAACATACTTAGTATGATAAATCCACTTACATCATACTATCTTTCTCCCCTTGGGAAGAGGACAAAGATCCCATGTGTGATTCTTCATCAAAGAAGAATATTCCTCCTCCATTATACTATCCCATTTAGAATGTCATGACATTTCCACAAATGTCTAAGGATCATCACTAATAGCATAACTAAGAAGACTGGAACCTATAGTGTGAGAAGGGGTGCGATGGGAAGTAGATGGGTCACCAACTAGAGATCCTACAACCTCAACTATAGCTTGAGCCCATTTAAGCATCTGGGGAGGATCTTGTGGTGGAGGTAAATGGGGATCACCATGATCCTCATCCTCATCATTCATGGAACAAACTAGAGATGAAGAGGGAGTAGTGGGAGCTAAAGGAGGTGTTGGATGCGAGGAATGAACTGTAGGAGGCCTTTCATCAAACTAGACATCCCATCAAAACAAGACATCTCTAGAATTAGGATCAAATAACCTATAAGACTTGACATCCGCATAGTAGGAAACAAAAATTAGTGATTGGTTCTTCCATTCCATTGCTTTCCTTTGAGCATCAAGTAAAAATGCATATGTTATACTCCCAAAAACTCTGAATGACAATACATCAGGCTTGACATGGGACCAAGCCTCCTCAGGAGTAATATGTTGAAGTGCCTTATGGGGCATCCAATTCTAAATTTATTTGGCACAATTGTCTGCCTCTGCCCAAAATCATGAATCCATGGACCTAGACCAAATCATGCAATTTTCCATCTCCTGAAGGGTTCTATTCTTCCTCTCAACCACACCATTCTGCTAAGGAGTGTAGGGAACTAAAAGCTGATGCTGAAGACCATGATTAGAATAGAAATCTCTAAAAGTCTAGTTCACATACTCCCCCCCATTATTCATGTGTATGTGGTGAATAGAAATCCCAGAATACTTCTCTACAAATGCCTTGAAAACTTGAAATGAGTCAAAGAAATCAGACTTGTACTTAAGAAAGTAGACCCATGTGCATTTGGAGAAGTCATCAATTAATGTAAGCACATATCTAGCACCCAAAAAAGGAGTAGGAAATGACATGAGGTCACTATGAATCAACTCCAAAGGTGCTAAAGCACAAGTGGCTCATCCATGTGGAAAAGAATCCCTATATTGCTTGCCAAGTGTACATCCCTAACAAACACCATCTGGATAGGAAATCAGGGGAAGCCTAAGAACTGGTGCCTGTGTGCTCATTTTTTGAAGATATCTATAATTGACATGCCCAAAATGTTCATGCCAAATTTTGCTTACTAAATTTGCATGTGCAACTAGGCATGAACCTATGTCATCAGAAGACTCAAATCCATCATATCTGTAGAGGTGAGATGGAGAGTCAACACTCCTAGTGGCCACAATCATCTCCAAATCATGCAAGTCCAAAATAACCACATCATGTGGTGAGAACTTGACTATCTTCCCAGAGCCACTTTGGCAAATCTTATAGATAGACAAAAGGTTCATCCAAATATTAGGAACACAAAGTACATCTTATAGAGAGCCCCCAGCCAAAGCAATAGTAGTAGAACCTAAAATTGAAGGTTGTGAAGAGTTCCCAACTACAATCTATGTGGTGGCACAAGGAGCAAGTGAAGTAAGCAACCTAGGAGTGTTTATGATGTGGTGAGAAGCCCCAGAATCAAGAATACATGAAGGCACTAAAGTCGTAGCTCATGTAGAAAGAGAATGACCTTTCCCTGTAGGTGGAGATGAAGATTGAGGGGATGAAATTTTATGCTACTTCATGGTTTCCTCTAAAGCCTCTAATCATTTCAAACACCTAGAAACTGAACGTTCATCTTTCCCACAAAAATTGCAATTCTCACTCGATTTCTTCTTGGTCTTGGAGGTAGACTCACCAAACTTTAAAGAATCTTTACCCTTGGGAGGGTTTGCTAGAAGATTAGCTGGAGGCTTAGGATTAGATTTTGATGTATTTTTCTTCAATTTTCCTTTCTTCTTTGATTTCCCCTTAGAATTTTGAGCAACCAATGCTTGGCTGGAAGAGCCAAAGGCATCCACCTATCAGATCTTTGCATGTTCCCTAGTCAACCTGTCACAAAATGTCTCAAATGTAGGCATCCTATGTCTATCTCCAAGGGAATCCATGGTGGAGTAGAAATTAGAAGAAAAAATTTGATACTACCCATTCATCTTTGAGAGTATGAAGAATATGCACTCATCATCAGTTTTGTTCTTCCCATATCCCTGTAAAACTGAACGTAGGGATTTGAACTTCATCAAAAAGTCCTCAATGGTGGGAAAGTTTCTTAGTGATAAATAAGTCAACCCTGCATCCAACTAAAGTGCCTAGAACTCATTCACCTGACCAAACAAAGTCTAAAATTTCTGCCAATAAGCTCGTGGAGTAGTCAAACCATCCAAGTGAAATAACAAACTATCTGAAATGTTGAGTGCAATCAATCCCATGGCTACATCCATTTTATTCCTATGTTGTAGAACCTCAAAAGGTCATGTAAGAATAAGCTAATTCTCATCTAGAAAAGACCATAGACCTCTTGACATGAGAAGCCTAGTCATTTGTGCCTTCCAAGTGTGATAGTTGTGTAGAGTAAGATGGGTCACAAATGGATCCACCATTGAGAGAAAGAAGAAGATAGAAGTAGAAGGGTTTTAACTAAAGTAAATTATAGAAAAGAAATACATCCCCCAAAAATGTACAATAATATCCCTCAAATACCACAAAAAAAACTATGGAAAGCAAAATATTGGAAAATAACCTAGATTTGTTGATGCAAAATAGGAGGAAACATGAGCCTCTACTTTGATGCCAAAAATGGGAGCTCAAATAAACTCAAAATTTGATTAAACTAGCAACATTTTTTCCATCTCTAAGTCAGCTTTCCAACACTTCTTTTGGATTGAAAAAAGACCTCTGTATGCTCAAGTTATGGCCAAAAAATTGACTATTGCTCCAAAATTGCACCTTGCCAAAAAATTATAGAGACTGTCTTAAATTTAATAGCCATATGGATGTCACAAGGACATCACTAGAAAAAAAATCTAGTTGCTAGATTGTTGACTTCAGAAACTAGAATTATGATGTCACCTCACTAGAAAATAATGTCAACACGAGGCTGGCACTAATGATGTCACTCACTAGGAAGATGACATAATTAGCCATGAAGATGACATAAGCCTGTCTAGAAGTGACATTATCAGGGTGGAGCAGGTGCAAAGTGGTTAACTAGAGATAGCTACTGGTGGTGGTGGCACCCAAGAGGAGAATCCAATGGTGCCACTATCTCGAACTGTGGTCTGGTGAATCCCTAGTAGAGCACTGGCAGAGCTCAACTACGGAGGAGGCAAGCAGAGGAGTCACCAACCAAGCAGTGGACTATAGCCAGGTAGGCAACTGGTGGGTGGCCACCAAGTGGTGCCTCGGCACTGCTATGACAACACTATTTTTAAAAAAAAACATTGTGTTTCCCTTCTGTATAGTCTGTATAGTAGCGACCATAGGGCCTAATTATTTTTTCAAAAATGCCTTGCGTCGAAAAATAATTTTTTTTATATGAATCTTGGCTATAAATGGCCTTTCTAATCCAATGGCAATGTTCATTTGGCCCTAAGATGCTCCAAATAATTTCTCTACCCCCAAATTGAAAAAAATTTGCACAAACAAACTAGGGTTTGTGACTCTAATTCATGGCTTCAAAAATCCTTCAAACAAGAATCATCAAGATGCTCTGATACCATGTAGGAGTTGATGAAATCCAACTCCACAGTCACCAAGATTACCTACAATTCAAATAGCTTGCTAAAGAGAAACCTAGGAAGCAAAGAGCTTGAAGCAAATATGACATAAGAGAGTATTTCACAATAGGAAATTAGAAGTGCTATGTGAATGGAATGAATTTACAATGAGAGAGAGGTTATTTATAATGACCTCAAGGAAGCTTGTAGAACAAGCTTGGAAGGTGGTAGAAGATAAGGTTGACAACTAAGCGCACTTTCCACAAAAAGGTGAAACATGCGAGAAGGTAACAAACTCCCCTATTATCAACAACTTATCTCTACAACTATTAACTACATGCATTTACCTAAGTAAGCTTAAGTAATAGAATAAATAATTAATTATTTACTCTAACACCTTGAATAGTGTGCAAATCAAGAAAGGCTCTCATTCAACACCTTTCAAACTATGGTATGGATATCCACTAAATGTAAAATACTTTAAGGTATTTGGAAGTAAATGTTACATTCTTAAAGATGTTATGAATGAAAAGCTTGATCCAAAAAGTGAAGAAGGTATATTCCTTGGCTACTCCACAAGAATTAAACCTTATAAGTGCTTAAATACTAACACTATCAAAATTGTGGAAAGTTCAAATGTGAATTTTGATGAATTTACAAAAGTACATGAGATTGAACATATGAAAGAACTAGAAGAATACAAATGATTTGTACAATTTTATGAAGGAATGCCTACTGAAGAAGATGTTGTAAATCAAGTGACAAACAAACAACAAGTATCAATAATTATCGAGTCACATGCTATGAATGTCAAGTTACATTTAGGAATTGAGCTGCATTTAGATGTCAAGTTACAGAATAAAGAACATGCACATTCTGGTTTTGATATTAGTACACATGAAAGAGATATTGTGATACCTAATAGAGATGTACATAGTGATTCTGAATCTATAAGACAAAATGAAGAAACAAGAGTTGAGCCAAGATTGTCCAAATATGTCAAAAGACATCATCTTACTGATCAAATCATTGGAAACTAAGATGCCAGGCCAATGACAAGAAATAGATTAAGAAGTGAATCATGTTTTCTGAGTATGAAAGAACCCAAAATAGTGAAAGATGCATTATAAGATGTGGACTAGTACAAAGCCATGGGAGAAGAGATTAAATAGATAGACAAGAACAAAACTTGGAGTCTAGTTCCTAGACTAGAAGACAAGAATGTGATTGACACCAAGTGGGTATTCAGAAACAAGCTAGATGAGAATTGTGAAGTCACAAGGAAGAAAGAAAGATTACTTTGTAAGGGATATGCACAAGAAAAAGGATTTGACTATGGGGAGACATTTTCCCTTGTTGCTAGGATAGAAAGAGTAATAACTCTACTTGCTTATGCTGCATACAAAGGTTTCAAAGTTTATCAAATGGATGTTAAATCTACATTTTTGAATGGAATGCTAGAAGAAGAAGCTTACCTAGAACAACTAGAAGGTTTTGTTGATGATAACAATAGGAACATGGTATGTAGATTGTACAAAGAACTATATGGTTTGAAACAAGCACCAAGAGCATGGTATGAGAGACTTCATGCTTATCTTATGAAGATTGGATTTGAAAGGACTGATGATAACAACAATCTATACATAAAGAGAGAGAAAGAAAAAGGTATTTTGATATTTGAAATATTTGTTGATGATATCATATTTGGAGGTCAAGATGCTTTATGTAAGGATATTTTAAATCAAATGAAGTAAGACTTTGAAATGCCAATGTTTGGGGAGATCAATTTTTTTGTGGGTTTGCAAGTTTATCTGATGAAGTATGGTATATACATCACTCAGTCAAAGTATATCATAGAAATATTGAAGACTTTTAAATTAGAATATTCTAAACTATTAAGTACACCTATGTTGATAGGACACAAGTTGTCAAAGAATGATGACACAGGTCTATGATTGGCAAATTTCCATATGCAGTACATAGCATACCTAACATTAAATTATCTTTAGGGATAGTTGCAAGATTCTCTAGTAATCCCAGGGAGAATCACTTAATGGTTTTGAAGAGAATAATAAGATATCTAAAAGGAACAAAAGAATTTGGTCTATATTATAAGAAGAATGAAAAGTTTGAATTGAGAGCCTACACTAATGCTAATTGGGTTGAAAACATTAATGATAGAAAGAACACAAATCGAGGAGCATTTTTCTTAGGCTAGAGACTAGTTATGTGGACTAGAAAGAAACAAAGTTGTACTTCACAATCTACTGATGAAGCTGAATATGTTGTTACTACTATAAACTACAGAAACATTGTATGGATCAAATAGCTACTAAAAAGAATGAAGGAAGAGATCACAGAACCAATGATACTTTATTGTGACAATATAAGTGCTATTAATGTATCAAATAATCTAGTAATACACACAAAGAAAAATCATATTACAATTAACTATCATTACTTAAGAGAATTGGTTCAAGATAAAGAGGTGAAGATGGAATATGTTAAAAAAAAGGAGAAAGTTATTGATATCTTCAAAAAAACATTACCTAAGGATGCTTATGAACATCTAAGAGGTAAACTAGGGGTGATACCGCTAACAAAGGCTATTTAGGTAACAAGAGGAGTGCCCTGCATCAAACAAGTTGATGTTCATAAATTATAAATTGATGTAAATGATCTTACTTTAGGAGCTACCTAAAGTAATCACAAAGATGAAACTATGAATTAGTCACAAGCAATGTGACAAAAGGAGAAACTAAAGAAACTGCAAAAGCTTATATCTACATGTTTAAAGATGGAATTTTTTTGGAATATGTCTTTGGTATTTTTGTCACAAATGGAGATATTTACTAATCAAGAGAAAAAGATAAGAGGGAGAAAGTCTTAAACTGATCTTAAAGGGAGATCAAATAATTTTTGATGTTGCGGATTAGAAGATAACACATGAATGATGTAAGAAAGAGGGAGAAATCCTTTTCTACCTAGTAAGAGAGAGATACAAGAAGGAACTCAGAGGGAATTATAAGAAAGAGTTTTGTAACCTAAGTAGAAGATGGAAGTTGCTGAAAGAGGGAGAAATTTCAATTCAAGTTTTCTTTCTGGTATTGTCTTATTGTTTTGACCTAGTCAAGTTGGTTGAACAATATGTTCATCATTTGATTGACTTGGTTGATTAGTTTGGTGTGCCATCAATGCTAGAGAGGGAGATTGTTGAAATTCAATTAAAAAGATCATTGTTAATAGAGATTGTTGAAAGAGGGAGATTGTTGAAGAAGACTAAGTTTTGATCATTTTTGTGTCACTGATGTCAAACCTACTATTTGCTAGTAAGACAAATACTTATAAGATTCAAGTACTATCACCTAGTTCATTGATGAAGAGGATTTGATCAATAAGAGGTAACAAAAGGACCTAGAGGAAAGGTTGAGCTATGATTATGTAATGAAGTAAAATGATAAGTTGAGACAGTGATGACATGATGTATTGATAGTCAACTTAAGGTTACAAATGTTGGCTACACTAAGAAATTTTAGAAGAACATGTTGCACAAAGTTTGTCTACCAAGCTTGATAGACTAGATAATAGGTGTTGAGCAAAGTTATTGGAAGTTGAGCAAAAAGTTAGTTGGAGCTGAGTGAAAGAAAATTCTATTGGATGCGGAGCAAGATAGTTGATGATAAGTAAAGTTTAGTTGATGCCAAGCATCTGTAAACATTAGTTGATGCTGAGTTATTTTATAGTGGATGTCGAGCAACATAGTATGTGCTAAGCATCAGAAGATTGATAATGTGAAGCTCTTGCATTATGTTAAAGATTGAAGATTCACTAAATCTAAGCTAACAAGTTTGTTTTCTTGACACTTGTGAACTAGGAGGAGGATAAGGTTGTTGAGCTAGTGGCATAGAAATTAATGTAAACCATTTTTGAGGCAAATTCAAATGGATTCTAAGACAAGTTTCTAGAGGAGACAAGATATGAGGTAGATACATTGTATCCTACCAAATCCATCGAAAACCCTAAATTTGACGATGGAAAATGAGCAAAAAAACTTTTAATTTACTATTTATAGGAATTTTTTGTCATGAAGCAAAATAGTCATGTGCAAGAACCCAAGGAAGAGAAGGAGTAAAGGGTTTTTCTTTATCAAGTGACCCAAGAGGACAATCTAGAATGGCATGTTAAGCAAGAAGGCTTAAGGAGATATATGCTTGAAGGGTGAACAAGCTGTCAGAGCTACAAAGTATGAAAGCCAAGTAGAATGGAGGAGTAAATAGAGATTTGTTATTTGTAAGAGAAGTTATAAGTTGTATCACATCAAAGCTCTACTATTACTCTCTAATTATTGTATTAGTCTAGGGTGAATCATTTGGATTAAGGTTGAACTAATAGTCATTTTTAAATCCTTTAATCGAGTGGTATTACAAGTGAATGGCCTAAAGTCCTCTAACAAGGCTCACTTCTAACTGGGTGATTGAAATCTCTTAACCAGGTCACATTAAATTGTGTGTATTGTAACCTTTAACAAGGTTGGCCTTTCATAGGGTATCATTTTAGAAGTGTGAAAAGGAGTAGCATGTTATTGGTGGTTTTTCCCCAATTGGGTTTCCATGTAAATCATTGTGCCAAGTATGCTGATGAATTTTTTGTGTTTCATGCTTTAAATTTCTGGAAGTTGATTTGATAGTAACATACAAGTTTTAGAGATTGTATAATCCTTTAAGTTGCATGCATCGATATGAATTTTTTTATGGGTTCACTATGTTGTGAAAAATTTTATTTGCACATCTAGACCTTGGATACTTGATTCACCCCCCCCCCCCCCCCCACACCCACAAATATTCTAAAGTATTCCAATAGTTCTTGCATGACTAGGATTATATATTGGAGTCTAGATATTTAAATTTCTTCTTCTTTAATTAAAATGGTTTCTATGTGATAGTTTGGAGGTACTGTGGCTTTCTCTTTCACTAGTTAAGGGAAGAATTTCCCTTTTTCTTCTAACATCAAGATTTCCATGATGTTTCTAAAGCCTTTCTCTACTCAACATCTTTTTATCTCTTCTTGGATTACCTATTCATCATTATCACTCTGGATGTGTGGATTTTTTTATCTCTTTATGTTCTATTGTATTCCCTTTCATTTTTGGTGTTGTTCAACCATTTTGTCTTTGTGCAAGTATTCAAATAATTGTTTCAAGAGGTGTTGTATTTGAAGTAGTAGGTAACATTATTTCATTTTGAATAGTAAAATCGTTTTCAAAAGATGACTTGTTAGAGTTGTGATGTTTAGAAGGTTCTTGAAATAGTGGGTTTCAAATATGACCTTATTTTATAGGAAAAACATGTTTAACATAATGTCAATCAATAGGAGAAGGAGATTCTGAAGACTCTATGATAGATCTAGGACACTATGTGACATGGGTAGGAGATTGTGAAGATTCCTCACTAGATTCAAAGTGTCACGTATCTAGTACGATCCCTAGCTCAACCTCTACTTTGACCTCACCCTTGACCTCTTCTAGGTCAATGTAAACAAAAATACTCTTCGACTCCTAGTTGCAATAGTCATAGAAAATATAAGTGTGATAGGTTTAGATTAATACTATACTTAAATGTTTCCCAAAGATAAGTGGACATTAGAGAAAGAGTGATTTAAATCAAGGTATGAATGGTAAAAATAATGGTTAGAATAATTAAGAAGTGTGACTATCATAATAGAATGATGTAAAAATATAGTAGAACAAGCGGAATGAAAAAGTGAGAGACTAGTTTGGACGTGAGAAACATGTTCAATGTAAGGATTAAGATTCATAATTTAGGTTATTTACAAACATAAAACTGTACAAAAGGTGATAAAAAAGAGACTAGGACATACTAGCTGATCAAACATCAAGTTTTAAAGCTCTATAAGATATATTATAAATTAGATCATATGAAAAAATGCAATCCTATTTGATGTTTTACTTTGTTCATACAAGGAATTGCATAGCCATATGAGGGATTACAAAAAAAATAAAAAATTTCCAATTTTTTTGGACATATTTTTAACCATTTTAAGAAAAGTGTCATATGAGATAGAACTAAGACCATATGTGTCAAGACCATACATAGTATGAGAAAAAGAAGGCAACATGTTTATATGTTCTAGATTATACAAGATTTCTCATAGGACTATATGACTGTTCAAACTAGTTTTCTAGTTTACATAACTTTGATAGTAAGATTTGACCATTTTTATTTTCAAATTTTGTTTTTTTAGATAGTATGTGAATAGTACATAAATTGTGGCAAAAGAAGTATTTGCAATCTATCCAAGCAAGGGCAAAAAGACTTGGAAGGATGGGAATTTTTTTACAATTCGAACAAGTTTGGACAAGATAGACTCAAGAAACACACATTAACCCTAGAAGGAAAATGATAGAGAAGACGCAATAGTTTTCCACATCTTGTGTGTTTGTGTGCAACTCACATAGTCATGTCAGCTCCTAGAAGATGCCCATATTTTTAGTGTTTCTAATGACTCAACAATATTTGTTCAAATATTACCCTTGAAGTAGGGGCTAGTATTATATACCATCTTCAAGCATCTAGGTGTATACTTATGGTGAGTAGTCTCTAGGAGAAAATCTTTTCCCTCCTTGCACAAACATTATGCCTCCTTTTTGAGGTGAACTAAATAGCTTTTAACTAAGAGGTATTAAATAGGATTCATTTTATAATAACCCCTTGTGGTCTCACTAGATAAATAAGGCCCCCTAGTCACATCAGCACTTACAAGTGTACATGCTTTGCAAGCAAGGCTAGGAGTAGTGCTTCTCGGTACAATAGGTAGGATAGGCTCAATATATATGGCATGCAATGGAGAGTGATAAATTACAATAGATTTGGAGTCATTTTTGGTTACAAATACTCTTTATAATAGTGAGCACTCCTAAAGGTCATTCCTAGAGGTTGAATATGTCAGAGTTGATGAAATCCAACTCTAAAGATGCCAAAGATAACCTGCATGCAAAAACCTATCAAAGAGAAGCCAAGGAAGGAAGAATGTGAAGCAAGGGAAAAACCCTAAACGGACATGAGAGGCCACAAGATATTATGAATGATAAAATATGCATTTATAATATGCAAGAAATGATGATGTGATACAATGAGGGAGCCTGAATATAAAAAGCTCTAGGAATCTTCCAGAACAAGCTAGAAGATGCTAGGAAATAAGTGTGACAACTAAGCATACATCCACATGAGGTGGAAAGTCCTCAAACAATGTGAGAGGATAAGTATGACTTAGGAGAGAAAAAACTCCTGTATTGTCAACAACTTATAACTAACTCCTAAATTACAACTAATAAATGAATGCATTTACCTAAGTAAGTTTAAGTAAATAGAATAAATAATAAATAATTAATCATTTACTCTAACACACCCCCTTAAGTGAAACTCAGGGAAATTCCTTAAGCTTACAAAACTAAGATGAAATGTAGAATGGGTCCCAACAATGAGGCCATGTTAGGTACCCATGTACAAATGCAACAAAATGCAACTTTTATAAATGGGGAAAGAGAGAAAACCATGTGGGAAAAACCCTCCCACAAAAAAAGGTAAGAACCTAGTGAAGAACTAAAGAAGCCCCCAACTAGGGAAATGTCCCCTAAAATGGGAACAAGGAATGATCATGAAGAGCATCACTGAAGCATAAAGAAGCTGCAAAATTTACCATCTAAAAGAGAACTGTTGATCTAAAGAACCTCCATGGAAGAAGAAGGCACAAACCAAGCATCTCTATATGGTACATGATCCATCTCACCGAAATGCATAGGCAGCTAGCCACTGCAATCACCTTGTATATAGGATCAACCATTGAATACATAGCTCACACTAATGAACCATCAAACCAAGGATATATATATATATATATATATATATATATATATATATATATATATATATATATATGCAAATGTACTCGATTATACCTATAGGGCCCCAGTGATGTTAATTTTTTCTAACACCCTACATTTAGCTTGTCTAAGCATTCCATGATGATAAGCTGTCATTCCAAGTCATTTTGTAAAGTCCTATTTTGAGCCAATATCAAATCTTTATTTTTACCCAAGTATCAAATAGCGACAGGAGGCTATGTTTTCCATTCAATATCTTACACGCAGAAATGTTTCAAGACTTGCCACTTTGGGAGTGTTTAGTGTCCGTACCTGAAAGCCTATGTTTCATATTTTGAGTCATTTTGAGTCCGTTTGACTAAGTTTTGAATCCCTCAAAGTTGGTAAGTTATTGTTTCATGCTTTGGTGTAATTGTGCAAAATTCTAGGAAGCCTTGTTCGACAAGCTATAACTTTGACCCAGTTGACCCAAATACTAAAATTCATTTTGCATTTTATTGTAGATGTTAGAGGCTTTTTATGTTTCATGTTTTAGCTTATAAAAAATCCATTTGATCAGTTTTCAAATACGATTCCAAACACAATTTGTAACTTTTTACTGGTGTTAGCATTTGCAGATTTGTCAGTACCCTTGTTCTTGGCATTATAACTCCTAATCCATGATTGGTGATACCAAATGAATTGTACCACTATGATTTAATCCAAAAATACTCCAAGTGTTTTAGTCTGAAAGTCATGACAAACTGTATGCACACTTTTCTAGGTCAATTCCATTTGCCAAAATCATTATCTGACATTGTTTTCAATCTGCAAAATCCAAGTAGCCTACTTTGAACGTCTGCCATTTGCACCCAATTATTTTTCATGAGCCTAAATCATAGATCCATAATGTCCTCATCACAAAGAATGAGTGTCCGTTGTCTCTCTAGGTGTTAGTTTGCCTAGTTTTCTGAGCCAAATCCAAACCCAATTTATGGTTTTCTTACGTGTTTGTTTGCAGGTAATTCTGAGAGGTCAACTTTGATAGTGAATATATTTTGGCCTTGAATTCTTCATGAGATGATATTTGGTGGGATGCAAGTATGCAAAACAAAGATTCAATGTGCCAATTTTCAACACTGGGTCAGGTGATTTAGTCAATTTTTAAGGCTAGTCAATGGACCTCCTGACATGAAATTCATAGTTTACAGTGTCCATTACTTGGAAAAGGTAGTATTTAACTTTGGTTATGGATAGTTAAAGTTGGTCTTTCATGCTCTTGAGGAGCAGGATCAAATTATCAAGAATGCACTACATCTTTACAATGCATTTTCGAATATGACTCGTTGTTATAGTTGGTTTGAAGTCTTATATATTTCAGTTGGGCTAAAGCTGTATGATATAGTTGCAGGAACACGAATGTTGCATTTCTCATGATATCTTTTAGCATATGAGTCAGTTGAATTCTTTCCAACTCTTGCAAAAATGGGACATGATAAAAGCTTGAAGGGAATAGTAGTTTACTATGATTGGCAAATGTGATGCACGCCTTAATGATTGGATTGGCTTGTACAATTGCATTAGCAAGTGCAATAGTGCTTAATCATGCAGAAGCCATATCATTTAAGAAGGATGAACTCACTGATAAGATCATAGGTTCTCGTGTTTGAAATAGTTTGATAGGAAAGGAATTTGATATTTATGCAAAAGTGGTAGTGAATGCTGTCGGACCTTTTTGTGATGAAGTGACAATGAAGGCTGTCAAAGATGTTAAAAAAAATTCATTTGTCCTAGTAGTGGTGTGCATATTGTTCTTCCTAATTATTACTCTCCAGAGGGCATGGGTTTAATTTTACCAAAAACAAAGGATGGGAGGGTGGTTTTTATGCTATCTTGGCTTGGAAGGATAATTGCAGGAACCATAGATTCCAATACTTCTTTGACAATGCTACCAAAACCACATGAGGAAGAGATTCAATTAATTTTAGATGCCATCAATGATTACTTAAATTTTAAGGTATGCCGCTTAGATGTGCTCTCTGCTTGGACTGGGATTCGTCCATTAGCAACATATCCCTCAGCTAATGACACAGCTAGCATTTCTAGAGATCATGCAGTTTCTATATATATTGATGGCCTAATAACTATCATTGGTGGAAAGTGGACCAAATATAGAAGGCTAATATTAACAGCCAATGAGGGCCATGGGCAATCAACAACAACTTGAAGGATATCTAAGGGAAGGACAAATTTTCCTAAGTGCCACATGGCAAAGGATGTAGCTAATGCAGTTATTAAAGTTGGCAAATTGAAATATCAAATAACTGTCTGACAACTCATCTTCATGTTATTGGAGCAGATAATTGGGACCCTACATCATTTACCAAACTTGCACAACAATATGTTCATATGAAGAAGACATATTTAGGGAAGATAGTTCCTGGGGCAATGAACATTGCTATTGCAAAACATTTGGCACACACATATGGTAGTATGGCAGAAAGAGTTTCCCAAATAGCACATAATGAAAATCTTGGGAAAAGGCTAGCACATGGATATTCATTTCTGGAGGCAGAGATTGCATATTGTACACATAATGAGTACTGTGAGATAGCAGTTGATTTCATTGCTAGGCGATCAAGGCTTCCCTTCCTTGACACAAATGCAGCTAGAAGATCCTTACCTCATGTTATAGAGGTACTTGCTGCAAAACAAGGCACCATAAAAATTCAAGGTAAAAGAGACCGCAAACAACATAGAGAAGTTGCCAATTAATAAAGAGATCATGCTAAGAACAAGGGAGTGAATGGAGTCGCCAACCAAAAATAGGGTTGTCCATGTTGCAAAGTGAAGCAGCCAATAATAAGAAAGAATCGCCATGAAAATAGAAGGCAATCAGCTGAGATAAAAAGGTGCAAGCAATAAAAGACAATCCACACTTTCAAAAAAGAGCCCAGCCCAACTCGTGGTAGATCCAAAGTTGATGCCAGTTGAAATAGAGTAAGAAAATTTGCATTCAGTCATAAGGAAAAGGGAGATGCCATGAAATAATTAAAAACTCTTATCCCACATTGAAAGCACGAGAGTATGTTTAGGTTTTTAAATACAATCACACATACATATAAAGTGTCAACAAAGTAAGCGGCTTTTGTGAAAGCCAAAGCCTACGTGGGTCTGATGTGGATAGCTGAAGGAAAAAAGCATAAATTTTAAACAAACACACACAAAGAGGATGATGTCAGCAAGAAAGGCATCAAAAAGCTAAAAATCTAGCTAGTCGCTATGGCACTAGTCAAAAAATCTAAGATATTCTAGCTAGCGACATAGCGACTAGCCAAAAAATTCAAAAAAATTGGCAAGGAGTTAATAAGCCCATGTGTCCCGCGTATGATGCAAGCAACGAACCAGTGGGTGCCAAGTGGTAGTGAGCAGGAGGTGATATGGTGAGATCAGATCAATTGCAATGAGATTGTGCCACGTGGCACATTTGGCAGTCCTCACTAACTTGCAAAGTAGAAGATGCATGAGATTTAGCATAGCGAGTTAGCGAGAAGATGACATGTGGCAATGGGTCCTGTGTTCGATGATGTGGTAGATGCAATGAGCGAGAACATCAAGAGATGACATGTGGCATTCATATTAGGTGTCCAATTAGAAGATGCCATGTGGCACCGGTCAAACTTAAGGTTGACCATGGATTCAAAGGGTCAGGGCAATATTGAAGAGTTAAAAATAATAATATTTTATTATTATTTTTGTTAAAAATGCCCACGTCAAGTTTTAAAATCAAATGGGATTTTTCTAAAGTTTGACTTTAGAATATTTAAAAATTATCAAAAAATTTAAAGACAAAGATGTGAAGATATGATTTTTTATATCAGACTGGGCATTTTTTAAATTAAGATTCTGGGGGTTTTCAGTATCGAAAATGTGCACTTCAATATACCACCAGAATTGACAAAATCTGAGTTTTTCGATTCTGCAGTCAATTTTTGCACAGGAATCCTTGATGACATGGGTATGGTTAAAAGATAGTAAAAATGTAGTTGGGGTCAAATTGAATTAATTTCAAATCATTTAAAGTTTGATTCCTTTAGCATTTCACAAATATTTCAAATATTTTGGAAAGTAAAGGGATTTCATCATTATGCAAGGATATTTTGTAAGTTTGTTACAGAAAATGATGAAACACGATCAGATTAAAATGGGAAGAAAGAAGAGAGAGGTTTTCTAGTTGTAGGAGATTGAACTCCAAGTGGACAATTGTCATCTTCAGAATAGATTCGAGAATTCATTTGGTCTATATCATTCTTTCTTTCTGTCATTAGAAGGGTTCTAATTTTTATCACTGAGAAACCAGTAGGTTGGTAGTTTTCTCTGGGTAATACCAACAAGGTTCCATCGATTTACTATGAAACCATTTTCTTCAGCAAATTCTTCTTGTATGAACAACAATAGGAAGATTGACACAGATAGTTTAGATCTATTAGGTTGTTTCATGTCTTTCATTTCATGCATATGACTGTTTAATTTCAAGAAAATAATGCAAAGAGAAGTAGATGATTGAGTTTCAGTTGAATCTTGTCTCTGTTATCAACTAATTTTCAATGTTTTACTATCTTTGACATAGAACATAGGCTCTAATTGTAGTCCCTTAAGGCTGTATGTTATTCATTGTTGCTAATGAACCAAGGGGTTGTGTAAATGCTTCAAGGAATGAATAGGGTTGCAAGTCTAATGATGAGGATATCATGTAAGAATGGGATTAAATTTGAGCATAGATGTCTATTTACAAGTTAAATAGATAGATCAGATATCTAAAGATACGCATATGTCGAGAAGATATTTATATGTATGTTTGTGATTCATGAATTTTCCCAATGGTTAAGGCACTAATCAGTTATAGGATCATTAAATTCTTATTTGCCACATATCTGAGTGTTTGTTGAATTCAACATTATTAATCAAATGTTCTTTCCATTTTATGTTGAGGGACCTAAATAGACTACCCTCACTCAGCTACTGAATATTCTAGATTTGCATTTAGCTACTGCAGATCTATGTCATTTCATGAGTTACTAGGAGAAATAAGGGCTTGTATCTGCTTAATAGATTTAGGGATATGTTTTTGCATTTGTACAATATCAATTGAATCTTAGGTTTACCCACCTAGGTTTAGCAGAGCCTGAAGTAGAAGATGGGTCATGCCTTATAGTTGGCCCTGTGTCTGAAATGATATGTTGATAATGGGAGTTAGCTGCCCCTAGATGTGTCATATTCTCATGGGGATAATTGAAAACCCTCCAACATTTTCAAACACCAACAAAATGGTGATTCCGCTGGGGAACTGCATATAGAAGAAGCTAAAATCTTTGGCATGACACAAGTTGGATATAGAAAATATATAGCAAGAGGTGTTTCTTATTTCCTTACAAAAGTTTCATGTCCCCCAGTGTTCTTATTCATTGACAATAGAAGTTTAATTTAATTGAATAATTTTTAATATCAAAGTCACTTGAAGTTTTGATAAGTTTCTGTCAAAATTTAGAGTTAATGTCATGTTCTTTTAGTTTGTTAAGAATGTGAAATTCCCTTGTTGAATATAGTTTGCAAATACCAATTGTAAGTTCTGGACCATCTTGTTTTGTTTTACAAGTTGGTTAATCTTTTCTCATTAAGTGAGTGGCAACTCAAAGTAAAATCTTTGCACCAATGCTTTATAAGTGTGAAGGTATTATGAAGGGAACAATAGTGGGAAGGAAAATTTGAAGAATTCATTTCAAGTTCTTGACACTGGGTAAAAGAATCAAATTAGATGCGGTGCAAGTGTTACTAAATCTAGATAAGATCTGAATCTGCTATTATTTGTAGCATTGAAGTAGTTGCAAGCATCTGTATTGAAAGGTATTTACATTCTCATGTGATTTTACTTACATGAAAGTAAGATTCACAAAAGTTTATCCGTCAAATGGATTCAACATTAAATAGGATAATTGTTTAGCATAATTTAACATACTTTGTGAGAAGTAGATTTAGCCAAAGTATTTTCATATTTCAAAGTATGTTTGAAGTTGATTTGGTAAAAGATATTTCTAGATCTACTACAAATTATAAATCAGAAGTTATTATAGGTGAATGAGGTTAAAATTTTTGAATAATGTCAAGATTCAGTTCACCTAGGATGCAGCCGGTTAGTGAAGTTCCTAGATTCATTTCTACCAAGCGGTATATGTCATTAAATTTTAATGGTATTCATGGTTTCCCAAATACTATTCCTAGTAACCTTGGAAAGTATTTGCCTAAGTTTGGTGGAAACCATGAAAATTCAGCCATTCATCATGTTTAGTTGTTTAGTGACTTGGTTGGTGATTTTCAAATTGCTCATGAAGATGTTCAAATGAAGTTGTTTGTTTAGACTTTAGAAGATGATGCTAGGGACTAGTTTTCATTTTTATCAGCATGTTCAATTTCATCCTGGGATGAATTATTGTCAGCCTTCATGATGTAATTTGGAGAACAGGTAAGCATATCTGATTCTTATGATAAGTTCTTGAAGATTCATATTCAGAGTGATGAAATTGTCCCTCAATTTAATATCAGATTTGTAAGAATTTTGAGTGAAATCCCTGAGAGTTATAGACTTGATGATCAAATATGTTTAGCTGTATATTTTGATGCATTTGATAAGAAATGAATTATCTACTAAGGAATAAAGAATCACAGACATTATATTAGGCTTTTATGATTGCTAGAGATATTGAGAATAATTTCAAGTACAGATTGACTAGAGGTCATTTTTCCTTGAATGATTGTGAATATAATGGTTATGAAAGAAAGGATGAACATAGTGTTGACATTTCAGTTTCAAAATAGAATATCAACACCCCTTCTATAAGTTATAATTAGATTGAGAATTCAAATCAGAATGTGTGTATGAGAAAGGTTAGTCCAGTTGCAAATAGAAACACACATGTTCATGATGCTATAGCAGTGAGTAATTTTTTAGACTCTGATAGGTTTCAGCAATATGTTGATTTTACAGGTCAAACATTAGTTATAGTAGCAAGTTCTTCTCATGATAGTTATGTGTATGATGATGTTACTAATGTTTCCAATTTTAAAGTTGTTGAACCTAGATCTCAGTTTTGTGCAAGTGAGAAGGCTAGAAGTTATCTCTCTGATCACGAGTTTGATGTTGTTGATTTGACATGCTATGGAGAGTTAACACAAAGTGAAGAGCATGAATCATAGTCATCTTAGCCACAATTAGAAGAATAGAATGCACATGTTGATAATGTTTCAGCAGTAAATGGTAAGATGTATTATTTTAATCAATCGGATAGGCAAGAATTGAATTCTCTTATTGAGAGGTTGCATTATGTTAATAATGAATTAGAAAGATATGAATCTCAATGTGGGTATGAAGAAGCTGTAAGTAATCTTCCAAATGATGACAATGAAATTGTTTATCCAATGTCCAATGAAGAAGAATCATATGAAGGAGTTGATGAGAGTGGTTGGTCGAATCATAGTGAGGAAAATGACACTGTATGTTTGCCTTCATATTAGTCTAATTTTGATTGGGAAGAAGAAAGAAATGATGGTAGTGAACATTCATTTGAAGATGAAGGTATGAATTCTTCCTCTAATTCTGAAAATGAAAGTGCATCTCATTTTTTGCGTCATAAAAATCAGTTAGTCAATGAAGATCTTATGAGTGATTTGTCCTCAAAATATGAAGATAAGAAAATGTTGAGTCTAGTTAATGAATCTAAATATGAAGATTCCTATGAAGAATTGTCAAATGCATTTACATCAGACAATAAAGATCCAGCATGTAGTGCAGTGTTTAGGACTGATTCATAATGTGTTCGTAATGGTTATCCTAAGCAAGTTGATAAAGAGGATGTGACTATGGATGCTATATGTTTGGTAGAAGAAATAGAAAAGGAGTCTTCATATAGTTCTGACTTTTCTTTATATGCTGAAAGTTTCCATGAGGATAGGGTGGGTAGTTAATTTAAAGTCTATAATAATGCTTTATGTGATGAAGTTTGTGATGATGAGAAACCCATGTTTTTTCCTAATGTTCAAAAGGGATTACTACATGGAGTCATTAACCCATTGTTTGAAGACAACATGGAGGGTTCAGATGTAGCAGGGTTAGATGAAAATTATGATACACTATCATATTTCTGTAACATATCAAAATATTGTTCTTCCATTTATGATATTGAATCTTCTAATGATGTTGTATTTGGTGAGTGTAAAGATGCAGTGTGCAATGGAGTTGTCCTTGAAGAGAAATCGACACTTCATGGTAAGTTCTACAATGATTCAAATGAGGTAAAAGCCAATCAACACTTCGATTATGAAGATATCAGGTGGTTGTGAAGTGATGTCAAATTTTGATGATGATTTCATGTGTGAATATAGATCTAACTACTCTTTTGACATTCAGCCAGAGATACTTGAAGAGATGCAAAGTCAAGGTGAGTTGAAAATTCATGATATATATAACTTTTTCTATGGAGTTGAGAATGAGGACTTTGTGTTTCTGCTAGACAACATGCATGAATCAGTTAGTAGGGATGAGTTTCAATTTGATGTTGATATTCATGAGCATGTTGATGTTCCTTTTCATAGTGAGCAAAAGGTTGAAATTGTGTCAAGTTTTAATATGCACTATGAAAGTGAAAGTTATGATTTTGTTTTGCCAAGTGATTTGTCATACGATGATAATATGATTGGTGAAACTGATAGGAGAAGAAATTTCCATTTAACTCATGAAATTCCAAATAAAAATTATGTTTATGATAGAGGTAAACAATTTTGTTGAAGTTTGGTGGCCCGGGGCCATTGTGTGTACATAATCTTGGTAGTTGTGTAGTTCTTTCCCTGCTTTCAATAAAGTTGTTCAAGAGAATTTTTTGAAATTTAGGTGTGTGGTTCGCTTCTCCTAGAGATGTAAATCCTTGCCATGCCTACAAGGGACATGCATCCCCAGAAAAAGCCATTGTTGGGACGAAAAATTGCATGCTTCATTTTTTAGTCCCATTTTAAAATTTTGAGAAATCATGATATATATATGCAAATGTACTTGGTTGTACCTATAAGGCCCCAGTGGTGATCAATGTTTCTAACACCCTGCATTCAGCCTGTCTAAGAGTTCCATGATGATAAGTTGTCATTCCGAGTCATTTGGAAAAAGTCCTATTTTGAGCCAATATCAAATCTGCATTTTTACCCGTGTCAAACAACGATAGGAGGTTGTGTTTGCCATTGAATATCTTGCATCCAGAAATGTTTCAAGACTCACCACTTTGGGATTGTTTAGTGTCCATACCTAAAAGCCTATGTTTTAGATTTTTAGTCATTTTGAGTTCGTTTGACTAGGTTTTGAATCCCTCAAAGTTGGTAAGTTACTGTTTCATGCTTTTGTGTAATTGTACAAAATTCTGGGAAGCCCTATTTGACAAGCTACAACTTTGAACCAGTTGACCGAAATGCTAAAATTCCTTTTGCATTTTATTTTAGATGTCAGAAGCTTGTTACGTTTCAAGTTTTAGCTTATAAAAAATCAGTTTGATCAGTTTTCAAATGCAATTCCAAACACAATTTGTAACTTTTTACTGGTGTCAGCATTTGCAGATTTGCCAGTACCCCTGTTCTTGGCATTACAACTCCTAATCCATGACTGGTGAGGTCAAATGAATTATACCATTATGATGTACTCAAAAAATGCTCCAAACGTGTCAGTTTGCAAGTCATGATGAATCTGTATGCACACTTTTCCAAGTCAATTCCATTTGCAAAAGTCATTATCTGACATTGTTTTCAATCTGCAAAATCCAAGTAGCCTACTTTGAACATCCGTCATTTATGCCCAATTATTCATCATGAGCCTAAATCATAGATCCATAATGTCCTCATGAAAGAGAATGAGTGTCCCAATTTTTGTCTCTCTAGGTGTTACTTTGTCTAGTTTTTCGAGCCAAATCAAAACCCAATTTATGGTTTTCTTACATGTTTGTTTGCAGGTAATTCTGAGAGGTCAATGTTGATAGTGAATATTTTTTGGCCCCAAATTCTTCGTGAGATGAGATTTGGCAGGATGCAAGTATGCAGAAAAAAGATTCAATGTGCCAGTTTTCAAAGCCGAGTCAGGTGATTTAGTCAGTTTTTAAGGCCAGTCAATGGACCTCCTGACATGAAATTCATAGTTTATAGTGTCTGTTACTTGGAAAAGGTAGTATTTAACTTTGATTATGGACAATTAAATTTGGTCTTTCATGCTCTTGAGGAGCGAGATCGAATTATCAAGAATGCACTACATCTTTGCAATGCATTGCCAAATATGACTCCCTCTTATAGCTGGTTTGAAGTCTTATATTTTTCGGTAGGGCTAAAGTTGTATGATATAGTTACAGGAACACAAATGCTACATTTTTCACAATATTGTTTAGCACAGAAGTCAGCTGAATTCTTTCCAACTCTTGCAAAAATGGGGCATGATAAAAGTTTGAAGGGAACATTAGTTCAGTATGATGGGCAAATGTGATGCACGCCTTAATGATTGGATTGACCTGTATAGCTACATTAGCAAGTGCACTAGTGATTAATCATGTAGAAGCCATAGCATTTAACAATGATGAACTCACTGACAAGATCATAGGTGTTCATGTTCAGAATAGTTTGAAAGGAAAGGAATTTGATATTTATGCAAAAGTGGTAGTGAATGTTGCCGGACCTTTTTGTGATGAAGTCAGAATGATGGCTGACAAAGATGTTAAAGAAAAATCATTTTTCCTAGCAGTGGTGTGCATATTCTTCTTCCTAATTATTACTCTGTAGAGGGCATGGGTTTAATTTTACTCAAAACAAAGGATGAGAGTGTGGTTTTTATGCTATCTTGGCTTGGAAGGATAATTGCAGGAACCACAGATTCAATTACTTCTTTGACAATGCTGCCAAAACCACATGAGGAAGATATTCAATTCATTTTAGATGCCATCAATGATTACTTAAATTTTAAGGTACACCGCTCAGATGTGCTCTTTGCTTGCAGTGGGATTCGTCCATTAGCAACAGATCCCTCATTTAATGACACAGCTAGCATTTCTAGAGATCATGTAGTTTCTACAGATATTGATGGCCTAGTAACTATTACTAGTGGAAAGTGGACCACATATAGAAGGCTAATATTAACATCCGATGAGGGCCACGAGCAATCAAAAGTAGCTTGAAGGATATCTAAGGGAAGGACAAATTTTCCTAAGTGCCACATGGTAGAGGATGCAACCAATGTAGCTATTAAAGTTGGCAAATTGAAATCATCAAATAACTTTCTAATAGTTCATCTTCATGTTATTGGAGGAGATAATTGGTACCCTGCATCATTTACCAAACTTGCACAATAGTATGTTCATATGAAGAAGACATATTTAGGGAAGATAGTTCCTGGGGCAATGGACACTGTTGTTGCAAAACATTCGGCACACACATATGTTAGTATGGCAGAAAGAGTTTCCCTAATAGCACATAATGAAAATCTTTGCAAAAGGTTAACACATGAATATTCATTTTTGGGTGTAGAGATTGTATATTGTGCATGTAATGAGTATTGTGAGATAGTGGTTGATTTCATTGCCAGTCGATCAAGGCTTTCCTTCCTTGACACAGATGCAACTAGAAGATCCTTACCTTGTGTTATAGAGGTACTTGCTATAGAACAAGGCATAATCAAAATGCTAGGTAAAAGAGAACACAGGCAACATAGAGAAGTTGCCAATTAATAAAGAGATCACGCTAAGAACAAGGGAGTGAATGGAGCTGCCAACCAAAAATATGGTCGTCCATGTTGCAAAGAGAAGCAGCCAATAATAAGAAATAATTGCCATGAAAATAGAAGGTAGCCAGCTGAGATAAAAAGGTGCAAGCAATAAAAGATAATCCACGCTCTCAAAAAAGAGCTCAGCCCAACCCGTGGTTGATCCAAAGTTGAGGCTAGTTGAAATAGAGCAAGAAAATTTGCATGTAGTCATAAGGAAAAGGGAGATGCCATGAAATAGTTAAAAACTCTTATCCCACATTGGAAGCGTTTGAGTATGTTAGGGTTTTTAAATACAATCGCACATGCATATAAAGTGTCAACAAAGCAAGTGGCTTTTGTGAAAGCCAAAGCCTGTGTGGGTCTGATGTGGATAGCTGAAGGCAAAAGGCATAAATTTTAAACAAACATGCACAAAGAGGATGATGTCACCAAGAAATGTGCCAAAAACCTAAAAATCTAGCTAGTCGATATGGTGCTAGCTGGAAAATCTAAGAAATTATGGCTAGTGACATAGTGACTAGTTGGAAAATTCAAAAAAACTGGTAGGGAGTTAATAAGCCCATGGGTCCTGCCTATGATGCAAGCAATGAACCAGTGGGTACCAAGTGGCAGTGAGCACAAGGTGATATGGTGAGATTAGATTTGTTGCAATGAGATTGTGCCACATGGCACATCCGATGGTCCTCGCTAACTCACCAAGTAGAAGATGCATGAGATTTAGCATAGCGAGTTAGCGAGAAGACATGTGGCAATGGGTCCCATCTTTGGTGACATGGCAGATGCAATGAGCAGGAAAATCAAGAGATGACATGTGGCATTCATATCAAGTTTCCAATTAGAAGATGCCATGTGGCACTGGTCAAACTTAAGGTTGACCACAGTTTCAAAGGGTCGGGGCAATATTGAAGAGTTAAAAAGAATAATATTTTTTTATTATTTTTTTTGAAAATTCCCACGTTAATTTTTAAAATTAAATGGGATTTTTCTAAAGTTTGACTTTAGAATATTTAAATTTTTTCAAAAAATTTAAAGACAAAGATGTGCAAACATGATTTTTTATATTAGAAGGGGCATTTTTAAAATTAAGATTCTAGGGGTTTTTGGTATCGAAAATGGGCACTTCAATATACTACCGAAATCAGTAAAATCTGAATTTTTTGATTTTGCAATCAGTTTTTGCATAGGAATCTGTCTATTCGAGCAGTATGAGGTTTCCTATCAAGTTCCTTTTGTACAACCATATTCACGTATGGAAGTTCAAAATTGATTCCTAGCATAAGGATGACATGGGTATGGTTAAAAGACAGTGAAAATGTAGTTGGGGTCTAATTGAATTAATTTCAAATGAGTTAAAGTTTGATTCCTTTAGCATTTCATGAAGATTTTAGATATTTTGGCAAGTAAAGGGATTTCATCATTAGGCAAGGATATTTTGTAAGTTTGTTACAGAAAATGATGAAACAAGGATATTCATATGTATGTTTGTGATTCATGAATTTGCCCAATGGTTAAGGCACTGGTTAGTTACAGGATCATTAAATTCTTATTTGTTACATATCTGAGGGTTTATTGAATTCAACATTATTAATCAAATGTTCTTTCCATTTTATGTTGAAGGACCTAAATAGAATACCCCCACTTAGCTAGTGAATATTCTAGATTTGCATTTAGCTACTATAAATCTATGTCATTTCATGAGTTACTAGGAGAAATAAGGGCTTGTATCTGCTTCATAGATTCAGGGATATGTTTTTGCATTGGTACATTATCAATTGAATCTCAGGTTTACCCGCCTAGGTTTAGCAGAGCTTGAAGTAGAAGAAGGGTCATGCTTTATAGTTGGCCCTGTGTTTGAAATGATATGTTGATAATGGGAGTTAGCTGCCCCTAGATGTGTCATATTATCATGGGGATAATTGAAAACCCTCTAGCATTTTCAAACACCAACAACACTGACACTACATGGGCTAATGTCATGGAAGGGACACTCACTTGACAAATGAAGAATGCCTAAAATAGTGAACAACTATCCCCCCCATGGTGGTTTATAAAAATAGTGCATGTACAACTAACTCAAAACAACTTTCATGATCTCAAAATGCATAAGTGACACTTTATCTCAGTGTGATACATAAAAGTGCTTCAAAATCATAGCTACAATGATCAAAACTAAAAACTAACATGTGACACAAAAGATATGCATGCCAGAGTAAAAAATAAGACTTTAGACTTTGACTGAAAAAATGGGAAATAAAAGAGCATCAAAACCTAAAAATACCTGCACCAATGTCTCCATCTTGGAACCAACTTTTTGGCACTTATTTTGGATTAGAAAAATACCTCTATATGCTTAAGTTATGGCCAAAAAATTAAGAGTAGGTCAAAATGACCTTGAAGGAGAGGCAAGAAGGTGCTAATGTAGTGCTGACATCAGAATTTCATGCAATTAAATTTCACTGCCCAGTTAGCCATCGATGCAAAAAAGTGCCACATGGCATGCGACGTGGTAGGTCCACATGGCATAGGAGTGACATTGTAGGGTTGATGTGGCAGGTCCACATGGCAAGGTGCCACATGACACCTGCATCACGTGTCACCCTTGTAATCTACCAAGTGGCAATCAAACTGTTGATAGTGTAGAAATCAATGGAAAGATAGGATAGTTGGGTGGCAGTGCTGACTGGGTAAACTGGTGGTGGGCTAGTTGAAAAACATGGGCCGAGTGATGATAGAAGTTTATGCCACTAGAGGAGGAGGCTCGCAGGTAGATGGTGGGTGGCGGCCGAGCTGTGGTTCTATTGTGGTGGTGTAGCCAACTACAGCTGCTCATGAGCTACATGCAAGTAGGGCTATGGTGGCATTATAGTGGTTGCTAGGTAGCATGTTGGCGAAGCATCCAATTAATTTTTTTTGAAAATTTTTATTTTTGTCAAAAATGGTCATATGACTGTATGGAAGAGGCCTGCAACAAAAAAAAATTTTCCTCTTGGAGCTCTATCTCCAAAATCGACAAGTTTTATATGAATCCTGGCTGAAAGTGCTCCAAAAAAGTTTTGTTCCCCTGTTTTGAAGAAAAATGCACAAACAAACTAGGGTTTGTGTCTCTGAATCACAGCTTCAAAATTTTTTCAACAAAGCAGTAGCATGGAGGCTCTGATACCATGTTGGAGTTGATGAAATCCAACTCTGAAGATTCCCAAGATCACCTGCATGCAAAAACCTGTCAAAGAGAAGGTAAGGAAGGAAGAGCATGGAGCAAGGGAAAAACCCTAAATGAACATGAGAGACCACAATATATTGTAAAAGAGAAAATATGTATTTACAATATGCATGAAATGATGATTTGATACAATGAGGGAGCCTGAATATAAAGAGCTCTAGGAATCTTCCAAAACAAGGTAAAAGATGCTAGGAGATAAGTGTGACAACTAAGAATACATCCACATGAGGTGGAAAGTCCTCAAACAATGTGAGAGGATAAGTATGACTTAGGAGAGAACAAACTCTTTTATTTCCAACAACTTATAACTAACTCCTAGACTACAACTAATAAATGAATGCATTTACCTAAGTAAGCTTAAGTAAATAGAATAAATAATAAATAATTAATTATTTACTCTAATAGAATACTCTAGCAAGCCCACTAAAGGTGACTCAAGAACTTATATTAGACTAGAGGTTTGAATTTTTTGATGCTCTCTAAAATTTACTTAGACACAACGAACATATTTCTCCCACTCTTTAGTTTACTCAGACACACCAAACATGTTGACCACTAAGCTAGTTTATATATCAATGCATCTAAAAGCTTCTAGGTTTTTTATTCTACCAAAAGAGAAATTAGCTTACTCCCCTCCCTCAAAGATTTTTAAAAATATTCACTACCTTTGGTTTCCTTTATAGGGGTCTATTGACTAAAGAGGTCTAGGTTTCTCATTTACTCATGTACATCACTTTGAAGGAGTAAAGAGCATGAACATACTTTCTTATCTCTTAATCTATTATGCCCCCTTTGAGGTGAACTAGGTAGGTTCTAACTAAGAGGTTTTTAATATGCTTCAGTTCATGATAACCCCCTATGGTTTGACAAAAAAAATTAAGGACTCTCACCTACACCAACACCTACAAGTGGCTACCATTCAGAGGGGTCTGTCATTTGAAAAGGTCTAAGTTTTGATGTACTCTTATACATCACTTCCAAGGAGTAAAAAACATACTTCCCTAGATATTCATCTAGAGCCCTAGACAAGTTCACAAGGTCTAATTAGACTATGTTTAAAAATAAAATAAAAGACATAACATTTAGTGGATTTTAAATTGGTCTTTGACAATCATACTTTGATATTCATCCTGCAATAAAATCATCAGTAGAGTTATATAGGTATCAAGGTGTCTTCTACAATCATCCTACAAGAAATGTTAAGCTAGATGAATTCAAAACACAAACAACAAGTCAAGAAAAAGTGATCAATAGAATCATTTAAAAATTCATTAAAAAAACCAATAAAAAACCATCTCTTGAAATAATATGTGTACGAATTTTGACAAGAAGTCTTGTACAAGACTAACAAATACACTTACGAGGACCTAGAAGCCTTGTATGAGCCAATATAAGACTTGGGATGAGGAATGCATTCTTGAAGACTTGTATGAACCATAATAAAAACTTATATGAGTAACCAAGAGGTTTGTATGAGTCTTCCTACCAGAGTACAAAAATACAAACATAGAAAATGTGACTTTGAGAAAATATGAGTGAAGAACATTGATTTTTCTCATCCCATGATGGACACTAGAAATGTATTTGTCAAAAATGGTCTACACATACCACAACATATTCACCACATGCCAAATTGATTTAAGAATGAACATTAGATAGTTCATCTTGAAAGAACAAACAAAATCAACATCTAACCTTCTATCTAGTCTAGGTTTGAATATTTTCTCTAAGGATCAAGAGCTCAATTACTATAGACCAACTCATGAATGGAGCATTTGAAATCATGAGACTGGATGCAATTCTTGAACTGGAACTTTTTGGTGTTTTCTATGGAAATAGATGAGAAGATCTATCTAAGATGTATGCATGATTAATCTAGGAACATGCAAACAAAGAAATCTAAATGTGATATTAATGTATGTTTTGGATATTTTTCAATGCAATATAATGAGATCCAAGCTATAGGAACAAAGAAAAAAGTAAACTAAAATGTAGGCAAATGAAACACAACTTCAAGGTAGAAAATGAGTGATCAATTCGATAGAGTTTATTTACTCAAAAGAAGGATCCTTTAGTAGAGGTGAGTTCTCTCTATGTGTAGAGAAAGTGAATCAAAATTTCAAGGAATGGATTGGAGGAAATTGGACTACTCTTGGAAGATTCTATAAGGTTGGAAATATGACAGGCCTTCCCTCTCACAACTTGTCCCCCTTTTGAAGATTCTATTTTGAAAGTGTCTATCGATTAAATATTCCAGAAATTGTCTCATTTTTTAATATTTAAGTTCAAATAAATTAATATGTAGAGATAACTTAAATTAAATGGCTTTAATAAATCCATTTGTCATGTATTATCGACCAAAGTGTATTAATTTAATAGAAAGTGTTAGAACTATATATTATATGAATTAACCAAAGATGTTTAATTAGCCAACTTCAATATAATTTTTGTGTATTTATTATTGAACTTTATTTTTTTTATGCAATTTGATATTCAAATTGACTAGTATCAATTGGGATGAGAAATGCATACAAACTTTAGGAATATATGATTGATTTAGAGATTAAAAGAAAATTAGTTTAGGAGACCAATTTTGAGGTATTACTAATTAGTGAGCGAGAATTTTATAAAATTAAAATTATTGTAAGATTAAATAAAATGAATTAATAATAATAACAAATAAATAAACTCTATTTATAACTATAATAATATCCTATAGGATATTATTTTCCAAATAATAACTACAATAATTACAATAATAATAATAATAATTACTATGAAAGATATATTGTTAATAATATAATTTAATATCCAAATCATAATAATAAATCTTTGTTAATCACTAGAATATGAACTAATTGAAAAAATATTAAATGTCATAATTTTTTAATCAGTAAATTACCAAAGACTTATATATTATATTTATAAAATAGAGAAAAAATACTAATATCTATGTTCGAATGGACACTAGTAGGAAAGAATGAAGAATAAAACCTCCAGTCTTGCATGAGTCCTTTAGTCCTATTCAAATTACATAAATAAAAGGGGCATACCCCAATTTAGATTTTTTTCAAGGGAAACACCCTTCTTTACTACATTATCATTTTATGTTTCATCCCATACTAATCTCTATTTGATTCAATGGTATGCTTATGGCTTTAATACAATGAGTTTTTATAGAAATGATCTTTCTTTTCTTCTATGGTTGAAAGTTTAGAAGGGTTTTTCTAAGGTGTTGCTAGTTTATATTTGTAAACTGAAGTTGAGAATTCCCTCTTACCATATCGATAACAAGTTTGATTATTTTGAAGAAAAATTGCTATCTGATTCACTGCATCTTAAAAATCGTCCTGCTCATTTACAGACATTAGTTCTTAGAATCCAATAAGTGTTCTATTAACTCTTAATAAATTGATATCTATATTTCCAAAAAGATTGAATGGATATTGTGCTAAGATATCCTAAGTAGAGATAAGAAAAAAGTATAAGTTAAACAGATGAAAAAGGGAAGAAACTCAATCCAAGATTTTTTATCTTGAGCTAAAAATTACCCCACCAATAAATATCCTAAAAGGTTAAAAATAAGAAATTCATCAAAGAAACCAAAAGGTAGACCTCTAGGTGAATATTATTGAATAAGAGAGTTAATTTATTTCTCCCTATACCTTCTTTGATAATTTTAAAAAAAAATCATGTTTCAATTCAAGGTTAATCTTGGTGAAAGTCTAAATTAATTATCCTTGAAATTAATGCCATCGAAGGGTAAGTATGAAAATTATTCCTTAAATAGTCTCCCAAAATGATAACCTAATATTATTTTACTTAAATGGAAGAATTGAAATGGCTAAAGAGAGCCAGGATGAAACTTTGAATTAATAAAAAATTACCAATCCACAAAGATTGGTAATAAAAATCATCAATAATTATTAGCACTAACTTACTCATAAGTGTTGAGAAAATGTTGAGATATGGATTAAAATAATAATAATGTTTGATAAGGAAATGAGTTCTAGCCAAAAAAGACTATATTATAACTTTCCTTAAATATTCCAACTTTGATTGGGTCTATATTAGAAGTTAAAAAGAGATCTGATATAGAGCCGAACTAGAGCTTCAAACAATTGAATTACCAATCATTCACATATAATAGAAACTACCTAATCATTCATGCTTCCTTAATACAAATACAATGATGGTGTTGAATTAATGATGAGAGATGTTACAAAGTTATGAACATCTCTATCTAATGAAGAAAATGTGCAAATCCACAATTCATGAATAAATCTCTAAGTATTATTTGATCAAGAATAACCTATATAATATAACAAAACATAAAATCAATAATTTTCTTACAATTTCCTACATATTAATAGTCAAGAATTATACATATATTTCATCATAAAGATAATAGATAAGAACCAATAGATCTGAATAAAATAATCCCCTTGGCTAAAAATACAAAAACCAAGGAACTAGGTGAGCTATATTGAAGGAAAAATATACCCTAGATCGAGTATGACCATCCAAAGGATACCCAGAAGAACATCATATTACCGAGGGAAAAGTAGAAAGAAAGAGACTAGCTGACTACATCTACTATAGAGGTAGTAGAACAAAAAGAAGCTAAAAAATAACACCTATAAGCCAAAAAAAGGTGAACCAACTAGGGCAAATAGGAACTCATAAAACTAAAATCCCAAACAAAGGATTCACGTGAATAGTTGTATCAACCACAAGAAAGCATGTTAGAAACATTAGATATCTTCCTCAAGCTTCCAATAAACCATGATTGTATCATCCACTTCCTCCAAGTCCACTACCATGGTACCTTGAGAAAGAATACACGACTTGTTCTCCCTACTAGGTTTATACAGATTTACAATAGAGAAGTCAATATTGTTAAGCTCATCAAATTCTACCCCTGGCTCAATGTAGAAATAAAATATGAGAAGATAATAAAGAGGATATGAATTATTGTGGCCTACAACAATACCCCTCCAAAAATTAGAAAAATTATACTAGCCTCCATCTTGAGCTATAATGATTAACAACTTTGATATAAAAAGTGAGATGGCTAATTACATTATCTTGATCAAAACTTTCTGGGTGATTCTCAAAGTATATTTTTGCGAATGGAATTTACAAATTCCTATTGACACTTAGGAGTGCTTTTTCAAGGACCTCTATTTATATTGGATCAAATATATAATGACAGAGTTGAATGATCTCCCATTGACCTATATTAGCCCTAAACATGAAGGCTATGAAGAACCCTATGAAATTGCAACTGCTATTGCCAATTATACACATAATCAAAGGACCTTTCCACTAAATCCCTACACTTAATGACCCTATTCATATCATCAACATGATTAAGAATCATGTTTCAACTTTTTGGTTTTACTATAACTAGAAGTTCCATAGTTATGGCTTTTGACACATGATAAAAATATATAGTTGATTCCATTTTAACTTGTGGTGCAAAGAAACAGAGTGATAGTGACCAAAGAATGGACATGAAGTCTTAAATATATTGATTAAGTAACACAGTCTTCCTTAGGGATCCAGCTGATTCTAGATTGATAATCATAAGCTAAACCATGACACTTAGATCCATACTTTATCATGATGACACTTCAATCTAGGAACTCTTTAGGATTTGTAATATATTTATTAATTCTATTGATCACATAGTATTTTATAAACTTTTTGTTATTATATGTTAGCATATTGTAAAAGAAGAAAAAATATTTGATTATAATCCTTAGGAGATATGAACAAAATTTAGAAAAAATAACAAAAGAAAGATGCAGTATTGAGTCCAAAGATGATGTTATTAGAATATATACAAACTCATCTTATCTAATGTTTTCTTATGATAGAATAGTAATGTCTTCTCCATCCATATCATTGTTTGCTAGGTGATATTTTTTTTTGTTTCCTCTCGATAAATATGACAAAATCTTGTTTCCTCAAGCTTATCTATAAGATGAAGAACTATCTCAAGTTTTGAGTTAATGATCAAATTTAGAGTCATCCTTTTCATCAAGGAATTGGTGATAATTTGAGAATCCCCTTTGATGATTAATCTTCTTATTCCTAATTTTGGATTTGATTGAGCCCTTCCGATAGCACTTCTAATTCCACTATATTATTCATCTCAATGCCTATTGGTTTAGCTCTCTTAATTATCCATTCACTTGACTTAGAGAAAATGATAAATCCAATCCCTACTTCCCCTAGATTATTTCTTGATGCTCCATTGAAATTTATTTTTGTTCATCCCATTAATGGTGGTTCCCATATACAATTTTTATGATCTTAGAGGTTTTTCTTATGATAAGTTAAAGGAGGCTTGATTTAACTAATCTAATTCTTCTTCATTTTTGCATCCCAATCTCAAAAGGACCCTTCTTCTTTTACCATTTTTATTAAGCAACTATTCATAACCTCTATTATACTGATTTCCATTTTGTTGAGAAGGGAGGAGATGGTAAGCCCCAAATTGTTAAATAAATGCATATTTCTTTCCTTCCTTATTTCCAATAGGAGAATGGAAGGAGGCATATTCCATAGTTTACTATGTACCTTACATTTACTAGGTTCAAGCTATTCAATTAGATGATCATCCAAAATTTCAAAGAATGGACAATACTAATTTAACATTTTGTGAAGCCAACTCGAGCAGACTTTCGTATATGGACATTGATACTGTATATATTTTGTTTTTTCCCAATTTTCTTTACAAAAATAGAATCTTGGGTGTCCCTCAAACCGCATATTCCTAAATCTGACAACTATCAGAATTCTCTTTTTGGATGCTACCCAAAGACACATTCCTTCTTTTGGCAAACATGTAGAATCCAAACATATCTTGAGAGGGGTGTTCACTTTCTCCCATCTTTGTGATGTCATTATTAGTTCATATCCTTTCTTCACACTACATTGGCTATGTTTTGAAGCACCACATATGAGTCTATCCTCTCTATTTTTACGATTGATTTTCCATTGATTAAGAATCTTCACAAAGACATATTTTTCTTTTTTGTTATTTTTGTACCTTCTAGAGATTTCTATGACCACTTTTCCTCCCCATCCTCCCATTCCATTTGTTTGTAATTTCTTACCTACTTACCCCATCAGTTCACTAAGGAGTTTTTCATATTTATAGAAGCATTGAGATAATCTAAGGGAGGGTGGATATCCTAGGAATCCTCCTAGAATAAAGCTTCTTTTCCATTTCCTAAATCTTAGGTAACAAATTTGCTAACAAGGTGTTGACAATTAAGCATGAAATTCCAAATCCCTAACTATTTCGGGGGTTTTTTGATTGTAAATAGGGATGTAGGATCTATGATAATTAAATATTTTTGATATAGAATCCGAGCCTATTTTCTATTTCTTTCTTGATGCATTCACCATACCAGTTTTGCACCTAATGCTTCATTCTGACTGTTTAGATTCTTGATACCTAATCCTCCCAATTCTTTCATTTTGCATATATTTTTAGAAATAGATAATTTTGGGAGGATGAGGGCAAAGGGGAGGTGAATCAGTATTCTACAAACTTTTACCCACTACTAAATATTGTTAACTAGTTTATAGCTTGTATATGAAATTAAACAAACAATGTTGAACAATAAATATAACCATACACAAAGAGAACTCATAATGTCATTATTTTTTAACTAGGGAAACTATTTCCAAGGGAAAACCCTAGTTGGGATGGTACCCACAAGATGATTCACTAATCAAAAGAATCATGTTAAGGATATTGACCCTTTTAGGAGTTTGTGTAATACATATAGTGTCTTGAGTCCTTGATAGAGGACGAGGCCCTATTAAAAACCTCAACCCTATTAGGATTTGCTTCAATGTTATTAGGAGTTGGTGGATCAAATAAAATGTATACAAGAAGATCCCACTTCCCTAACATGCAATTATACATTTTAGTTTCTTCACAAGAGTAGGCATACATACAATATTGTCTTATTGCTATATCTAGCACTTTCTTTGATCATACATCAAATTTTTTATCACATAAGGATTGCATATCATTTGTGATTTCTTCTCAATTATTTAGATCACATCTACTTCACTACACACTATCTATGTAAGATATCATATTTACTTATATCTCGCAAACTAAAAAATTTCTATTCGGTTGGCCTTAATGCATTCACATGCTTGATCAAATATAAAAATGACTTTGCGTAAAATTCTCAAATGTCACCCCATCATGACTTAGTATTTATTTTCTCACCAAAAAAATTCCTTATGTCATATAAACCAATTCTCTAATGTGCTCTTTTTTATTTCGCTGAATACGTAAACTAGTATCTTGGATGTAACTTGCACCATACCATCCATACAAGTATGTGCATCGATATATGTCATCATCATGTTGTCATATATTGATTTTGAACTATGCATGTCATAACATGAACTTAGTCATTCATACACATTGTATATGTCTTTGTACTATTGCAATTTGTCTAACACTTAGTTAATTTTCTAACTATGATTGCATAAATGAAATATTAAATATATGTTGCCATAAATGAAAATACTTCATACACCTAAGTAGCCACATTTCCAATAAGCTCCACCCTTGGCATTGATGGAAACATTTGGGAAAATTTGCTAAGTCCCAAAATGTTGTCATACAAACATGAATACAAAAGGTAACTACACAAAATTACTTTCAAAATAGAAAATATTTCATTCATGTTTTGATGGATCATTACATACCTTATCACTCCTTACAATGGTACATAACTAGAATTTCCCTCACATATACATACTTCTCTTTACAAACATATACAATTTTTCTTACTTATACTTCTCCCCCTTTGACATCAATGTAAAAGGTGTCAAAAACTGTATATGAATTTGTATTTTCTCTTTTTGAACAACTTTTCATTCTGAATAAGCAATTTGTAAAATTGAATTGCAGTCTCTTAAGGTCCTTCTTCCAGTTTTCCTTGACTCTGTTAGATATATTAATGAGTGTGAAAAGTGAAAAGGATGCCACTTCTATTACACTCAAGTCAGTATCAAAAAAAAATTCATAGGAGGCCTTAGAAGGAAGACACTTCTCCAATTGCCTCTATAAAATATTGATTATAGGTGATAGAACTTTTCAAAAAGTAGAGAACCTTTTGAGTTCCTTCTCCTTGTTAGTTTTCATGCCTCTAATAGCATTGTGAATCTTCTCCATTTCAATTTCAATTTCTTCAATTCTTTCCTCAAGTCATTACAATCTACTAATCAGTGTTTGAAGCTCACTATTTTTCCTTTAATTTGACTATCAAAATTTGATACCTAATTGTATGACATTGCACACTGTCCATACAACTTCTTACCTTCATCAATTTTATTCCTAAATTCTTTGATGCACATATCTTATGTCTTCAAATAATTTCTCACAATTTTGCATACCGTATCAAATAGTGATGCATCATGATTTTCTTGTGCTTTTACTAAATCTATTTTGGATAAGTTTGTGAATTCTTCATCAAAATATTTCACCAATTATTTTTCCCTAGTCTAGAAATTTGGATTTGTAATAGTTGTGTGAGCTATCTTCTACATTCTATATAAGGCTTTTGTTAGTGTTCTTTCAATAGGCTTCACTGATTTATTCTTCTCAAGGAGATCATCAATCCATTTTGAGTATCATCATCATCAAATATTGTTGCTGGGATAAGTGTAATTGCTTTCATCTCTGCACTCTTCTATTCTTCCTCATGTTTTCTTTTCTCTTTTTCTTCTTCTCTCTTGATTTCTTCCTCATATTTCCTTCCTTTCTCTTCTTCTTGCTTCTTCTTCCTTTCCTCTACTCTCATTTATTCCTTTCCTCTTCCTCTAACCATTTCTTTTATGCAATTTTGTTTGCTTCTACATTATCTTCTTCATCTGAGTTTGAATAGGTAGTGATATTGCCAACAATGTTTGTTGCATATTTAGTAAATAGAATCTCTTTTACATCAATAATTATGTATGTATTGTCCACTTGCATGGATTAAGTACAAATAACAATGTGAGGAGGTGACATGGTTTGATTTGCTTATTTTTCACCATTAGTGAGAGTACTATCCTCCACCTACACTAGACTTGGTGATTTTGGTTGTGCACTCTCTTTGGTGACCTTGGGCATAGATGTCATATATTTCACTATGGCTTTTCTATTTCTTTCTTAACTTTATATTTTCCTCCCATAAGAAGAATAGCTCTTTTTTTATTCCTTAGTAGGGATTCAATTCCTTTCAAAACTATGTCCAAATCTTACTTTGTGTTCACTTCACTCAATTTATTAATCATGCTTTCTCTTAGTTTGGTATCTTCTCCTACCACTATTTTCTAACTTTTAAGTAATATATTGTAGAGATCTTCTAGAATCTTATTTTGTATACTATCAAACCTCTTATTTCTCAAAATCATATTCTTTAAAATAGCATCCTCTAGCTATCTTCTATCCATATTTCTATACAAACTATAGTATTTAATCAATTGTACAAATTTTTCATCATTAATAATCTGCATATTTAGGTTTTCTACCTTTGGTTTCCAAGCCTTCTTTCTAGTTGGCATTCTTCCTTTTTCAGCCACTTTCTCAACTAGATTTTCTTCAATTTCATCATAAGATTCCTCAAAATTACTGCTTTCCAAAGTCTTTCTTCTTTTACCGGGTCCACTGGTGGTCTGCTTGACCCTTTTATTTGAAGGTGTTGTAGGTTCTTGTTGAACTTCACCAATATTTCTAACTATCTTTGTGCAATAGGTCTACAATCCTCTAATTTCTTCTTTTGTTGATCATGTTGTATCCTAACTAGTTGCACTTGCACAATTGTTGGATAAGGCGTAGTAGGTGTCTACATAGTAGGTCGTGCAACTATTTGAACTTTAGATGGTGTAGAAATAGTAACAGGTATAGCTTCTAACACCTTAGAATTCACATTGAATTTCATCTCCATTCCTATCCCTTTAATTTCAATAAATTCTTCTATTGACATACTAGATTCCTTAAGAATGGATTCTATTTTGTTTCCTGGCTATCTTCTTAATTTCCTTGCTATGAAGTTCAAAATGAACTTTCCTCATTTTTTCCTCATGAGTGCCCCATCTAGGATATTTAGTGTCCTTCTTTGACTACAATATGACCTAAACCTAGCGTTCAATGAGTTCCTCACTCATTTCATATCCAACAGGTTTAATGAATTTTACCCCAAGTTCAGCTACTTCCATACATGTGGTATCAGTTTAAACCATGAAAAATATCTCATATTTGTACTTCTTCACCATAGGGGGAGGGATTTTCTATCTCAATTTCATCTTTGATTAAAATTTTGTCATCATTCTATCAATCTCACTATCTCTGACATTTTCTAATGTTTCCCTATAACACTATATAACCATGTTAATTGAACATTCATTACTACTCCAATTTGTCATACCAGGGAACCACACGGTTTCATAAAAGACTAGGTGTGTTAACAAAGATTCAAATCTAAAGACTGTATTCCTATTCTTCTTCAACTTCATAGTGTTGTCTAACAACTTTATTCTGACTATCTCACACAAGTTTACCTTCCTTTTCTCAAATGCCATAGCATATATTGCATGCATGAATCCTATTGGAACATAGTTCACTCTAGAACCATGATTCAACTTGTATCCTATATATTTTCTCAACACTTTGACTCCTCTGTCTTGAATCATGTCAACTTTCATATCCTTTCCATCAAACTTAGTAAATAGGTGTGTCTCAATTGTCTTTCTTATATTCATATCATTCAATGGATTACAACCTTCATTACTTAGACCTATGACCTTATGAATCAGATCATTATCAATTGTAACTGATACATCACCTACCCAAAAGATATCTTCATGAACTCTACTTAGGATAATGCTAGTTCATTCATGATTATCAAATTTTGTGTAGAACATATATTTAATCAAATTTAGTGCATTCAAGTATGCATAATCAAATTTTAGGGTTAAGTGACCATTACACATAACTCCTAAATCCTTATATATTTCCTCATCACCAATTTCCTAACATTTACAATGAATGTAGCTTCTAATATCCTCAATGTGAAGTGAATTTGGTGGGATTTGAGAAAATGGTCCTAATGAAACATCTATGAGAGAAACAAATGAGTACTTCTTGAACTTGTATTTGGGTCTATCACTTACATCACATACTGACTGGTTTTCCATACTACTCATATAATATACTAGAAATTTGAAAAAAAACCTTTGTAAAATAAGTTTAATGTCATGTTTAGGGCTTCTACAACTTCACACTTCAAACACATTTCTTTGCACTTGAATTCATTGTCAAATCTATCACTAAATGCTCCAAACTCTTCACACCATCAAATGGTACTCACAATCTTGCTCACAATCCTTAAATCAATTTAAATTTAAATTTGCATTAAATGTGCATCTGATTACTTTTCAAAAAGTTGTCATTGATTACTAGTAAACTTGTGTTCTTTTGTATAGCATACTGTGATTACACAAATTCTTCCACACTTGACCATGGATTCTACTCCATGTCTTTTTCCATCTGTTAATTGTGCAACTAATTCACTTACCAACATTCTTTCTAATCAACTAATGCTTTACTTCTACTAGAGATGCTTAATTCAGATAGGATGACTCATAGACAATTTTTGACTTCAATTTCTCATTAGGTGCATCAAAATATTATTCCTCCAAAACCATATAAGAAATTTTTGGATCCTTATCATTCACAAATACTTCTTTAAAATCATCAACATGTTCTTTTACTACTTTGATTGTTATCATTGCTATTATCATTTCTTCTATCATTGTTGTTATTTCTCCTTCTATGATTTGGATTCCTATTGAAGTTCCTTTTGTCCATTCTACATAATCTTTTTATGGGTCCAAAGTTGTTACATGACTTACATATAGGTGCATTTCTTCTCTAATTAGTTTCATTCTAAATTTTGGGTTCTCTACAATTCCTTGCACTATGTCCAAGATTGTTATACTTGTAACATACAACATGTTTCCTTAGATGGTTCATCTTTCTTAGGTTTATCAACTTGCTCTATTTCCTTTGGTTCATCATGTTTTATAGATAAATCAAAAACTTCCTTAGATACTTCTAATTCAATCTTACTTTGATCACCTTATTTTACAAATTCAATAATTTTATTTGGTTCTTTACAAATTTCAAGTTTCTTTGTTGACTTTTGTTCAATAAGATAATCAAGATTCATCATGTCATCTAAAGGTCTCTGGTGAAATATTTTCTCATCAATTTTCTCAATACTAGAATCAAATTTTTCTTATTTCTACTTACCTACTATCAATTCTCGTTTGAAAATGGTATTAGACTTGTTTAATTCAAATGTTACTTGACTCAACTAGTATCTAAGGTGTACATTTTCATATTTTAGATCAGGTTCATTCTTACTATCATCTTCCTTAAGACTCAACTTAAGTTCAACAATTTTCAATTGATCCTTCAAAATCTTGTTTTAGTTCTTCAAAATTTGTACTTCATCATTATCACTAATTTGTTCATTTGGTTCCTTCTTGTATTTTAGATCATCTACCCTATCTTTTAGTTTACCAATTTAGACTTTTGCATCCTCATACCTATCTTTTAGGTTGTCTCTTTCTTCTATAAGAAGATCAATTTTCTCAAGAGATTATTTACGATTTCTTTTCAGTTGTACCATATCCATAGGGATCTTACTAAAGTTGTTAATAATATTACGAGTAACTATTCTCTAATACCAATTTTTAGAAATAGATAATACTAAGAAGGGGAGAAGTGGTGGGGGGGGGGGGGGGGGGGAGGAGGAGGGGGTGAATTAGTATCTACAGACTTTTTCCAACAACTGAATATTGTTAATTACTTTGTAACTTGCATATGAAAGTAAACAAACAATGTTGAATAATAAATATAACCATACACAAAGAGAACTCATAACACTATTATTTGTTAACTAGGGAAACCCTAGCCAAGGGAAAACCTTGGTGGGGATGGTACTCACTAGATGATTTACTAAGAAAAAGAATCATGTTAAGGATATTTACCTTGTTAGGAGTCTGTAAAATACATATAGTGTCTTGAGTCCTTGTTAGAGGACTAGGCCCTATTAAAATCTGCAACCCTTTTAGGAATTGCTTCAACCTTGTTAGGAGTTGGTAGATCAAATACAATGTATGCTAGAAGATCCCACCATCATAACATGCAATTATGCAATTTAGTTTCTTCGCAAGAGTAGGTATACATACAATAATGTCTTACTACTATATCTCATACTTTCTTTGATCATACATTAGATTTTACATCTAATAAGGCTTGCATATCATTTAAGATTTATTTTTATTTTTTTGCATCACATATACTTCACATCACACTTTATCTATGCAATATATGACCTTTACTTATATATAGAAAACTATTAAATCTCTACTCAGTTGGCCTTAATGCTTTCACATGATTGATCAAATATAAAAATGACTTTGGGTAAACATGATCTAGAATGTCGATCCATCATGACATAGTAATTATTTTCTCACCAAAATAATTACTTAAGTTGTACAATCCAATTCTCTCATATGTTCTATCTTTTTCTATTAAATACCTAAATTTCTATCTTGACTATAACTTGCATCGTATTGTTCATACAAGTTTGCACACTAAAATATTGTTGACATATCAGTCAAGTTTGTTATTAGTGACACACACACTTATTTAGATTCTATAAAACTACCAAGCTCATTGAATAGTTTATAGTGTTTTCCATGTAATTCAGTAGCCACTAAGCTTCTACAATTGCTACCAAGTCCTTTGGACTATTTCTAGTCATTACCAAGAAGATTCAGTTAGTGTGAAGTTTAGTATTACAAATAAAGAAATTCAATATATACCAAGTTTATCAGTGATTACCAAGCATTGTAGTGTGTACCAAGTTCTCAATTCATGTGATGTTAAGGTAGTATTGATCAAGCCACTCCATGGTAACCAAATAATTTAGTGTTTTCCAAGTTTCACAATATCTACGAAGTCAACAGTATAGACCAAGTTCAAAACTACTTGAAATTAATTAGTATGGACTAAGCTTCTACATTTACCAAGAGCATGACCAATACCAAGCAATGATAGTGGATGCCAAGTATTAGAATGTCACCAAGTCAATCTTCAGAACCTGAGTATCTTCATATTCGCCAACTTAGTCATATTTTTTATAACTTGCATCTTGGTTGACTTTTTAATTTTGCAAATTGGTTTGATGTGTGTGTGTGTGTGTGTGTGTTTTTTTTTTTTTTTTTGTGTGTGTGTGTGTGTGTGTGTGTGTGTGTGTGTGTGTGTGTGTGTGTGTGTGTGTGTGTGTGTGTGTGCGTGTGTGTGTGTGTGTGATGTATTGTATCATATCAAAGTAGTATGGAATGTAATGTGTATGTAATGCAAGTGTAAGAATGTGAATGTAAGAAATAGATAAATATTTATAAAGGCCATATCAAGGAGCAGCAGTACAAAAAGGTGATATGTAGATCAAGGAATCTTTATTAGCAAACTCAGTTGCAAATTTAGAGATCTACTACTTCATCCTAACTTGTGAACTAGTCAAAATCCTTTAACAAGGTCAACCTAACAGTCTTTTCTAAATCTCTTTACTGAGTGCATGCCTCATTGTATGTTTGTAAATCCTCTCACAAGGTAGACCTAGTAGTCCTATTTTCTTCTAACAGGGAATATCATTAGAAGTGATCAATGTAAGCCTTAACAGTCCAACTTTATACTGCATTAGTAAGCTTAGTGGGTTTCATCCCCACCCTAGTTTTACTTTCTATTTGGAAGGTTTTTGGGTCACCAAATCATTGTGTTCAATTGTTGTGGATGTTTTATATTTTCAATTTTCCATGCATGCAATTTGATCAGATGCGATGAATTAAATGTCGAATGGTTTATTGGATCAAAGTTGAAATTGGTATAGAAATTTTAGAGGTTACTGATTCACCCCTCCCCTCTTAGCAACTTACCACAGTCTTGAATATTTCCAATAATTGGTATTAGAGCTTTGTGGTTCTTAGAAGAAAGTTTAATATCTTGAGCAAAAGATCAAGGATATGGAGATATTCAGACTTAATAAGGAAATTGACAATGAAAATTTGAATCTAGAAATGGCCATTGCACAACTCAAGAAAGCTAAGGAGCAAATTTCCAAATCCTTGAAAAGAAGAAAGGAACTTGCAAATCAAATGAATGACCATTTCTACATTAAAGAAATAATTGAAAACTTTTTGCCATCAAGTAGTTTAGATGAAGCAAATGATTCAATCAAATAATTCCTAGAGAAGAATGGTTCCCTGCAAGAAGAAGAAAGCTGAAAATAGAACAAGAAATATAGTCATTAATGTTGTGTAAAATCTTGGAATAGAGGAACAAGATAAAAGAAGAAATGGATGGAAGGAACAATGAGATCTAGAACCAATCCCTTTAGCATGCAAACCTTATGGATCACATCTACGATGCAAATGAGGAAATCATGAGCCAAACATAGATCAATGAAAGATTAAGGAATGATCTAAATTTAGAAGGACAAATCAATGAAAGAATAAGAAATGAGATAAAACATGAAAAAAAAATCAATGAAAGATTTAAAAATGACCTAAAGACTAAGAAGCAAATCAATGAAAGAATGATGAAATCTCAAGTAGACATGATTCAACTAAATAAGAAAAATCTCTATAGTAAAAAATGAAAAGCAACAATTGGATACAAAGAGGAAGGTGAATCCTCTAAATAAGGTGCTCAAAGGAATCAAAGACCTACTTGCAATCACTGTGGTAAGATAGGTCATACATCTAATAAATGTTGGAGTGATGGAAAAGAAAAATTTAATGGAAAATGCTACAACTACAATCAACATGGTCACAAGGCTAATGAATGCAAAGAGAAACCAAAATTTGAAGAAAACTATCATAAATGTAAGAAACATGGATGCAAGGCATCAGGATGCAAAAAAAAAACATTGAATCCTGTAGAGCAAATTGTGAAAGCAATATTTGGTTGGGATTACAATATCTGGTGTAGATGTCATTACTATGGAGAATATGGACACATTGGTATGAATTGTATTAAACATCATATGAGAAAAAAGGATACCACTATAAGATGTTAATTTTGTAAAACACTTGGTCATATTGCCAAAAATTATATGAATACTAGCAAGATTGAAGATGAAAAGAATGAAAAAGCTAATAATATTCGAAGGTAGATGAGAAAGAAATGAATTTCTATGTCTACCAAGGATACTGGTCCAAGTAATGATGATCAAGTCACTCAAGAATTGGGTGACTCTTTGACTTCTAATTATGTTCTTCAGGAAGAACTGGAACTAAGCTATCAAATATGACATTAGAATTAGTTCCACTTGAAAGATGAAAAGGTCCAAATCCATATGCAAGATATAAAGGGATCACTAAGAAAGATCTCTATCTATTATTACTGAGTTACCTTCTCTACTGAGTGAGGTTGGGTCATAGACTCTACTAAGCAAGGTTGAGTGTAACATAGACACTTATGTATGGGTATGTGTAGGATCATGGTGTGTCAAAAAGTGGCGATCTAAAATATGTAGCTCTGAAATGCCTCAAACCATTTCAAAAGCTATTCAAAAAAATTTCCCAACAACCTTGATACTAACTGAAAACAATTAATATCTTTACAAGGTCTACTATATTTTTTGATACCATCCCTATATGGTCAACTTTAAAAACATTGTAAAAATGTGTTTTTGGCCTTTTTTTAATGTGATTTTTACTTCAAACATGTAGCTGACGAATTTTTTTCTCCAAAATTTGATGAAATGAAAAGAGTTTTTTGAGAATGTTCTTATCTTTCCATAAATGTAAGGTTTGTCAAATTATGAGTTTACTAAGTAATTATGATTTTTTCTAATGGAGTTATGTATAAAGTGCTAACTAACACATTACTTGAAAAAAACCTATAACTTTCAAATGGTAAAACATTTTTTAAATCCAAAAGATGCATCACATTCTATGTTTCTTCCACTATAAGGAAAAAAAACTAAAAATTAGATTTTGCGGAGTTTTGAATTAGTTAAGGTGGTTAGACACGAGAGTTTTTTTATTCCAAAAAATACTAAAGTCAATAATTAATTAATTATTATTTATTTAGAATAAAAATACCCAAAAATATGTGTCACATCTAGACATGAGTCTACTACTTATATCTAGAATATTATTTAAAAATATTATGATTTGATTTTGATTAAGGTGGTCAGACATACGTCTACCTCTTATTTTTGTTCTAAATTTGTGTAATATTGCATTAAAATTCAAAATTTTGACCAATCAATTTTTATTTTTTTGAGATAAGTCCTAGTAATTTAGAAACTAGATTCAATTTCCTAGAGATTCTTTTCTCTCAAATTTTTGATATAAAGATACTAACAAGTAGAAAATTGTGCGTCAAGTTGACATAACCCTTCTTTTTTTTTGTTTGCCACTTAAGCGAATAGTTTGGCTAACCATGACCCTACACATACCCATATACCAAGTCATGAAGACTTCGCTGAATGATCAAGACAAAGTAGTGGATGATAGCCTATGAAGCATTATTTTAACTCATCTACCACTATACCAAGCATTAATGGAAAATTTTCAACAAAAGTCATGAAAATGAATTCATTTTTTCACCGTGTATTCTCAAAGAGCTATTAAGAAGTGCTATTTTCTGTGTAACCAAGCAACTTGAGTGAATTTCATGCAATTGTTTTCAAAGTTCTCTCAAGCTACCAACTGAAAATGAAATTTAGCAACACTAGCAAGGCAAAGAAAGGTTCTGATATGTTGGTTCAAGGTGTTGAGTGGAAGGTGGTAGACTTCAAGCTTGTGCTCACAAGTGTAGAAATCCTAAACCCTAGTTGAGCTCAATTGTATATCCCTCCCAAGGTACTTCTTGTTAACGACATTAGAACTCAGTTTAAATGCACAATTCAAGAAATTGGTAATCTTTAAATGGATGATGCCCTAGGTTAGTTGTGTGTTGATGAAACCCTCAAACCCAAGCATCAACATTTTGAAGCTAAAGGTTTAACCCACATTTTGTATATGACTCGAGAGTTTCAAGCTAAATGGATTAGATATATTCTTAACTGGGTGGATAGTGGTTAGTTATGGTTGGAGCAGCCATTATTTCTAACCAAAATGATGATTCATCAAATCACTAGTCTTCCCATGCTTGCCAAAGCTAAAACCACCAAAACCCTAGCTAAGTGGGACAACAAAGGCATGAAAATTACTAGTGTCACACATACAGAACTCAAGTTTGGTATACATGTTATAGCTTACAAGATATATAGTTCAAGCTATCTCAACAGTGTATCTTGTGAACTTATGGACTTGGCTTACAAAGTGATGAAAAATAACTTGTCTTATGACCTTGTAGAGTTTTTCTTGAGGTAATTCAACAAAAATATTTAAAGAATTATAACCTCCAAGAATAATCCTTACAAATTTGGATCTCTATTAACATGTTTGTTCTTTTATGTGCAAATTTTTTTCCCTTCTAAAGGCACTGTGGTCTACAAAAAGGATGTTCCATTATTGTACCAAATAAATAAATACATTGCAGAAATGGGAGAAAACTATGCCAGCATCATGGAAAACTACTCCAATGTTTTCAAAGACAAAATGAACAATAGGTTCAAGATACCTAAGAAGTTAGTTGAGGATTACAAGGATTATGTGTGTTTTATTGTTGATTGTGACAAAGTATACATCCAAGCAGTCAAGCCTAGAAATGTATGGGTAAAGCATCTTGGCTATGAAGTAAAGATTTATGAGACCAAGGATATCATTGAAGCCCTTTTCAATGAACCTATGTATCTTAAAGCCCCTTACTTTAGTACCTATGATGAAGCAAATGCAAGAATAGAGCTTGAAATAAAGCTACCTTAGGTGGTTAATAAAGGAAAGAGGAGGATAGCCAAATTAAAATCTAGTGCACCTCTTATGTTAATTGAGGGAAAAGGTGAAGACGAAGACCATTTAGGGGATGAAGAAGAAAGAAAAGAAGAGGAAGAAATTTTAAAGGAAAAGGGCAAGGTGATCATCACCAAGCCTCTCAAGGCATCCACTGTAGTCTTCACAAGGAGGTCCAGGAAGAAAGGAAGTGATATTGTCCTTAACAAACCTCGTCTCACCTTCCAGGAAAAGTTGAAACAAATGGAAGAAGGTGTTGCTATAAAAAACTTCAAATATTTGAAGTATGAAATAAGGACTGAGGTAGAGAAAAAATAGGTTGAAGAATTGGTGTTGACCAAAATGGGAAAATGGAAGTATTCACTAGATCAAATCGCCTCTCAAATATCTAATAAATTATTAGAGAAAATAAAGCCAAGATGGGACTTTGCAATGCAAATAGAAAAAGCCATATATGCACAAACCCTGAGGCAGTTACTAGCAAGCATGATAGATGTTGAGGTAAAAGAGTCTTTAAAGAAAAATGAAGATAAAATGACTCTTAGGTCTAATACATGTTTAATTTTGATCAAAGATATAGAGCATGTAATTAAGAATGCTACAAACATGTGGAAAAATGTTTATCATCTACATAAACCAAGTGACTTCCCAGTAGATTTAAAGGATAATGAAGAATAAAAAGGTAATGATGAAGAGGATGATGAAAGAACAACTCATTATGTTACTATTGATTATGAAGTATATAAGGAACAATTAGCTAAATAAAAGGAAGAAGAAGAGGAGCAAGGAGTAGAAGCTACCAAGGAAATTAAAGCAAGATGATGAGGAGAATTACCCAATAAATATAGTAGCTATAGTCATTTTCTCACTTCCTCACTCCCTGAGAAAACCCTTGAAAACATCAAGTATGGAAACAAGTTCAACAAGTGTGGTTGTGACTACATCAGATACATCAAATGTCCAATCACTCTTTGCACCAACACAACTTAGCATATCAATGACAAAAGTGACTTCCACTTCATTAACCAAGTTGTAGGTTACTCCTTCTATCGAGTTGAGTTCTTCAGCCATCTCCTCTCTAATTTTGACTTTTTCAATTTTGAGTTCATCCATGGTAAGCACTCCAATTTTGCCTACTTCAATTTTGACTTCATCAATTTTGGATTCTTTTAGCATCTCTATTAGTACTCCACTAGTCAATGTTATAACAAGCCTGAGTATGTCTACCATTGTTTCCATTCTGGTTACTAAGGTAATAAGTACAAGGACAGTTGAACCTAAGTTTCAACTGAGTACAAAGTTTTCAAAAGGAAAAGAAATTGAAGAAGATATAGATCTAGATGAGGAAATAGAAATTCCCAAAAGGGATTTCTACAATCTTTCTGTAGATCAAATGCAAATGGTTGGTGAACTTCTTTAGACAAAGGCTAAGCAGTAAAAACTGAGAGAAGAAAGGGATAGAGAATATAAAATATTAGATGAAGCTACTAACATTTTGACTGAGGCTATTGGAGTTGAGGTTGATTCTTCTCAACCATTTTTTTTCCAGCTTGACGAGGCGGTTCAAAAGTTTAAAGAGGACATTGAGGGATAAGAGAAATTGATTGAAAAACCAGAAAAGAACTTCAATAATAAAGTGTTGGAGCAAATTTCTATTAACCAAGTTGAATTATCAACAATTTTGGTCAATCTTGAGGCATACTATTCTAATGTGTCATCACTTTTTGCTAAGCTATATGATGTCACCGAGTATACTAAAGAAGTTAAGGATAGATTGTCCAAAATTGATACTAATCTCAAGGCAAGTGCTCAACAATTGCAACTTGACCCTAGTTCAAGCTCTGCACATTTTAAGAAGATCAAATTTTTGTCAAATATGCAGGTAGAGTTGTTAAGAGAAGCAAGGATCTATTTCACATTATTTATGCAAAGAGCCTAATATAGGACAACAACTTCTCTATTTCTGATCACACGATTGAACTCTTTCTAGAAGGACAAGTTTCCATTCAGACATGTAAGTTCTTATAGGATAACTGGGGCAAAACATTGGCAATTACCCTCAAAGTATACTCTAAATTCTTATCTCATTTTGGTGTCTCCATGTATATATGTTGAATAAACCTTTGACATTACTATCAAAAAGGGGGAGAAGAGAAGAGTTATAGGAAGAGATGAGATATGGGAGAAAAGTTAAAGAGGGAGAAGATTTGTGTTACAGGAGGAGATATGTATATAAGAGAAAAAATTTCATGTGCACAATAGAGTCTGTATATATCTTACAAAGATCAATTTTGAAAAAAAAATTCTCAAAATCAAACCAAGCTTGTATCATATGGTGATGAATACAAGGTATTAAATTTTGGGCTAATAAGTGTTATGTCACTAATGAAAAAGGGGGAGATTATTGACATATCAGTCAAGTTTGTTATTACTAACACACACACTTATTCATAGTCTGTATAACTACCAAGCTCATTGAACAGTTTACCTTGTTTGCCATGTAATTTAGTAGCCACTAAGCTTCTATAGTTTCTATCAAGTCCTTTGGGCTATTTCTAGTGGTTACCAAGTAGATTTAGTTAGTGTGAAGTTTAATAGTGCAAATGAAGCAATTCAGTGTATACCAAGTTTATCAATGGTTACTAAGTTCATAGTTCATGTGATGTGAAGCTAGTGGTTATAGAGCATTGCAGTGTCTATTGAGTTCATAGTTCATGCAATGTGAAGGCAGTATTTACTAAGCCACTCCATGGTAAACAAGTAATACAATATTTTTCAAGTTGCACAATATCTACTGAGCCACTACTTGAAAGTGATTAGTATGGACCAAGCTTCTACATTGACCAAGAGCATGATGATGCCAAGTAGTGATAGTGGATGCCTAGTATCAAAACCTCATCAAGTTAATATTCAAAACTTGACTATCTTCATATTGGTCGAATTTGTCATATTTGTGTTAACTTGTGTCTTGGCCAAATTTGTAATTTTGCAAATTGGTTTGATGTGTGTGTGTGTGTGATATCAAAGTAGTATGGAATGTAATTTGTATATAATGCAAGTGAAAGAATGTGAATGTAAGCAATAGATAAAGATTTATAAAGGCCATATCAGGGAGTAGCAGTGACAAATCTGTCACAAAAAGGTGATCTGTACATCAAGGTATCTCCATCAGCAAACTCAGTTGCAAGTTCAGAGATCTACTACTTCATCCTAATAGGTGAACCAGTCAAAATCCTTTAACAAGGTGGATCTAATAGTCTTTCCTAAATCTCTTTACTGAGTGCATACTTCATTGTATGTTTGCAAATCCTCTCATAAGGTGGACCTAGCAGACCTATTTGCTCCTAATAGGGTAGATCATCAGAAGTGATCAATGTAAGTCTTAATAATCAAACTTTATACTATAGTACTAAAGTTTGTGGGTTTCATCCCCACCCCAATTTTACTTTCTATTTGGAAGGTTTCTATGTCACCAAATCATTGTGTTCAAGTGTTGTGGATGTTTAATATTTTCAGTTTCTCGTGCATGCAATGCGATCAGATGTGATGAATTAAATGTTAAATAGTTTATTGATTTCAAAATCAAAATTGGTATAGAAATTTTATAATTTACTGATTCACCCCTCTCCTCTTAGTAACTTAGCATAGTCTTGAATATTTCCAACACATATGTCATCATCACATTGTCATCCATTGATAACTACACATTTCCTCGCACCAACTCAGTCATCCTTACATGTTCTATATGTCTATGTATTGTTCCAATCTGTCTAACACTTAGACAAATTTCTAACTATGATTGCATAAATGAAATATTAAATACATGGTGTCATAAATGATAATACTTCAAACATCTAACTACCCATATTGCCAACATATATTATCCCACTTTATTAGTGTTAATTTGTTTTTTTCTTATGTAACTTTCCAAAAGAAGTTTCTAAATTTTCCTTCTAATTTTTTATGAACATTCTCGAGGAAGGGTAGACATGACATTTGATATGTTGGGATGGGTGTTAAAACTAATTTAATTTTCAAATTTCTTACTACCTTAGTTTGTCATTTCCCTTTCCAATTGTCAATTTTCTTGTCAACTTTTTATAAGATATTCTTTCATATTTTAGTGACCTTTTTTTTTTCTAAATGTATCCCTAGATACATATGTGGGAAGGTTCCTTTTTTGATTCCAATGACATTTCATATGAAATCTTCTAGCTTTGGTGTTGAGTTGATCCAGATGCTTTCATATATTCTCCTATAATATTCTTGAAGTTATATGCTTCTACTATATGTTTTTTGATACAATAATTGCTTTAATTTTTCCTTTTGACTATGATTTTTTGATTTCTTAACCAAATGCTTCTACCATGGTGATGACCAAGAAAGGTGATATAGGATCTCCTTGTCTCATCCCTCTAGAGATATTAAAAATAACCTTCTAGAGAGCCATTTATCAGAAGTGATATTTTTGGTGTTGATATAGATTTAAAGGTTATTTATTAATCTATTCCAAGAAAACCCAAACTCTTATAATCTCTTACATTAGAAATACCAATACACCATTTTGTCTTCTTTTTATATATCTATTATCACTAACATGCAAGCTTCTTTGTTTGATTTTGTTGAGCATATAATTTATTGAATGATCATTATGCCATCTAAAATCAATTTCCCTAATATGAAACCAATTTGTTCTTTACAAATAAGCTTAGGGAAGATTCTCTTCTGTCTAAAAGCTAGGGTTTTAGATAGGATTTTATAAATTGTATTGCACAATGCTATAAGTCTAAAATCTTTGAGTCCTTCATAATTCAATTTCTTAGGTATAAATGTTTAAGAAGTATGATTGATCTCTACCAAGATTGATCTGACTTTCCTTATCACTGTTGGAGTTGATGAAATTCAAGTCTGAAGATGCCCATGATCACCTACATGAAAAAACTTGTCAAAGGGAAGCCAATGAGAGAAGAGCATGGAGCTAGGGAAAAACCCTAAATGTACATGAGAGAGAAAATATGCAAACACAAGAAAATATGTATTTACAATATGCAATAATGAGATGTGTTGTTGTTACAATGAGGGAGAGACCACTTATAAAGCCCTCAAGGAATCTTCCAGAACAAGCTAGAAGATGTTAGGAGATAAGTGTGACAAATAAGCATACATCCACATAAGTTGGAAAGTCCTCCAACAAGGTGAGAGGATAAGTATGACTTAGGAGAGAACAAACTCCCGTATTGTCAACAACTTATAACAATCTCCTAGACTATAACTAATAAATGAAAAGCATTTACCTAAGTAAGCTTAAGTAAATAGAATAAATAATTAATAAATTAATTATTTACTCTAACAATCACTTCTATTTCCTTTCAAAGGTCCATTCCTATGATATCCCAAAATTTATAGACCAAAGGGGATTGCAACCCATCTGATCTTGCTGATTTTTTTGGACTAAGATGAAAAAGAGCTAGTTTTACTTCCTCTAGAGTGAAGGGTTTATTTAAAATTTAGTTGTTTGAAGTTGTGATCACCTAGGGAATTGTTTTCAGCATTATTTCTTGTGCTTTTAGATTAAAATAGTCAAATTTATTTAAAATATTCTATGAATATATCTTCTATTTCAGTGGCAAGGATCTTTGCCTTCCCTACATTCAGGATTTCCATAATCTTTTACTGATCCTTAGCTTTTCCTATTATTGTTCTCAACTCTTTGAGTGACTTTCTCCCCCTCTTAATTTTTTCTTTGCCACATTTTGGATTTTGAATACATTCTTGGTTAATTTCTATCACTAGATTTTCCAAATAGTTTTGGACTTTACGTATGTTATCTAAGATATTGGTTCCTTCTAAATCTTTTTCTTCCTCTTCTATCTCTTTCAATATCTTTTCCTTTATATCTTTTCCAATCAAATCTAGGTTCCTACCACTTTCTTGCTCTTGATTATTTCATTTAGGTGTCATCTTCTACCAATAATGCTTAGGATCATTTAAAATTCCAAATTATTCCCATGATTAGTTCTTACCTATTCTTTGATCTACCAAAACATTCTATTCCTATAGACTAGAAACCTCTATCTTGTCAAGGAGAGTATAAAATTCTATTTGTATTATGGATATCCTCATTTTGGGTTATTGGCTTTTGATCTTTTTGTTTTTTCTATCCTTGTTTACCCAAGGGTCTTTTCCAATTTTCTAGGGTTTTCTCAAAATTATATTATCTTTTCTTTATTTTATTGTGAATAGTAACATTACCCCAATTTTCTAAAGAAGCTGGTGGTATACTGGATTTTTGTATTTTTTCATCATCATAGAAAATAATACCTGTCAAATGTTCTTTTTTATTTCCTTCATTATCATCTTTTGTTTGTTTTGGAATTTACTTTGATATCCTATGTATATTGATTTATTTATTCTTATCAGTGTTGACCTTTTTCCTTTGACTAGTGTTGGCCTAATTCTTTATTATTGTTTGTACCTCCTTTTTGAATGTAATTGGTGATCATTATTCTTAACCTCTTTCATGGGTCTGTTGGTATCAATCTTCTCTCATTCTCTATCCCTTTTATGAGAATACACATGATCTAAATGTGCATTCTCCCATAAATCTAATTGATCTTTTATATCTTCTTCTATTAGTAATAGGTCATAAATTTCCTTATTATAAGCTTTCAAACTCTTTTCTATTTCCTCTAATTGTTTAATTTTTCTTTGTATTGCTCACATTCCTATAATGATCTCATTCTTTGATAGCACCATGACATATTAGAAGCTAAGATAAATTCTATTTCTTTCTTTGAAAAATTTTCTACCTCTTTTCCTTCTTCTAGTTATGTAATGTCTCCTTCTTCTTTTCCTACTATTTTCATCCCAAATCTTTTTGTTGAGCTCAAAAAATTAGGGAGATATTTATGGATCCCAACTAACTTATCTTGGAATTCTATTCTTTCATTATTGTTTTCAAAATTTTCTTCAATATTCAATGTTCTCTTGAAGTAATTCTAAGGTATTGTTGTATCCACAGTTTTGATTTTCTTAATCTTTCATTCACATTTTCTAAATTTTAGGTTACATAGAGACCTATTTGTAATGATCTTTTTGTTGTTTTATCTATTGTTCCTACTTCTAGATCTAGAAAAAAATTGATATCACTAAAAATATGATCTCCTACATCTAAACCTAAAATATTACCTATATCTCTACCTATTTGTTCTATTATTTGTATTTGATTTAATGCAGGAGGTAGAGATTTCCATATAAGCCATGTAGGAACCTTAGCTTTGATCCTATGTTCATTTAAGTTTGACTCCCATGTAAAAAAAAGACCCTTAAAAAGCCACTAATAATTTAAAATGAATATGTTTCTTATGTTAATAATGTGACAAAGAAAATAAATCAATCTATATGATATGATAGAGATACTTACCTAGATTTTCCATACTCCCTGGATCCAACCTACTAGTCTAGGAGTTTTTTTTGATGGACCATTCCAATATCCATATATCCCTACTTCAATACATTTGACCCACCTTTTTTGTGAGTTTTGATTCCTAATTATTTGGATTTGACGAGCATTGGGAATGGGGACAAAGGATTGGATCTTGATATTTTATTCTAATAAATTTATACTATTTTTGGAAAATTTCTGGGGAGGGTTAGCTATAGTTTACTAAGCTTCTATCATTTCTCACTTAAAATAACCAAATTTTTACTAGGCAAGATTTTATAGAGTTGGTTTCCTATGTGGAGGGATATATGGACGATGTTTAGAGGAAATATTAAAGGGACACTTCTGGGGTGTAATGGATCCAATGGGTATGGTATTAACTATTAATAATTTTGTATGATCTAGAATTGAAAACATAAGATTTTTCTCTTCTTTGTCAAGTCTTAGAGTTTATGGTAGAATTACCTTAGTCTTCTTTGATTCTAGGGCCTCGTATTTTTTTTTCAAATAATAGATGCTTTGTATATATTTTCTAACCTTTCCCTCTATTGTTTATCTATTCCTCTTTTCACTTTTTCTTTCTCTTGCTTACTTTGTTTCCTAATTTTGAATTTTTTTTCATCCTATCTTTGACGTGACTTCATTTGTGGAAGATTTGTTACACCTATTATTTTGAATAGATTCTGCCTTTACTTGAAAAGTTTGGTGAATTTTTTATAATTTTTTCCCAATCTTTGAATTATGTTCTTCATGGAGCCTTACTAGTGGTTTAAAACTATTTCTACACATCATTATTTCTGCAATCAATGTTATTCTTTTAAGGTTGCCTCGGGGGATTTCCCTTTCTCCCTAGTTGGAGGTGTTTTTGATGCCCTAGATGTGTACAAAATGATTTTTTAAATTTTTTAGACTACCTTTTTCTATGTTAAGACTACATTTTTTTGCAAGTTTGATTTTTTCTGCATTGTTCACATTTTTTGGCTGCATAGTAGAGTGAGTCATCTTTTTTCTTTGTTATGAATATTAAATATCATCATTAATATAGTATGATATTAATTAATATATTAATAATAAAAATAGTAATATCAATTCATCTATTGATCATCTAGGAAATTTATTATCGAATAAAGTTTTTAAACATTCTATTCATGGTCTCAATCCTTCTTCTCGTCCTTCATATTGTACCCATGAAGAATTCATGGATGGTACCATTATGTGGGGGAGGTTACCATCTATGAAGCATGAAATATAAATTCTCCTCTCAATTTTTATTCGTTGGATATAGGTCAACTAATCAATTTGTGTAAATTATGTTCTTTGATCTTTATTAACACCTTCATTGATCACCAAAATAGGATTTCCTAAATTCTAGGTTGTCTTATTTCTTCAATTTTAGGATCTTACCTAGGTCTTCCTCTTTGTCTTAAACCCCTATACTCTTTATGGAAAGGTTCATTGTATAAATTTAACTAAAAATTGTCTACTTGGAAAGATTACTTTCTTAGTCAAAATGCTAAGATCTCACTAGTTAAATGTTTTTCTGTGGAACCTTCCAACGTCTTCTTTAAGCCTCTTCAAAATCCTAGGCAAAAATGTAGATTTTATTGAAAGAACTCAGAATATTATTTTTTGGTCAAGAGTGGAAGACAGGAAGATAATGCCATCATTGTATGGAAGTACATGTAGACCTAAGAAGGTGTGATGTTTGGGCATTCAATCCATCAAAATTATGAATAAATCCTTGTTAACTAAATATATCTAAAGAATCTACTTAGAGGAAAGATAATGGAATCTCACATTGAAGACAAAATACTTATTTTGTTACCCTTTGTTAGGTTAATTTTTAAATGGTTAGAATAATGAAGGTGGTTCTTATATTTGGAGATACATCTAGGATTTTAAATGTATTGCCAAAAATGGAGCTAGGTGGAAGATAGTGAATGAAAGAAGAATTCAATTTTTGAAGGATAGTTTGTTGATGGATGAACTTCTTATAGACAACATAGATAACATCAATATCATGAATTATTGAAAATTTACCTATGGTTCCTAGGCCTCAGAGTCCTAGATAAATGGTAGTTGGGTTAATCTTCATTGAATTAGTCCAAACCTGTGGTATATCAAGATAGGTCTCAATTCTTTGAATATAAAAGGAGATATTCAAGAATATAATTTATGGGGTAACATTCCTAATGGAGTTTATTTGGCAACCTCTAGACTCTCGATAATGAATTCTAGTGGTGTTATCCCTTATGCTTGTAATGTTTGGAACTAATGTCTTGATGCCTTGAACCTCAAGTGGTTTTCTCTTTTAAATATTGAAGACTTTGTTCAATAGTGGTACTACTAGGCCAACAATGACAATGTCAATGTAATAATGAATATAATTCCCCCTCATATATGGTAGAATACATGGAAGGAATGTAATCATTAGATCTTTTAGGAATAGGAATCCTTTGAATGGGTTAAAAGGAAAATTTTCATAAGAGAAATTTTTTTTTCTCAAGATACTTTACTTCTTTGTAATTGGAATGCCAATTGTATAAAAAATAATTTAAGAGAGAATGTGTTTTGACTTTTCCCCAAGATGGTTCAACTAAGTCCAACTTTGATACAAAGTACAAAAAAAACCTTGGGGATGCACAAGGTGGAGAACTAATAAGGGATTAAAATGGTAATTTTATTGAAGTAGGGCCCTATCCACTTTACACCAAGAGTAGCCATGTGGGTGAAGCTAGTGGTGCCCTCCTTATAATTAAACTTGCCAAAGTTTTGAAGTGAAAATATCTATTGTCTGAAGGCAATTTAAAGAAGGTAATAAATCACCTAAATGGGAGGACTCAACTTACATAGACTATAGAAAAATTCATTAAAGTATCAAGATCAATAATAAATACCTTTGAGAAAGTTATCCTCTTTTATGTGTATAGAGAAGCCAACTCATATGTGGATTGTGTTTCCAACTTGGGACTATTGGTATGAAAAATGATGCTATGGAAAGATAATCTTATCAACAATCACCTACCTAAAAAGAAATTAATGATGAAAAGACACATTACCTTATCTAAACCTTTAAAAAAAAAAATGAATGGATAAAGTTGATATAGTAATTGTTACAAGTTAATTTGGTGCATTTGGAGTGATATGAGATCAGTTGATTAAAAGCATAGTTTCAAAGTCTCTTGGATTATTTTTCTCCTTATTTTTGGTTATGCATAAGACTATCAAGTTTTCAAGAATGAGAAGAAAAATGGAAGAATCATGGTTGGTGAGCCAAAGATATAGGAACTAAGGAATTTTAATGAATGGAGGGAGAAGTAGTAGGTATAAGATCAAATAGAGAAGTGAGAGATAAGACATTATCCTAAATAGATCATTAGTGTTGAGCATGAAGAAATAATGAAATGGTTTAAGGGTTGGAAGGAGTAAAATGTGACCATGGATGGGGCCTCATATCTCCTTAATACCATAGAAGAGGCCTAGAGAAAATTCATTGAGGATAAGATTGAGAACAAGGATCTAGTAAAGGAAGTAAGAAGAAGCGATTACATTGCTTCAATTATTTCTTCAAATGGTAGGAAGAAGTGAGTACATTGTGTAAATTTTGTTTTCCTAAACCATTTGCATTATGGAAATAGATTCTCGTTTCCCTCATTTATTATGAATTCCCTACATAGTAGTCAATTAATCCATAAGAAGAAAATTTGTCTCCCTATCCTTCATGAAGGATTTATTATTCTTTTCGGTGAGTATTAAAAAGATAGAACCCCTTTTGTGAGCCTAAAAATAAAAAATTTAAGTGAGTCGAGGAGTAAAAGTAAATCCTATGCTAGTAAGAAGAAAAAAGATGTTGATAGTGAGGACTTTGGGATGGAAATAGGAGATGCGGATGAAGCCAAATCCATGGACATGTAGGAGGATAATGATGTAGTAGCATCTTAGAATCTTAGTGGTCTTCTCTAATTTTAGTTCACCGACATGCTTGATTGTGGCTTTGGTGTCTTTGGTTGTTTTTTTCTCTCCAATGAGCTCAATTAATTTTTTATTGTTGGTTTTTCATTGATGAGATTGATTACTTCTTGTTTGAGTGGTCTAAGATACTTGTTTGTCTTAATTAACCAAGTGGCTAACATTTTTCAATCTTCACGAAGTGAGCCTCAATGTTGTCTCTATTGCTCAATGCTATCATGTACCTATCCTCATCTAGGAATATTCTAGATCCATGTCTTGTCTAACCTTGGAATTTAGTTTGGTTTGTATGATGTAGATGGATCTTGGGATGCATCAAGAACTTGATTTGTTTTCCTATGTATTCTAAGTAAAGATGAGGTATGTTATTATTCTAACTTATTATATTTGTAAAGAGTGGTTTATTGCATGATCTAATATAAGTAGGGAGTCTTCGGTTGTTTAGTATCATTAAGTAAAGGGGATTCATTGATAGGTTCTATTGTAAGTGCAAAGATAGATGTTCACATTGTACATTTATTCTTATTATAGCAGCCATAATCAGGAAGGCCTTCTAGCCTAACATGTGGGATGAAATCTCATTATTACTATATATGACATTGTTTTGGCCCTATATATATATATATATATATATAGCCCTAGTTGCTGATCCTATTGTGAGGTGGCACATTGCAATTGGACCTATAGCTATAGAGGACTCACTAATTGATTTTTTTGTTACAAAATATTGTTCAGTGGGTTGAAATTTTCCTTTTTTGAATAGATTCCAAAATTCATACATGTTGTATATATGGAAGAGAAGAGTACTAAATGGAAGGTAGTTGTAGCCATGTAATCAAGTCGTTGATGCATGGTAGTTGCAATTTGAGAGAAATCAAAAGTATGAGCATGATTCATTTTGGGATGAAATTAATAAGAGGATTGATCATACAGAATGTTCTTATTTGAGATTGCATCTTAGGATTCAAAAGAATATTTTTTTTGGATAGATAGAAAGATTGTGCAAAGAAGAAGGCAAGTCATGGAAATGCATGATGATTTTGCTAAAGTTGATAAGATATCTTCTAGTTTTCATGAGTAGATGGATGAATCTGACACATAAATTATAGAATATTTTTTTGTGAAAAATTATTTTATTGATGGTGAGGTTGAATAGGATTTCCATACTAATGAGGGTTTGAAGTTACAGGTTACTACTATTATGGATGTAGGCCTACATGTTTTTGATGGTGTTGACGATGTTGTTTGTCATCAAAAGATGAATTTACTTGCATTTTTTCTGGTTAAGAGTTTTGATGATGTTTATTTTATTATTTTCATATGGGTGGATTTTACTATTTTTGGTTATAATGACATGTCGTGTGTATACACTATTGGTTTAGTTATGATTTTGCTTATTGAAGGGAAGATGTAGAGATATTATATTTGCAAATCTATACTTTTGTCTTTGATGGATTGGAAGCCTTCGGTAAGGATCAAGTTGTGGAGATATAAGTATTTAGGTATTAAAGTGTGGGAAACACTTTTCTATTTACCCAGGGAGTCCAATGCAAGATGATCTTAGGTCCTTGGTAGTGTGCTCAATTTCTATGTCACCAACATTCTTGGTGGTGGCTTTGGTGCTTTTGGTTGTTTTTTTTTTACCTATTATTATTTACTTATATGTTGATATTTTCTCAGTAACAAGATAGGTTACTTCTTTTTTGAGGGACCCTAGTTACTTCTTGGTCTTATTTCATTGAGTGGCTTAATTTTTTGTTGCTTTGTTGCTTCACTAAGTAGACCCTGACATTCTCTATGTTTCTTAGTCATATCAAGTTTGTGACTTCACCTAGGGATATTTCAAATATTTTACTATCCAACGTTGGTATTTAACTTAATTTTTATGACATGGATGGATTTGATATGCTTAAAGATGTTTGATTATTTTCCTATGCATTGTAAGATGACCTATAACAATTTTTTATTCTAGAATCTTCTATTTGTAAGGGCCAACTTATGGCTTGACCTAGTATAAGTAAGGAGTCTTTATCTATTTAGAACATTGATCAGGGAGAGGGCATTCACCAGTAGTGGGGAGTCTAAGTATAGAGATGAATGCTCACATTTGAGATATATTCTTCTCGTAGTGGTGATAATGGAGAAGAACTTACAACCTAACATGATGGATCCAAATCTCTTGAGTCATATATATTTTTTATTAAAAAAAATTTTCCCTTAATTGATATTTTTATTTATCTTCTATTGCATGGTTATATTCTTGAAACTAGGTAATCTCTATTGGAGGTACATTTGGTTCTCACTAGATCAGATATAGTTTTTGAAAATCTTTGGGCTGAAAATGGGAATGAGATAGAAACATGGGAGGATATTGAGGATTCCCCTCCTATAAAAAAACATAAAAAATTCCTCAATTTCTTCTAAAAGACTAAAGAAACTACAAGAGGAGAGCAAGAAAAATATGTCTCAAGATAATGAATTGGGAAAAGAATATCGATAGAAAGGAATCTCTTGTTATGAATGTTGTTGGGTACTCAATGATAGTGTCTAAATTGGTTCATTTGGAGAAAAATACAAAGAATATGGCAGACTTTAAGTCCATTCAAAACTAGGGTGCTTGAAATACTTTTCCCAAAGTAAAGAAGAGAGTGGAGGCCTTAGTTGTTGTTTAGAGATAGGTACATGATTAAATTAGTGCCATTAAAAAGGAGTTGCAAAAACTTGAAAAATATTTTTGAATGTAGTTGAGGCTAGGAAAAGGTTGGAAGATGGCATTCTAGGCCAAATATATGAGTTTAAGAAAGTCATAGGTGATATTGATCAAAAAATCCATGGGCTAGTACAGAAGGATATAATAGGTAAAAGAAAAATGTATAATGAAATAATTGAGCTCATCATGGATATGAGTGGTGAGGAAAAAGGTAAACATGAGCAAGTTGTGAATGAGCCTCATAGGGGGAAATTGAACAAGAATAAAGAAATTCGTTTGCTGAAGAATACTGAGTAGGATCTTGAGGTAGTAGACATGCATGTGGCCAAACTTCTAAAGGAGTTGGTTTTCTTCTAGTTCATTGTTAGTAATTTTTATTTCTAGACTTTTTTTGGTTTCTTTCTTCTACTTTTTTGGTTTTGTACTAGTCACTAGCCACTACAGTGTTAGAATTTATAAAAGTTTATCCTTTTTCCAACATAGTTTAAATTTTAGATATAATTGCTTTTATTTTATAAGTTGATCCATTTGAGTTTTAGATCCCTATAAGAACTACTTTTATCTTAATCCAAAAAATTAATATTAATACATCTAACATTATTATATCAGTAAAAAATACGTACTATACACAATAATAATTAATATTGATTATATTAGCTAAAATATAATTATGTTATTTGAAATATAAAAATTGTATAAATAAAAAATAATTAAATAATTATATTAATATAACATGAAAAATATTGTCATAAAATTTAGTAAAACTTAAAATGGTTATCATTAATAGTCACGATCTAAGAAATGGTCGATGACCCTTCATATCTCAAGCAAGAGAACTTAAACAAGAATGCATATAATTGCAAAAGGATAGGATAAAGAATGAATAATATCAAAATGGGTATCATTATTAATCCACACAAGTCATTTATCACTTTCCTTCACAAGGATTACATAAGTGTACCATTGGATTTAATTGCAATATATGCAATTATAAATAAATAAAAACCTTACATACTATTATCAACAAACTTAAAATCACTATCATTAGTAAACTTACATGTGTATTTATCAAAAGGAAAATTAGCAAAGACTACATCTCTACAAAGTCAAACACATCAATGTAGATATAGATAATAGATAAATGAGTCATTCAGGAAAACCACTATCTAGTCAACAATGATTAGAAAAATTGAAAGTTGATTTTAAAGTGGAAGAAGATGATTACATAGCCTCCAAAATCTCAAGAGCATATATATTGGAACAAGAAATCTTTTCCTTTTTTTCCTAGAGCCCTACATCCACCTACCAACTCTGACAGTCTATAGGTACAATAGTTAGATACATAAATGTGGGTAAGTGAGTTTAAATTTTGAATAAGAGCGAGATTTTCAAATTGACACCAACAAAAAAAAGGGGGAATGTTCCTTTCATACTATAATTAAAACCTAGACATTCTAAGAGTTAGACAAATAATTTTTGAGTTTAGCAGTACAATAGAGGCATGAAGATCAATTAGATCCAGCAACAATAAAAGGGTTGGATGACTTTCTAGGTAGTTTGTGAAACTAACATTTTTTCCTATATGAGTAATGATTTATCCATGTTTATTGTATGTAGCAATTCATTTTTGTAAGTGTGATTAAAGTTTTTAGATAGTTTTGTTCATCCAGGGTTAATAATTTATTATCTAGATTTGTACCAATTCGATTTAGTTAATAGAATCCAAGAAAGTATATTTGCCATCTCCATTGAGTTTTACATCTTCTCTCATTTAACATATTCTATTGCACATGATTATCAAGAGTTGTGATAGGGGAGGAGAAACCATTTAATGCATTTTTTGTAATGTTGTTCTTTCTCCCTACATTACTCAGCTTATACTTGAATCAACTAACTTGGCTTGTATTGACTAAGCAACTTGGTCTCCTCTTTTGAGCCCATTGTTGCTAAGATACCCTTTGGAAATTGAGTAACTTGGTCCCTATAGGTGCTAAGTGGCTCAACACTTCATGTACCTTAGCACTCTACATTTTGAGCAACTTGGCATTGGCTAACACTCAGCTCCTACCCTACTAAGTGACTCAATTGACTTTGTAGTTTGAATATTATTATTGTTTTGTAATGTTTTTATAATGTATCAGAGTTATAAGACCCTACATCCTTGTGATTTTGGCCATAGTTTCCTGGGTGATTGATATTTTTGTATAGGATAGATGGCTTGATATGTAGGAAAAACTCGACAATAGTCATCATCCTTTAATGTACAAAATTATGACTATTGGGAAAAGAAGATGAGACCCATTATGGTTGCAAATGACTTGTGGGATTTTGTGGTAAATGGGTTAATGATGTAATTGACCCAACATAGTATGTTTCCCTCACCAACTATCAAAAGACTTACCAGAAGAAGTCAAGTAGAAGGGATGCGAAAGCTTTAATTTTGATTGAGACATCCATGATAGAAATGATTTTTCCTAAGGTAGCAACAACCAACTATTCAAAGGAGGCATGGGATATCCTTGACACAAATTTCAAGGGGATGTATAAAATCTATGTAGTGAAGCAACAAATGATTCAAAGGGAGTTTGAGAGCCTTCAAATGAAGGATAATGAGTCTATTTTAGATTTCAACTCAAGTACCTGTAGATTGATAAACCAGTTGAAATCAAATGGAGAAGATTATGAGGAGTAGATAGTAGTATAAAAGGTATTGAGGAGTTTACCTCCAATGTATGATAATCTTGTGATGACCATTAAAGAGGCAAAGGACTTCACTACCTTAGCTATGGATGATTTTTTGTACTCTTCAAACCCATGAGCACTAGATGAACATATTAGCAACATCTTCCCATGAGAAAGATTTCAAATCTTAGTTGAATTCAAGAGGTAGGAGCAGATGAAGAAATGGTTGCAGTACAAGCTCTAGAAGTAGAATTCATGATAACTTTGGACAAAGGAATGTTGTAGGAGAAAGCCTAGGATGAGAAATAAATCAAGATAGAGCAAGAAACTCTCAAAATAAATCTAGTGGAGGTGAGAAGAATTAAAAATCTAACAAGAGTAATGTAAAAAATGCTATTAATATAATAAATTTGGGAGTTATGCAAGTGAATGCTAAAATAATCAAGGTGATGAGTCAAGATAGAATGCAAATGTGGTTGATGTGAATGTGGGTGAAGTAAACAATCCCACAACGCATCATGTTTAATATTGGTGAAGAAGGCATCCTTGAGCTATGGTATTTGGAAAATAGTTGCAACAACCACATGAGTGGTAATGAAAGTTTGTATTCATTTATTTATAAGAATTTCAAGTTAGAAATTAGAATGGGAAATAATGGAAACATTCTTATTATGTGCAAAGGATCTATAATGGTCTGCACCAAGCAAGGTGACAAGAGAGAAATCAAAAATATATATTTTTCCCTAGGTATGAAGCACAACTTGATGAGTGTTAGACAACTCATTCAAGATGGCTGCAAGATGCTAATGGAAAGTGACAAGTGTGTCATTCATGAGAAATATGGGAGTAAGAATGTTCTAGTAGTAGCCAAAATGAAAAGGAGTCAAATGTCCCCTTAGGATAAAGACTTTTTTCTCTTCTCAAATTGTTTTTTCACCTCCCAAGCATTCATCTATATTAGTACATCAACAATAAGCTTTAAAGAGCATGATCATCCAAGATGTGGCATCTAGGATATGGACATCTTGGTTTTGCTAGTTTAAATTTGTTATTCAGGAAAAAAATATTATATGGTTTTCCAAACATTATAGATTCATATGGAAAGTGTGAGGCTTGTATTTTGGGAAAGCAATAGAGGCCTTCCTTTAATTTTGGTAATTCTAGAAGCGCAAGTGCACCATTAAAGTTGGTGCATTCTAATCTAGTTGGCTCTATGCAAACCACTTCTATTTGGGGGAGTACCTATTTTATGACATTCATAAATGATTTCAGCCATAGGACATTGGTGTATTTTATGAAAAGAAAATCTGAAGCATTTGATAAATTTGTTGAATTGAAAGCTCAGGCTTGTGGACATTATGTAAAATTCCTAAGGTTAGATAGAGTGGGGGAGTGTACCTCGAAATATTTTGTAATTTGTACTAGGAAAAAAGATGTCAAGAAGGAGATTACATCCAATTGTATTCATATAAAAATGTAGTGGCTAAGGGTCAGCATAAGACCATTGTTGAGATGGCAAGGAGGATGAAGAAAGCAAAGGGACTCCAAAATAAATATTGGTGAGAAGCTATAGCAACAACAATATATCTAATTAATAGGTGTCCAACAAAGGTATTCCATAAAAAACATTTCACTTGAGGCATGGGAAAGACATAGATGGATGATTGAGCACTTAAGAGTGTTTGGATGTGTAGCATATGCACATGTACAAAAGGAGTGAAGGCAAAATCTGGATGAAAAGGGTGTGAAGTGTATCATCATAGGTTATAGTTTGGAATCAAACACCTATAGATTTTATAATACAATCACCAAGAAGATAATCATTTCTAGAGATGTGGAGTTTCTTGAAAATTAGTCATGGGATGGCTTGGTGGATGAATCTTCAAGAACTTCAAGTATAGTGTCAATTATTTTTGAAGAAAATGAAATTGATTATTAGAAAGATGAAGGAGTAGTAGATATTGATGGCTATAGATAGAGGCAAAAAGGAAATCAAACTAAAACATGTAGAGAAATAGTAGCAACATTAGTACTAAAAATTGTGATCCCACTCTCACCTCCTTATTGCCAAGAAAGACTAAGAGGCTAATTGAGATATACCAAGATGAAACATATGATGAAGACCATGATGAGAGTGTTAGTTTTTCATTATTTTCTTATAGTTATCTAATCTATTTTGAATGAGCCATGAAAGAAAAGAAATAGTGTAATGTTATGGATGAGGAAATAGATGCTAGAGATAAATGAAACATTGGAGTTAACTGATTTGCCTCCTAGGAAATGAGTAATTGGAGTTAAATGGGTCTATAAGACCAAGTACAATTCTAAAGGAAAACAAGATAGGCATAAGAAATGATTAGTGGTCAAGAGATACAAATAGCAGTATGATAGTGATTATGATGAGACTTATGCCCCAGTTGTAAGAAAAAATAAATTGTGTTTTGTCATAGAAATTGCAGCCCAACACAAGTGAAAGGTACATCAAATGGATGCAAAGTCTTCTTTCTTGAATGACATGTTGGAAGAAGAGGTGTATGTGGAGTAGCTAGCTGGTTATTAAGTTTTAGGTGAGGAACACAAGGTGTATAGGTTGAAGAGGGCCCTTTATGGGCTCAAGCAAGCTCCATGGTCATGATATAGCAAGATTGACTCATTGATGAGCAATGGTTTGAGAAAAAGAAATGGTGAGCCCACTCTTTACATCAAGGCAAAAAATGGTAAGTTTTTAATTATTTTTCTTCTATGTATATGACTTAATTTTTACAAGAAATAATAATTTCCTTATTAGTGAGTTCAAAGAGGCCATGAAGAGTTAATTTGAGATGATACACTTAGGTTTCTTGAAGTACTTTTTAGGCATAGAAGTAAAAAATTGCACAACGTCATCTTCATCTCTCAAGAAAAATATGAAAATCAGATCTTGGAGAGATTCAAAATGTAAAATAGTAAGGAGACCTCAACACCAATAGTAGTAGGTCTAAAGTTGAGAAAGGAAGATTGCAACACAAATTTGAATCCAACAATATACAAAAGCATAGTTGGAAGTTTGATGAGTTTGACAACAACTGAGCCTAGCATGATGCATGTAGTAAGTTTTGATTCTATACTCATGGAAGCTCCACATGGTTCCTATTGGCAAGAAGGAAAAGATATTCTAAGTTATGTTAATGGTTTCGAGGGATTTGGCATTTTGTATAATGTTGGTAATTATTTTAGGCTGATTGGTCACACTAATAGTGATGGGGCTCAAAGTCTAGATGAAAGGAGGAGCACTTCTAATTATATGTTTCATATAGGTTTAGGTACAATTTCATGGGCATCCAAGAAGTAACCAATTATTTCTCAATCTATAGTAGAAGTTGCAAACATAGTGGAAAATATAGGAGCATGTCAAGCTATTTTGATAGGAAGAATTTTAGTAGATTTGAATGGAAAGAAAGAGGATGGACCCAAAAGGTTTTGTGATAACATTTCCTCAATTGCATTGAAAAAAAATCTAGTTTTCCATAGGAGAAGCAAGCACATCAAGATCATATATAATTTCATAAGAGAGCCAGTGCAATAGTCATAAATATAAATGTGGATAAATGAGTTCAAATTTGGAATGAAAAGGTTAATTTTGAATTGAAAACAAGAGACAAAAGGGGGGACTGTTCCTTTCATATATAAGTCAAATCTAAACATTCTAAAAGTCAAATACAAAGTTTTTGAGTTTAGCAGAACAACAAAGGTAAGAAGATCAATCAGATCTAGCAGTAGCAGCAAGGGTGGATGACTTTTTGGGTATTTTATGTAGGTACCATTTTTTCTTGTATGAGCAATGATTGCTCTAGGTTTATCATATGCACCCATTCATTTTTGTAAGTGTGATTCAAGCTTTTAGATGGTTTTTTTCATCTAAGGTTAATAGTTTATTCTCCATAATTGTATTAGTTTGATTTAGTTAATAGAATGCAAGAAAATAAGTATATTTTTCATGTCCACTATGTTTTTTATCTTGTCTCCTTTAACATATTCCATTGTGCATGATTGGTAAGACTTGGGATAGAGGAGAAAAAACCATTTAATGCATTTGTTGGAACATTGTTCTTCCTTCTCAAATTACTCGACTTCTACTTGAACTAAGTAACTCAGCTTGTATTGATCAAGCAGCTCAGTCTCCACTTGCAAGGTAATTATACTCTTTGGAAATTGAGTAACTCAATCCCTATGGGTGATGAGAAGCTCAAAACTGCCTATAGCTCAACACTCTACATTGCCGAGGAACTTGACATTGCCTAACACTTGGCTCTTATTCCACCGAGTGTCTTGGCTACCATTGTAGCTTGGGTTTATTATTTTGTGAATTTTTTACAATATATTATAATTTATTAGTGAACCCTTCATTGGAATATTAATGAGAGTGATTTTCATTAAAAAAATTCTATTAACTTCTATCACTTGAATAGACATGTCAATTATAGAGTAAAGACTGGATAGGTAATATCAGGAAAATCCTATGCTAGTGAAAAGAATACATTGTTACTCATTTTTCTCAATATAACTCTCTTAGTGAACAAGTTATAAGAAACCAACAAATTAGACAAGAAAAAAACTACTTACAATCAAGAATAGCTATGTGGGAAGCCATTGCTTGGTATCAATAGAGGACTGAACCAAACTACAATATTGATTGCATTCTATATAGAAGGATCACATATCCATATAAAAATATCATAGTGAATATAAGGAGGTCATAATTATAGTAAAATCTATGCTTTTTATGAATACACGATCATTAGAGGATAATATATCGATTGGAAGATACATAAATAATTGGATGCAGATTGTATATTGGGAGGGGATGGGTATAAAGAGGAGTAGAAATATATCATACAAAGTGGCAATAATTTCCAAAACTCATATATAATTAGCATCCATGTAGCTATAGCTATCAATGACAGCACCCACATTATTGCAAGAATACATATTTAGATTAAGCATGTAGACACCTAAAATTATCCTAAAATACTATATTAATTAATTTACTATCTCCTTTGACATTATGATTAATTATTAATTAATTAATTATATTTTTTCATATTCTTCTACTTATTTAATTAATTTTACTTAATTAAATAAGTTCACTTCCCTAATTTATTTTGAATTTAATTCAAAAACTCCCCTCTAATGTGTTAAATTCATTTAATGCATGGTGACATCATATATTCCCTTTTAAATAAATTCAATTTATTTAAATCCTCCACATACTTAATCTTCTCAAACCTAATTAAGATTAATCTAAATTAATCTTAACCCTACTCCATCCTCCATCAAATTTAATAAATGATTTTTTAATTCATTTATCCTCCATGTCTCCCACTCATCTCATTTTTTAATCCCCCACTCCTCCATCTCACCCACTCTTCTCATTCTTTAATCCCCCACTCCTCCATCTCACCTACTCTTCTCATTCTTTAATCCCCCACTCCTCCACTATGACATGTCTTCCACTTACCTCATTCTTTATTCCTCTACTATGACATTTCTCCCACTCACCTCATTCTTTATTCCTCCACTATGACATGTCTCCCACATTTTTCATTTTTAATTCTTCCACTATGACATGTTTTCCACTCTCCTAATTTCTTTATTCCTCCACTATGAAATGTCTCCCACTTTCTTCATTTTTAATTCTTCCACTATGACATGTCTCCCACTCTCCTCATTTCTTTATTCCTCCACTTTGACATGTCTTCCACTCTCTTCATTTCTTTATTCCTCCACTATGACATGTCCCCCATTACCTTCAATTTTAAATTGATCCCACTATCTCCCTTTCTTTATTAAATTCATTTTCCACCCTTGCATGGATTATGTGTCTCCTATGTGGCTCCTATATGGATGCCACATAGGTGCCACGTCTCGAAGGCCTCTTCCAAAAACTTATATATAGAGCCCTTGTCTCAAGAATTTTCACATCTCCTCCATATGCATTGTTATCATATTAGTTTCATTCTAAGATCTCCTCTTTTGCATTTTTATCATGCTAGTTTGTGCTTAGATCAATCTCCTAAATATGCATTATTATCATGTTAGTTTCATTCTAAAATCTCCCTCATTTGCATTGTTATCATGCTAGTATAGTTATAAAGCCTTTCCGAGATTTTATGCATTGTTGTTAATCTTTGATAGTTGCTAGTTTATTTGCATTTGCATTGGTAGCTTAGTTTGATTTCTTGCATTGCATTTCCATCTCACCTCTTAGAATATTTTAAGGATTGGCTTACTCATAGCCATTTCTTGAAGGTATTCTCCATTCATCTTAGCATAGACTCATTTCATATTGCATTTTCATGAACAAGGGATTCAATAGTTGTGTTTGGGAGAGCACCTCTACACCACTCACACTTGAGCACGCCAACAAGGCCTCTTATGGGTGCCCCTATTGAGCTACTTTGAGGTTATGTGAGGACTTTTAAATTGTGGTTACATAAGTTATTAAACTCAATTTGATTTTAGTTTTATTTCCATTTGTTTCTAATATTTCATATGCACATGTTACAACTAACATTTTCTTTTTTACGCATGCTCCTGACAGGTTAGGTTTTCACATATACAAGGCAAAAAAGTTGTATCACTTGAGCAAGATCAAAATCTATTTCATATATAGAATATCACGTCCAAATAGAGACACTGTTAGAATTGCTTAGAATAAATAAGAGGGGGGTGAATTAGTTATCCAAGGTTCAGATGTACAATTAAAACTTTTGACAATCTACTGAACCCATATCCACAAAACATTTTCATCATGCATCCATCCATTAGATCATACAATCACTTAAACTTGTAAGTTACTGTCAGATCAACTTTGTATATATGTAAACATGAAACAAAATAGATTCAATAACACATTTGACACAATGATTTAACATGGAAACCCAATTTGGGAAAAAAACACCAGTAACATGCTACTCATTTTCTCTCTTCTAAAGTGATGCCCTGTGAAAGTTCGACCCTATTAAAGGTTAAAATGCACACTGTTAAATGTCACCTAGTTAAAGGATTTCAATCACCCTATTATGAGTGAGCCTTGTTAGAGAACTTTAGATCATTCACTTGGAATGTTACCAAGTTAAAGGATTTACAAATGATTGTTAAGTCAACCTTAGTCAAAAGGATTTACCCTAGAATAGTACAATGATGAGAAACCAATAGTAAGGTTTGATTTGATAACAACTTACAACACAATGGCAGATTATAAATCTTTATTTTTAGTCCTCCATTTTGCTTGGTTTTCACATACTTTAACTCTGATAGCTTGTTCACCCTTCAAGCATCTATACCCTTAAGCCTTCTTGCTTTCCTTACAAATGAAGTCTCTTCACTTAGATCCTTGAATGAAGAAATATTCTAGACTCCTTTTCTTCCTTAGGTTGTTGCACATGACAACCTTTTCTTCTGACCAACCATCTCTATAAATATAGAATTAATATATTTTTTCATTCATCCTACATTGTCCATTTTAGGATTAAGTTAGATTATGTAGGATTCAATGAATCTACCCATCATTTCATTCTAGAAATTTCTCCTTGAATCATCTTTGAATTCACCTCAAAATTGTTCACCATGAATTCTATACCACTAGCTCATTAAGCTTATCTTCCACATGGTTCACACAACCCAAGAAATCAAACTTGTTAGCTCAAATTAATTAAATTCTCAAACTTTCTCATAATGCTAACACTCAACATTAACTGGCTTTTGATGCTCAACACATACTACATTTATCAACATCCTATATCAAATCACTCAGCATGAACTGAAGTTTATTGATGCTTGACATCAACTAAACTTTATTCAGCTTACACTATATTACTCGAATTATACTAAAATTGACTTTGCTCAGCTTGGACTGATTTTCTTCTTAGCTTACACTAACTTTGCTTGGCACCTATTGTGAAAAATGTTAAGCTTGGTAGAAAAACTTGATTTAACTTGTTCTTCTGAACTTAATCAGTATATCCATCCTTTGCAAGCTTAAGTAGATTATCAATACACTATAACACCATTGTCTTAACTAATCCTTGTACTCTTATTCATATCATAACCAAACCTTTCCTCTATGTGCTATTGTTACCTCATTTGATGAAATCCTCTTCATCAATCAAATAATTGATACTACTTAAATCATATAAGCAAGTGTCTTACCAAAAAGTAGTAGGTTTGACATTAGTGACACAATGATTGAAACACATTTATCATACTTGTATCAATCTATTTTCAATAATCACCCTCTTTGGAATTGATGGAAAACTAAATTGATCAAACTTAATCAATATAACCAACAAGAAATCAAAAAGAAAAATAATTCTTTGTATTCAAATCTATCCCTCTATCAACAACTTTAATCTTCTAAATAAGTTACAAAATTTAGTTTGATCAATAGAAAATCAATCAACTGATCCTTATGACTCCCTCTTAATTACTTCTTATTTCTCTTTTGACATTAACTCTCTCTTTACTAGGTATTCATGTTTCTTCTGTGCTTTCTTTCATCTCCCTAAGAAGTCAAGATTTCTCTTTCTCCCTCAGATTTCTCTAGATTTCTCTGTCTTTCTCGCTTTTTGACAAAAATGCCAAAAACTTGTTATCTTAATATGCATATATGAAAAATTTTAGTTTCTCACTCAGTCACCTAGCTTGTGACTGATTTTTAAGTCTAGCTCCTTGATTACTTTAGGAATCTCCTAAATTAAGATCCACTGCATCAATGTGTAACATAGGTCAATTAACTTTTCTTGATACAGGGCACTTCTCATGCTTGTTAAATAGCCTTTGGTAGGGGTATCACCTCTAGTTTACATCTTAAATACTCATAAGCATCCTTAAGTAATGCTATTTGACACTTGACTTAAGTTTCAAATGTAAAAAACCTTAATCGACATTAATCACACTCTTTATTAATTCCTAAGTATCAACTCAAATTAGATACATTAAAGCTATTAATTAAGTTTAATTTAATTATAGGTCTTCATATTTTGATTAAATTAATCTTACCGCTTTAGCTAATGTGTAAAGAAATTAAACGTATTTAATTTAATAAAATGATCTCCTTATTTTAATTATTAAGTTTAATTATTCAATTAATTAAAATTGTACATTGATGAGGTCATATCCTATTTTATTAAATTAAATATTATCCAAATCTTCTCTTAAATTAAAAAATGGAAATGTTGAGTGAAGTCAATCTCAAATTGGAATTAACTTAGTTAACTTGTTCTCACACTCAAGTGAAACTCAATTAACTCTCCATCACACTCATATCTAAATTAGTTAACTTCACCTGCACAAGGAATTTTCCATTCTAATTGAATCTCATCTTCAATCTTGACTATTCATTCCAATTGATCTTGACCATCTACCGATCCTAAGATTCTATTTAAATAGCCTTTAATTCCTTATTACAAAGGTTGAACATATTTTGAATCGAATTTATGTTGAAATATCTAAACATTTTCTCATACATCCATATCTTAATTTCTTGCATTATAATATCATGTTAGCTTAATATACATACATATATTATAATTTTCTTCTTTTATTCTTAGATTAATTTCATCTCATCTAGCATAATATTGCATTCTCATATAGCTTTACAAAATCTTTATTATACTAGAGGTTTGGTTGCTATCTTTGCATTCTAAGAGCAATAGCAAAATCCATCTAGTTAGGAGGCAACATGTCAATTTGCCAAATAATTTTGGATGAACTGCTCAATATTCATTCCAGGATAGTTTCACATGTAAGGATCATTTTGAAGTGTGGTTGATTAACATGCCATAATTAATTTATACATTTCTGGCACCCACTGTGGGCCTAAGAAATCATGTTTCTAGCCTCATTTATTCTATTTTCTATATTTTTTACTATTCTATCACTGTTGTTTATACAATTTTCTAGATTCTCACACAAGAAATCTCAGTTTAGCACAAAGAAACTGAGATTTCACCCCTTTCATTGCACTTCCTTAGGTGAAAAAGTGTATCATTGTGTAGTTTCTTACATGAGCATATGCAAGATTTCACACTAAATTTTTCATCAGCAAATGCAAATGCAATTTTTAGTATTCAGTTTTGTCATCACTTTTTGACTAACAAGTTTTTTTTGAAGCACTTTCATTTTACTTTTTCTAATTTCCTATAGCTTAATAGTGGTTTGCAAGACACTCTTTGAAGACATTGTATCAAAACACTTGAAACATGTACTGATTATGTGATTGTAGGATGTTTATTAAAGATGCACATTTCAAAGAGATCTTTTCAAACCCACTTAAACATCATGATTTCTTTTACAGATTTCTTACACATAGTATAAATAGGGCTTTTGAACTTTGTAGGGTGCAAGAGAGTAATAGGGGAGTATACTCTTTACTACTTAGAATTGATGCCCAAGAGTAAATTAGAAACCTAGAAGCCCTTAAAATATGGTACCCGAGGGAGTTAAGAAAGTTAGTTGTTCTCTTGTATGAGTCTTTTCTATGAAAGGATGATGATTTTCTTTTAGGAAATCAAAATCATGAAAAAGGACAAGTCTGGATCAACAACTTATCCACAATGCTTCACGATATGTTATTGTTACCAATGACTTGTTTAGGAGAGGTCTCAATGGAACATTCCTTAGGTGTCTAGAACCTGATGAGTCCAGGCACACATTAGTCAATGTATACAAGGGAATTTTTGGATGTCACTCTAATGGCTTGACGCTAGCTCATAAAATTATTAGAGCTAGTTACTATTGGTTAAATATGGAGGAAGAGGCAATGAAATATTTTAACTCCTACAAACAATGTCAACTCTATAGAAATTTGATTCATGGTCTAGCCAGGGATCTAATTCCATCTATCATGTTGTGGCCATTACAACAATGAGCCTTTGATCTTGTGGGTCAAATTCACCTGTCCGCTTCAAATGGAAACTATTTCATAATTACAGCTACAAACTACTTCACTAAGTGGGTAGAGACAGTCTCAGTCTTTATACAAAATGGAAAAACTATAGTTATGTTCATTATGAATTACATCATATGTAGGTATGGTGTACCTTCCTCCATTATTACTAATAATGGACGATAGTTTAAAAACAAGGATCTTAAGGAGTTATACAAAAAGTTTAGAATCACGCAACACTGGTCATCTATTTATTACCCCTAGGGTAATGGTCAAGTAGAGGAATCTAACAAGGGAATCCTTAGGATCTTGCATCACACAGTTATCAAATCTGGAAGGGACTAGCACCTTCAAATTAATCTAGCTTTATGGGCTTACTGACTAAGTATCAAAACTCCCATGAGTACAATGACCTTTGCTTTGGTATATGGACCAGATGTTGTGCTTCCCATTGAGATTGAGATTCCTACACTGATAATCTCCATGAAGGGCCTCATTACTGATGACAACTACAAAATATCTTGGCTTCAAGAGCTAGAATTGTTAGATGAATGTTGAAAAGTTGTTAGTAATCATCTTAGATGTTATCAGTAGTGTATGTTTAGAAGCTAAAATAAGAAAGTATAGGCACATGACTTCCAATTGAGTGATCTTGTTCTGAGAGAGAATCCTAAAAATCAGCAACAACAGGTACAAAAAGCAAAGTTCAAACACAATTGGCTTAGTCCCTATATAGTCTTTATAGTATTTAGATCTGGTGCTTGCAAACTTTCAACAAATGAGGGAGAGGTGCTCAAGGATCCCATCAATGCTCTCCATTAAAGTGGTTCTACAACTTGTTGGTCATGTTTTTAGCTCCTGTTTGATGATTATGTCCTTCTATGAATTTTCCTAGTTGTTATGAGAAAATTAGGGATTTATTACTTTTAAATGATTAGCATAACAAAAACCCTAATTAAACTAGATTCATGCCCTAAGAAAGCCATTTATGTCATATTCCTTTACGTTATAAATTGAGTAGGAAAAATCATTTCGAAAAAGTATACATTTTTGGGAACTTTTAAAAGAATTTTCATTTTGGCTTCAGAATTCCCTGAAATGTTTCTTACTTTCAAATCTTTCTAATATCTATGGTGGTTGCCTTGTAACTATAGAAACTTTCTTTCACTTTATCTCATGTGGCATAATGATCAAGTATGTATTACACCTGGAAGCCAATTGATATTTGATATGCTTTCAATGAGCTTCACCAACACCGTTAGATCTTCCTAATTCAATGGTGGTTTCTATGTCACCATTTAAAAATGAAAGTTTTTTATAGGTTGTGACATGGAGACCTCCTATAAAAGTGAAAAATGGTGGGACCTGTATCTAAAAGATAGCACCACAAGTTCTATCTATCATAAACAAGCCTTGTCAACATGATAGACTGTCATATATGTCAAGCATAGTAAAGGAGGTACCAGGGAAGGAATGTTGCATTTTTTCTTTTCATGATGCAAAATCTCTATAGAATCATGGTGGTTTCTATGTCACCATTAGAAAATGTGAGAGCTTTTTTAGTAGTGATATGCTAACCTCCTACAAAAGGAAAACTCGATGGGTCCAACACTGGAGATGAGCATCATAAAGTTTCTTTGTCATTAATAATTTGTGTCATCAATATGGAGAGTTAGAGGTGTAGTAAATAAAGTATCATAATGAGAGTGTGCTTATTTCATGAGGTCAAATTTCTTTGATGCATACGGTGGTCACTATGTCACCACTAGAAAATGCAAGGCTTTTACTAGCTGCACAATGGTGACCTCCAATGAAAGTAAAAACATAGTGCCTATTTTCAAAAAGTAGCACCAAAAGGGTTAATTGTAAAAAATGATTATGCCAGCATGTCAAGGGGATCTAATGTCACATGTTGTATTGATTCACACTTAGAAGAAGATTCATGTTGATTGACATTGTCAGATCTTCTTAGATCGAAGGTTGGTGCCATGTCACTATGGAAACTTTCCTGAACTTTCGTACATGTGACATGGGGACCAAAGGAAAAATACAAGGACACACCATAGTTGCATTAAAACACTTGAAAAATGTACACCATCAGATCTTCCAAGATCAATGATGGTCATTATCTCACATGCAAAAGTTGATTGATATTTATGTATGGCAACATAGCAAGAGTGTGACACATGTCCACAAGTGCTAGTAGGTCCAGAATAAGTTGCCAACAGTAGATGGAAAAGCTTATGTGGAGAAACTTGATTGGGTAGACTGCCAATGTGGCAAATTGAAAGTGAGTAATTCATGAATTTTTTCCTAGATCATCGAATTTTTTAGAATCAATGGTGTGTTTTCAAAATTAGAAGGTGATGCTACCCTGTTTCTCCTTACAATTTATTTATGAAAATTAAAAGGTCCCCATATGAACTAGAACCAAAGATATATCACAAATATTTCACCATTATTTCTCTATGCAAACAAATTTTATAATTGAGAGCTAAGAGCCATTGAAGAATTATTCTTAGTATGATTCAAGTGCAAAAGAATTTCTAGTATCCATAGTGTGTTGTAGAATTTTAGTGAAAGAGTAATGAACAATCAAGTAAGTATCTAAATCTATTAGACAGTAAATAATTTTGGTATTCTATGTCACTAGTAAGCATGCCTCCAAAGAAAGTTTTCTTAAGAAAGGTAGATTATGCAAGTAGAAATGTATATATGATGACCTTCTTGAATTGTTTCCTAAGTCTACAAACGAGTCTTCATAGATGAAAAAGCTAATTTCTATAACCCTAGGGTCAAGATTGCAGATGGCTTATTTGATAGAGGGAATTGGATTAGGGATGCTACTACTACTAAAATAGGGTTCCATCCTTTTAAGAAGTGGTTCTCAAACAAAAATTTGTTTGCTCCCCATGGAAACATTTGGAATTTTGATCTGGGAAAACTAGTGGTCCCTGTTGGCTTTATGGATTCTAAGCTACATATGGCCATTGCCCAAAATTATGACCCAATAGCTAGGATAGTGAGAAGAATAGATGGGGAATGCCTGGTATGAATAAATATTGAAGAAATTTGAGAAGTTTTTGGTTTGGAACCATTTTTAGATAGTGATGTAACCATTGACCTATCAGGATTGGAGGAAGAATAGTTTTCTAAGAGGGATAAGATTAGGTAGGGTGCATTGAGGGAACACTTTAGTTGAATTATAAATTTTCCAGTGGTTACACCATCTACTAAAGAGCCCTTTAAAAGGAGTTTTTCACTTCTAGGGCCATAGGAGTATATATGAATCAATATAGGGTTTCCGACAAGGATGAACATAATTTTATGCCAATAAAATTGATGTACATCATGAATCAAATCTCTTCTTTTGGTGTTGATATTATTTTTGATTTTGCATCATATATAGCAAAGGAAATCCATACATGGTTAGTTAGAATTGTGAAGAGTAAGATGAAAAAAACATTTGGTTATTATTGACTGTTAATGCATATGTTCCTTTTTAAAGGAGTTACATATTTTGAAAAGGAGATGTTCCTAAACCAAAAGCATGAAAAAGAAGCTCTACCAGTCTAGTTGTGGAGTCCAGACATGACTTGGGATGTAGAGGAGGCTAGTTTTGTTAGGTTTGATAGGTATTTTACATCTAGATTAAGTTTCCTCCTATTAAGGGAGAATCCCAGAATCCCTAAGGCACTGTTGGATTTCATCAAACCCATGAATAATCCTTATAATTTGAAAGTATCACATAATTGGTTTGATATCATACCATACCATGTTTCAATAGTATTTAGGGTTTATGGTTTCTAATGGACTACCCTACCAGGTTCCTTTGAAGGTAGGGATAGCTAAGATGTTGTGGTAGCTAGGAGGATTGGAGGAAGCAGAATTGGCTAGAAAAGATAGAGGCTCAATTTTCCCCACTTATACTATGGCCCATCATTTTATAATTACAAAGGGTGGTTGGTTATTTTTGTATAAATTCCTAGACTAGTACAAAATGGTTATGTCTCATCCCCATTTTTGTGACACTGAAAGATTTTTTGATGTGTTCATAAAAAGGGCTAAAGTTGATGCAAAAGACCACCAATTTTATTTCCCTACAGACATAATAAGGAGTGAGTTCTCTCTGGAAGAGTGGGAGATCAAAAAGAAAAAATGGAGGGTTTATTTTAGGGTTTTGTAATTCATTCATTATTTTGATAATAATTATAAGCCTCTCAAGGATACCCAAATAGAGGCAGATAGGTTGAATAAACTAATGATGTATATTTAATCTAATGTAATTGCAAACCAAAAAAGAACCTGATCTCTCCATTTAATTTGCAAAAGCCTTACATAAAGTATCTTAAACTCTAAATATTATATTATCAACAAAAAATTTAGAGTAAAATGTCTTTACCTTTCTCTGCCTTCACGTACAAATTGTTGTTATCATCAACCCTCTTAAATCTAATCTTCATAAGATAATTATGAAGCCTTTAATACCATGCTCTTGGTGCTTGCTTTAAACCATATAAAGCTTTATGTAGTCTACATACCATGTTTTTGTTGTTAGCATCAATAAATCCTTCTAGCTATTCTATATAAACCTCTTCCTCTAATATACCATTTAGAAAAGTAGACTTAACATTCATTTGATAAAATTTGAAACCTTTTTATGAAAAGTAAGCAATTTGAGTTCTTACTCCTTCTAGTCTTGAAATAGGGGCAAACATTTCTACATAGTCAATCCCTTCTTCTTCTACATATCCTTTACAAACTAATCTTGTTTTATTCCTTATGACTTCACTATTTTCATCTAAATTTTTTCAGTATAACCACTTGGCACCAATTACAGTTTTATCTTTTTTTCTAGCAACTAGAGTCCATGTCTTTTTTTTTTTTAATTGTCTCAATCTCTTCTTCCATGGATTTACTCCAATCCACACCTTCTAAAGAATCTTTCATTGTTTTAGGTTATTGCATGCTCATCAAACATGCATCATTTCTCAACCTTTTCCTTGTCATTGGTCTATCATCTTTATCTTGAATGATTTTTTCAGCAAGGTGATGTCTCTTGACATATTTAGGAAATCTTGATTCTACTCTAGTTTCTTCACTTGGTCTTGTTTGTATTAAGTCATGTTTGTTATTAGTGACAACAATTATATAGATTTTGTATGGTTACTAACCTCTTTGATTAGTCTCCAATGTTTTTCGAGCAATTTAGTGGTTACCAAGTTTCACAATTCATACTAAGAATTCCAAGTGGTTACCAAGTGTATACAGGTAGTGCAAAGTCCAACAATTTAGACTGAACAGTTTAGTTCTTGCCGAGTAGTTTAGTGGTTACCGAGCTTTATAGTGTCTACCAAGTCATCTATTTTTATGATGTGAAGCAAGTCTTAATAGAGTGATGGGATGAGTAGTTTTTAGTGAGTGCAAGCATGGTAAACATTGAACTTATTTTCTATCAAGTGACACAGTACCTACCTAATCTCCAGTGTATACTGAGTTTGAAGCTACATTGAATGATTAGTATGGACCAAGTCTCTACTTCTACCCAATGCATGATGATGTCAAGTAATGTAGTGGAAATTTTTTGTTTGATTTTTATAGTACAGAGAAAATTTTGAAAAATTAGTGAAAAATCATTTGTGGTCATTATATTATGCAATTTAGGGTTTGCTTGTTGTATTTCTCAAATTTCTTAGATTTCCCTAGTTCATGTCCTAGTCTCTATGTTGTTGGAATTTTATTAGTTTCTCAAGGTTTTTCATTAGAGCAATTAGTTGAGAAATGCTAAATTTGAAAATGCTAATACCTAATTACATTTTACCTTATTCTTGAAAACTCTCAAAAATAATATTTTAAAAAATGCTCATCAGGCATATTAATTTTACCCCAAGGAGGGGATTGCACAAGCATGACTTCATTAAAATCTTGTTTAAACCTTAGGTGGTTGTGGTTTGCCTAAAAATTGCTTGATCATTTTATTAAGAAATACCTATGATGATAGAACATTTATATGATTTTTGATCTTGTTCAAATCAATGCGCATCACATTCCTGCAATTTTGAGATGGAAGTTTTTAAAATAATGCAGGCATGCACTTTGATGACATGTAGCCCTTGCCCTTTTTAAATCTCAGTCAGCCATAAATATTGTAATGAGTTATAATTTTTTAGAACCTTTTGCGAACCCATCAGTACTTTTCGTTTACATTCTAGAATTCCTGCAGTGTCATTGGTTGAGTTACTAATGGAGGTATTCTTTTATCACCAAGATTCGTTAACCATTGATTTCATTTAAATCAAGGGCTAGCACTTTCTTGCAAGGAGATGCTTGAGAATTAAATAATGTAGGGATGTTTAAATAGGACATGTAGCACAGTCTAATAGCATGGGCCCACCATTTCCAAGGATGATGATTGAGACGTCTTTTGTGGAAAATGTTAGATGAGCTAGACTAGAGGGGAGTATTTTATTCATCAATTTAGCTGATATGGTATTTAAGACACATGATTCTATGGTTGTTGATCCATCAAAGATTAAAGGCCAATGTAAGCCCACATTTTCAAGCCGCATGAAAGATAAATAAAGTGAGCAAGCAGTTGTTTGACATGTAGCAAGGTGGGGTCATGAATCTCTAGTGTGTACTTTGGAGTGCCACACTATAAGATTATCATTGATATGTACTGCCAAATGTGCCACTGAAGAAGCTGGTCTACCAGATGGGAGTGAAGCTTTATCAACCATAGATCTTTTAAAGATTGAGGGTTAGCGCAAGTCCACATTTTGAAGGTGCTCATTCAATAAGGAATGTGGGTATGCGACTTTGCACCGTGTGTCATAGTGGGGCCAAAATTAGGAAAGAACACTTAGTCACGCCATGTTGTCTATCACATGTGCTTAGCTAGGAGTACTTATGGTATAGGTGTAGAAATCTCAACAATTAATGTAATAGTCTGACATGTCAAAGCATGAGGGTTGAGAAGAGTCATTCCATTGGTCCAAGTGGATGTTGCGAACATAATGTGCATAGTTCTTCACACCATGGATCTTGTCTTGATCAATGATGGGTGTAGGCTCACAATTTGAAGATGTTTGTCTAATAAGGAAAGCAGGAATGTATGAGCTTGACACATGGAATGAATGATGTCAAGCACTTTCTTGCTCAAAAGAAGGTGTGGGACCCACTGGCATGGAAGTTATCAAGAGGCACAAACTCATATAAAGGCTTCCTATTGGTCAGTGTAGCTGATTGGACTTTGTTCAATTGTAAATTGGTCTAATCGTTTATCTTATCTTGATCAATGAGTGGCACTTCCCCATAATTATAAGATGCAAAAAATTTAACGAATGCAGGTAAGTTATATTGCGACACGTGGACTTATTTTTAAAGCCATAAAGCTTGTTGCTTTTTAAAACTAAAGTCATCCAACCTAATGAAAATCTACGAATAGGATTCAAATCTGTGTGCAATTTGGAAGTAACAGTTATTGAGAGTAAATATGGTACAGAGTTCATTCATCCAATTTCAATGCATGGAAAGAACTCATGATCTCACCATTAATGAATCACCAAAGTGCAGAAAGAACATCAAAGCATACAAAATTTTTAGAGCCAGGGCATAGAAATTTTATCCAGTGATCTAGTAAGTTGTAGAGGAAATCACTCAGTGTAGAAGTGCAAATTTTAGCAGGTAAGTACTATGTGACTCTTTGAAAATCAAGTATCTACTATTATCAAATTTCTAGGGATTATTCAATATGCCTCCCTGAAAAGAGTTCATTGGACAAATAGATTATTTGAAACATTTTGTACACGGTGATTTTCTTGAACGATTCCCTTTATTAGTACATGAAATAACTAAGGGGAGGGAGCTCATTCCAAAACACCCTAGGGTAATTTTAGCAAAAGGTTTCTATGATAAAGAAAATTGGGTAAGAGATGCCCAAGTTTTCATGGGGGTTTTGGAGTATTTCAAGAAGTGGTTTTTAGAATGAAAACTGGATACCCCTATGAGAAATGTCTAGAAGTTTGATATTGGGAAATTAATAGTCCCCATAGTTTTCTTTGATAGTGATTTGTTGATGGATTTAGCCAAAAAATATGATCCAATTATAGGGTGGGTAAAGAATCATGCGAGAGTGAATCTTTTTTGGGTCTGCCCTGAACTAATTAGTGAGGTTTTCAACCTTAACCCTAACCATGCCATGCATGAAATCATTGATCTAGATGACCTTCAAGCTAGGTATGATGCACAAAGGATTTACGTAAGGACAAGGCCATTGCAAGAACATGCTACTAAAATTGGTACTTTGTCTATGATTACTGCCAACACCCCAGAGCTGTTACTAAGAAGACATTTTAACCTTAGGGCTCAAGCATTATATTTTTCTCTTTGCAAATTTTTTGGGATGGATGAAGTTGACCAGATCCTAGGCTCAATCATCCTTTTTATGGCTCAAACCCTTCGATTTAGGATGAGCACTATTCTTGATTTTGCTACTTTTCTTGTGCAAGAAATTTGCAATGGTTTGGTGGGGATAGCACGAGGAAAAGTGGATAAACCATTCTATTAGTATTCATTTCTTATGTATGTATGCTTGTACAAAGGATTTATCATTTTCTCCAAGGGTATGGAGTTGGAAATAACCAGGGATGAAGAAAGGAATCTAGCGCAACTTTGAATTGTGGATATGACTTCAAAGGCTATAGATGCTAGTTATGTGAGATTTGATAGATACTTTGCATCAAAGCTTAGATTACTTTTGAAAGGGGACAGCCCCAAAATTCCACAAGCACTATTGGAATTGGTCAGACCTAAGGACCATGCACAAGGACTATTGGTTAGTCATAATTAGGGGGATATAATCCCTTATAATGTTTCAACTATAATAAGAGTATATGGTTTTTTGGGGAAGCCACATGTGCTACCATTTCATTTTCCCTTGATGATAGGAATAGCTGAGCTATTATGGAAAATAGGCACTATAGATGAGAGGGAGTTACCTAAGAAGGGTACCTTTTTTCCAATTGTTACTGTGGTACATGATTTTTTCTTTGTGAGAAAAGGGTGGAAGCACCTAAATTTGTTTCTAGATAGATATAACATTGCAAAATCTCATGCTAGATTTATTGATCCTAAAGGATTCTATGACCTCTTAAAAGAGAGCGTGAAAGCTTCTCGCATGGTGCAATAAGTTTACTATCCAGAGGATGTGATCAAAAATATTTTTAATTTTGCAAGAACAAGAATTGAGAAAGGAGAAATGGATAGTATTGAACAAGACCCTAGAATTTATTAATGCTTTTGACCCCCATTATGAACCATTGAAAGATACAAAATATTGGGGAGCCAAGAGGTAAGCATTAATGAATGATTTTGCTGTGATTATCCAAATTATGAATGAGAAGAACACCATGTATTTTGAGACATATCTAGACAAGGTTGCAGAGGTGCAAATGAGGATCAATAGTAGAAATGTAGTGTCCCCTTGCCAATATACATTGCAAAAAAGTGTGGGATATTTGATGATCTAGAATGTGCAATAGGTTCCTCTTCAGCAGAGACTAGACCCAGCCAGCTCATCTATACCCAATGCTGCAAAAAGACAAAGATTACAGCAAGGGTCTTATTCCCAAGTGGAGAAATATTCCCCAAGATAATCCCCAATCAAAATTCATGATGAAACATCTCTAAGGGAGCAGCTTAGACAAATTGGTGGAGAGGGAGATGTAATTGTTACTTCCATAGATTTGGAGATTGGAGAGCCCCAAGAACCACCTACACCTTCATTTGTTCTCATTGTGGTTGATTATCAAGGTAAAGAGATTGATCCCATAGTTTCCTAGGCTTCAAAGAAATTTATTAATGATGAGAACTTTGTAAAATCGAGGGCTTTTACTCAATTTTTGTGGAGATTAAACATGGGAAATTTTGAGAAAACTCGTGAGAAGATAAAGGTAGAATAGCTAGACAAACTTGACTCTGATATTAAGGAAGAGGTAAAGTCTACATTTTTGAATGACTTTGCTCAATTTACACCTAAATCTAGGAAGCAGATAGTTAAACAATCAAGAGTCCTCCTTCTGGCAAAATGGGATATAGTGAATGCCATTATTTTTTACTCAATTAGAAAAAAAAAAGATGTTCAATTAACAACTGAGGAAGAGATATTACAGGCTCATAGAGGAGTCAAGTTTAGTGATGACCACCAAGCCCTTTTTATTTTGTCTATGGAAAAAAGGAACAATACCAAAATGCATGAGATTTCTACTATAGAGCATACTGGTGCATTGATAGTATTCAGTGGTGGTGAAGTAGGTAGTAAACAAATAATGGGAATGACATTAGAAATGCTAAAATTTGGTAGTGTGGTGTTTGGCCAAGAAGAAGATAGATTTGTCCAACTCAATACTAGGTTTGAAGAAGTGTTGAAAGCATATGAGGAGAGGGGTATACAAATATAGTCATTAGAAAATAAAGTGACTCAAATGGGGAAGATTCTCAGGAAAATAAAATTAGGAGAATCCAATAAATCTAGGATTGCATACCCCCAACAGCCACCTATTGAGCCTTTTAAATCAACACCAATTATTGAGATACCAGATACCCCAGAAAGGCCTCAGTTCTATACTACAAAGGATTTTGAGGAGGAGAAAAAAAAGTTATATGCATTGCATGTAGAAATTAATAGTCAATATGAAGAAAAATTGAGGTAGGGTATCATGTATTTAGTAGACAGAATTGAATGGCCAGCATTTTTTGATTTACTAGCAAGGATTGTAGCTATGTGTATATCTGTTATCTAGCTAACCTGTCATCAAATAGAAAATAATTTTGATATATTAAATAAATTATAAGGTTTTGATGATAAAAAATATTCCTTCCAAAGAAGATTAACTATTTGTTTTTCCAAGTATTTTACAGAGAAATTTGATTTATTCCCTTCTGCTTTAAAGACAATTGAAAAAGTGAAGGAAAAGGAAGAATGGAAGAATGAGCTGGATGAAATATTTTGTGAAAGAATGAATAAAGTTATAACTAAACTAGGCCATCTATTATGGGAAATGACAAATGAAGAGCTAGTAAAGGTGTAGTTGTTATGCAAAACCATCAGACAAGATCTTGTGGATATGGAGGAAATTCCAAATTCCTTAATAACTATACAAAGAGAGGTCTTCAGTTTTAATTGGCTAGATGACACTGCCTACAATGAGTGGAAAGAAAAATTGATGTCTATAGAGTAGATGGTAGGAGATGATGAGGTGAAGGATGATGGGGAAGAAGAAGGTACAAAAATAGAAGTAACACCTACCATTGATGATAAAGATAAAGAGAATCCTTAGGTAGCAGGAGATGACTCATCACTTTCACATTTGATGGCCACCTACCCCAAGGAACCAGAATGATAAAAGAATCTGATCATAGTGCCTTTTTTCTTTCCAGGAGAAATAATAGAAAGGTCATGTTTTCTTGTGATAGGTGCATGTAAGAATCTTTTTGAAGGACACCTATCAAACCACATTTTCCCTTTGCTTGTTCTAACTCATATCTATATAAACGATTTTTCAAGGCAATGTGACGATCTGATTTCTAATGTTTTTAGTCATACTTAGTTTGTTTTTTGTCCAAGTAATTTGAACAAGATTTATGATGTATTTTCTCTATAATTTTATGGGAATACATTATTACAGAATGATCTTTGTGTTTCTTCCTATGGTCATTCTAAGTTTACTGTAAAATGCACACAATTTTCAAAGAAAATGAATATAAATTATGAGTTGTCCTCATATCAGTTCTTTTTGAATTTTGTCTCTTTTTGGTTACTTAGTTATCTCAATTTTGTATGAGTAAAAACTTGTGCAAATAAATGCAATCTTTTAGGTTGTATATCTTTTCATCACTGCTATCAGTTCAATGAATTGAGTAAATGCTTTGATGAATTTGATAAGTTTGATGTAGTAATGAGAAGGATGTTTTGAATGATGGATTCTAGTAAGAACTACTGATAATATTTGTTTTAATGCAACAAATTAGATCTATAGATTTGTAGTAGACTCTAAACCCTATTGGATCATGCACTAGTCAAATTGATTCAGATGGAAGAGAAATAGATCATAAATGGGTATCAAAAGAAAAATTTACAATCAATTTTACATTTATTTCTTGAAAGTCTTCAAAGTTGGTCAATACTTGTTTGCATAAAATATTCTAGCCTTTAGTTAGCCAATATTGCACAGAATACTTGCAGATCTACAGAAGACTTTATGACCAAATCTGTTATATGGGATGTATTCTATTTAAAATATCACAATGAACTATGTGTTTATGGATTGGGGATGAGAATCCCATTGAAACTAGGATAGTATCCATATATCAACAGTTATATTGAGTCATCCCTTAGGTATACCCACCTTGGCCTTGTAGAGCCTAAAGAGAAGAAAACCATTCTTGGCTTTATTAATGTTGGATCCAATTTTTTTGCATGTATAATAGAAAATAGGAAATAGCTAATCCTTAGGTTGCATAAGTATTATCCTTTTGGTATTAGGGCTCTCTATTGTTTAGTAGTTTTCAAACTCCAATACACACCATGTATTAGAAATTCACCAAGTTAGCTTTCAGAATCTAAGTTTCTACATTTGGGCTAACTCAGTAATATTGGTGTTAACTTGTGTTTTAGCCAACCTTGTAATTATGAGAATTGGGTTGGTATATATGTAATGTATTGTATCATACCCAAGTGTAATAGTGAGAAGTGATTTTGAGAAGAGTGAATGTGAATGGAATGAAAAGCATAAAAAGGTAAATAAAAAATAGATTAAAGGACTTTTCAAGGTCAAATCAAGAGCATCCAAGTTACATCTATCACAAAGAGTTGATCTATACTTCAAGGATCTTAATCAACAATTTAGTTGTAAGTCATATCTACTATTTCATCCTAATAGGTCAATCAGCTTCAAATCCTTTAATAGGGTAGACTTAACAATCTTTCCTTAAATTTCTTTTCTGAGTGCATACTCATTGCATGTTTTTAAAACCTCTAACAAGGTGGATCTAGTAGTTCTAATTTCTCCTAAAAGGGAAAATCATTAGAAGTGATCATTGTAAGCCTTAACAGGCTAACTTGATACTATAGTATTGAAGTTTTGTGGGTATCATCCCCACCCCAATTTTACTTTCTATCTAAAAGGTTTTTGGGTCACCAAATATTGTGTTCAAAGTGTTTTGTGCTTTTGGTTTCTCATGCATATAGTAGAATAGATCTATTAATGGTAAATGGATTATATTGTTAAGTGTTGAATTTCTCATAATTTTTTAGGTTACTGATTCACCCCTCCCCTCTCAGTAACCTAGCTAGTCTTGATTATTTCCAACAGTTGATATTAGAACATTGTGGTTCTCAAGATATAGTTTGAAAACTTGAGCAAAGATCAAGGAAAATGGAGATATTTAGACTTGACAAAGCTATTGACAATGAAAAGCTAGAACTGGAGATGATGATAGCTCAAATCAAGGAAGAAAAAGAGCATCTTTCCCAACCCCTAAAAAGAAGGAAGGAACTTGCAAAATAGGTGAATGACCACCAGTATGTTGAAGAGAAGATTGAAGAATTTTTCCCCTCAAGCAGTTTCGATGAACCAAATGATCCAATCAAAGAACTCCTAGAAAAGAATGGCTCCTTACAAGAAGAAGTAAGAAAATTGAAAAGAGAACAAGAAGTTCAGTCAATAAGATTGTGTGAAATATTAGAATAGAGAAATAAGGCGAAAGAAGACTTGGAGGTAAGGAACAATGAAATTCAAAATCAGCAAGAAATTCTTATCAATCTGCTCTCCAATACAAATGAAGAAATCATGAGTCTAAGATCTAAAAATGAAAGGTTAAGGAATGACTTGAACACTAAAAGGAAAATCAATTAAAGGATGAAAGTTTATCTAAATTCTAAAAAGAAACCCAATTAAAGAATAATGAAATCCCAAGAAGACATGGAACAATTAAATTAGAAAAATGAGTAGAATCTCTATAGGAAAAAGGGCAAAGTAGGACTTGGATACAAAGAAGAAGGTAAATCCTCTGAACAATGTGCTCAAAGGGATCAAAGACCTACTTGAAATCACTATAGTAAGATAGGTCATACATCAAAAAAATGTTGCAGCAATGAAAAAGAAAAATTCAATGGAAAATGCTATAGTTGTAGTCAGCATGGTCATAAAGCTAATAAATGCAAGGAGAAACCAAAGTTTGAAGGAAAATGTCACAAATGCAAGAAACAAGGTGACAAGGCATCTGAATTTAGATCAAACCCATTCAATCTAGTTGAACAATTTGTAAAGGAAATATTTGATTGGGGCTACAATACTTGGTGTAGACGTCATTACTGTGGAGAATATGGACACATTGGCATAAATTGTGCAAGGCATCACTTGAGAAGAAAGGATGCTATCATAAGATGTTACACATGTACTAAACTTGGTCATATAGCTAAGAATTGCATGAATATAGGTAGAGTTGAAGATGAAAAGAAAGAAAAAGCTAATAACATCAAGAAGTAGATGAGAAAACAATAGATTCCTAAATCTACTAAGCAAGGTACTTCAAGTGATGGTAGTCAAGTCACTCAAGAAGTGGGTGACTCCACTATTTTCGATTAAGTTCTTAAGGGAGAACTAGAACTATATTCTCAAGGTCACATCTTAAAGAGTTCTAATTGGAAGGAAGAAAAAGATCCAAATCAGTATTCTAGATACAAAGGGATCACAAGAGTTCAACATCAGTAATCACTGAGCAAGGTTATGTCATACCGAGTGAAGTCAGGAGTATCAAGATTTTATTTGGCTATTGAGTTACAATTTTTTTCTAAGCAATTTGTGTAGATAGTGGATGACAAAGTGTTGTGCACTATGTCATTATGGCTCTCATCGTAGCAAGCATTAATGGGAAATTTTTAACAAAAAGAAGGAATTTGACTTCATTTCCACCATGAATTTAGCATATTGAGAATAGAGCAATTTGTAGATAATTCTAGTGATCTTGAGTAGTATTTGTAGCCAAAGATTTTCAAATATTTTTTAGTTTATTGAGTCATTGTGGCATCTAGTAGCACCAACAGCAAGGTGAAGAAAGGATATGAAATGTTCATGCAAGGTGTTGAGTGGAAACCTCTAAATTTCAAATTGGTGCTAGCGATTGTAGAATCCCTCGACTCGAATAGAGCTTAGTTGTAGATTCCACCAAAGGTACTTCTTATCAATGACATTTGAACTCATTTCAAATGTGCTATATAGGAGATAGGAACCCTAGAAATGGATAGTGCCCTAGGAAAACTCTATGTGGATGGAGCTCTTAAGCCTGAGCATAAACAGCTAGAAGAGAAAAGCTTAACCCATATTCCTCACCTACCACAAAACATTAAAATTAAATGGATCAAGAATATCTTAAGTCAAGTCCATAATGGTCAATTGTGGTTAGAGCAACTAATTTTTATTACAAAGAAAATGATTCATTGCATTACAAGTCTCCCTATGCTTACAAAGTTAAAGTCACAAAAACCCTAGGTCAAGATGAGCTTCAAAAGAAAACCCTAGTCAAATGGGATGGTAGAGGAATGAAAACTAGCAATGTATCTAATGTAGAGCTCAAATTTGGCATTCATATCATACCTCATAAGGTTTATAGCTCAAGTTGACTCAACAATGTATCATGTGAAGCTATTGACCTAGGCTATAAGGTTGTTAAGAAGAATTTGGAATATGACTTAGTAGATTTAATGTTGAAACAACTGACCCATGCAAGTTTGGTTCTCTATTGACATGTTTGTTGTTTTATGTTCAAAAGTTTTTCCCCTCTAAAGGAATAGTGGTATGGAGAAAAGACACACCCGTGTTATACCAAATCAATGAGTTTATAACTGAAATGGGTGAAAAATTTTATAGCATCATGGACAATTATTTTTAAGTTTTCATGGAAAAGATGAATAACAAGTTCAGGATACCATAGAAATTGGTTGAAAACTATAAGGATGATGTATGTTTTATGGTTGATAGTGATAGGATGTATATCCAAGCAATAAGGCCTAGAATAGTGTGGGTAAAACCTCTTCCTTATGAGGTTAATATTGATGAGACAAAGGAAATAATTAAAGCACTGGTAAATGAGTGTTTAGATCCAAAGGAACCTATCTTTGAAACCTATGATGAAGCCAAAGCTAGAATAGAACTTGAGATTAAGTTTCCATAGGTGGTGAATAAAGGTAAGAGGAGGATATCAAAACAAAAAACAAAAAATGCCCCTCTTATGATTATCAAGGGAAAAGGTGAAGATGAAGAATAATTTGAGAAAGAAGAGGAATCTAAGAAGGAGGAAGAGCTTGCAAGAAAGAAAGGCAAGGTGATTATCACCAAGCCACCCAAGCCCTCCACAACTATATTCACTAGAAGATCTAAGAAGAAAGGTGGCAGAAAAGTTTTGTTTAGTAAGACCCATCTCACCTTCTAGGAAAGAATAAAGCAATTGGAAGAAGGTGCTAGTATAAAAAAATTCAAAGCATTAAAGTATAAAACTAGAACAGATGCAAAGAAGATGCAAATTGAGGAGTTGGTACTAACAAAGATGGGAAAATGGATATATTCCCCTTATCAAATTGCACCTCAAATTTCTAATAAGCTATTAATAAGGTTAAAGCCAATATGGGAATTAGCCATACAAATATCCAAGGACATATATGAACAATCTCTAAGATAGTTATTACTGAGCATTGCCAATGTTGAGGTAAAGGAAGCCATGAAGAAAAGACCATCAGATTTCATACTTTTTTATTTTTGGTAAAAGACATAGAGCATGTAGTCAAGGATGCTACAAATATGTGGAAGAATATTTATCACCTACATAAACCAAGTGAGAATCTGGTTGAGATCAATGATGATGATGATGATGATAGTGAAAAGGATGTAGATAATGAAGAAGAAAATACTCCTTGTGTCACCATTGATGTTGAAGATTATCAGGAGTTGATGAAGAATGTTGGAAAGGATAAAGAGGAAGAAGTTGAAGAGGAATACAAGCAACAAGAAGAAGAAAGTGATCAATTTAGGATAGCTATGGAAATCATAGCCTCCCTTCCTCACTCTCCAACAAAAATAGTAACATCATCAAGCATGGAGACAACTTCAACAAGTTTGATTGTGACTGCAATAGACACATCAAATGTCCAATTAGTCTTTGCTCCCTCTTAGCTCAATGTATCACTAATGGAAGTGTCTACCACTTCATCTACTGAGATATAGTCTTCTACTTCTTTAGTTACTAAGTTAGTATCATTAGCAGTAAGTATAGTCTCTTGTTCTAGAGTTTTGGCTACTTTAGGTGTACATATTCCTGTAAGTTCTTCAATTGTGCATACTTTTGTCAATATTCCACCTATAAACACATCAATTTTGGGAAGTTTTTCTAGTACATCAATTTCGTATTATTTTAGTGCTCTAATAAGCATTCCGTTAGTAGGAAATTTACAAATTTTCATTGCAAGCCCTAGTGTTTCCACTATTGTTTTTGTTTCAAAATCTGAAGCATTAGTATCAGAAGTTGAACCAAAGACAGAACTAAAGCTTCTGATTAGTGGAAAAGAAATTGAGGAAGATATAGATATGGACAAGGAGATTGAGATTCCCAAGTTAGATTTTGATAATGCTACTATAGAGAAGATGAGATTAGTCAGTCAACTTCTTGAACAGAAAGCCAAGCAAAAGCAACTAAGAGAAGAGAGAGATAGGGAATTCAAAATTATAGAGAGTGCCAAGAATATTTTAACAAAGTCTATAGGTGTTAATGTTGATTCTTCTCAACACATTTTTTTGCAATTAGAAGAGGCAGTTAATAAATTCAATGAGAATTCTAGTGGCTAGGATAAGCTAATGGAGAAAGCAGTGAAGAAGTTTGACAATAAAGTGCTTGAGCACATTGCTCAGTAGATAACTATTACGCAAGTAGAATTTTCTTCAATTTTGTCAAATCTTGAATCCTCCTACAAAAATGTAACATCTCTTTTTGCTAATTTATGTAATGTTACTGAGCATACAAAGGAAATTAAGGGAAAATTGAATAAGATTGATGAGGATCTGAAGGCTAGTGGTCAAAAGTTGCAGCTTGACCCCAATTCAAGCTCTGCATACCACATGAGGATCAAATTCCTATTAGATATGCAAGTAGAGTTATTAAGAGAGGAAGAAAGAATCTAGTCTACACTTATAGACATCCAAAACATGATCCTTCCTATCATGGATACAATGTAAAAGCACATTTCTTATTCTAAAACATTAATCCATGACAATAATTTTTCAATTGTAGATCATATGATCAAACTCTCTATAGAAGTCCAAGTTGCACTTCAACCCTGCAAAATTTTGCAAGAAAATTGGGACAAAACCTTAACTCTTATTCTTAAGCTAGATTCTAAGTTTCTCTCACATTTTGGTCTCTATATAAGTATGTCGTGTATAAATCTTTGGCTTTATTATCAAAAAGGGGGAGAGACATTTCCATAATAAAAAGGGAGAGAGACATGTATATAAGGAGGAGAGATATATGCCTAATATGATATGTACATTGTATGGAGGAGATATATGCAAAATGTATATACAACAATATTACAAAGAAAAATTTTGAAAAATCAAAAATCAAAATCAGCATGCCATATCAAGCTAGTATCACATTATATTGTACATAAGTTTTGGCTAATAAGTGTTTTTGTCACTAAAGCACAAGGGGTAGATTGTTGGCATTAATTCATGTTTCTTATTAGTGACAACACTTATTCAAATTTTGTATTGTTACCAAGCTCTTTGATTAGTCTCAAGTTTTTTTCAATAAATTTAGTGGTTACCAAGTTTCATAGTTCATACTAACCATTCCAAGTGGTTACCAAGTGAATATAGGCAATGTGAAGTCCAACCGTTTAGACTGAATAGTTCAATTCTTGCTAAGTAGTCCAATGTTTATTGAGCTTCATAGTGTCTACCAAGTCATCAATTCTTATGATGTGAAGCAAGTGTTAACTGAGTAATGGGATGAGTAGTGTTTATCGAGTGCATGCATGGTAAACATCGAATTTAGTTTCTATCAAGTGACACAGTATCTACCGAGTCTCTAGTGTATATTAAGTTTGAAGCTATGTTAGTTGATTAGTATGGACTGAGCCTCTACTTCTACCGAATGCATGATGATGTCAAGTAATGCAGTGGATGTCATGTATCAGAAATTCACCAAGTTAGCTTTCAAAACCTGAGTTTCTAGATTTGGGCCGACTCAGTAATATTGGTCTTAACTTGTATTTTGGCTGACCTTTTAATTGTGAGAATTGGATTGGTATATATGTAATGTATTGTATCATACCCAAGTGTAATATTGAGAAGTGATTTTGAGAAGAGTGAATGTGAATGGAATGAAAAGCATAAAAAGGTAAATCAACAGTAGATTAAATGACTTTGCAAGGTCAAATTAGGAGTAGTCAAGTTACATCTATCACAAAAAGGTGATATGTACTTCAAGGATCTTAATCAACAATTTAATTATAAGTCAAATCTCTTGTTTCATCCTAAAAGGTGAATTGACTTCAAATCCTTTAACAAGGTAGACTTAACAGTCTTTTCTTAAATCACTTTACCAAGTGCATACTCATTGTATGTTTGTAAAACCTCTAACAAGGTGGATCTAGCAGTCCTAATTGCTCCTAATAGGGTAGATCATCAAAAGTGATCATTATAAGCCTTAACAGGCCAACATTATACTACAATATTGAATATTTTGGGTATCATCCCCACCCCAATTTTACTTTCTATTTGGAATGTTTCTAGCTCACCAAATATTGTATTCAAAGTGTTTTGTGCTTTTAGTTTCTCATACATGTAATAGATTAGATCTATTAATGGTAAATAAATTGTACTATTAAGTGTTGAATTTGTCAAAAAAAATGAGTTTACTGATTCACCCCTCCCCTCTAAGTAACCTAGCTCATTATGATTATTTCCAACATGCCTCTCAACTTCTAAATCACTATTTACATCTCTATCAAGTAGTTCAACATCTCTTTCATGTACACTAATCTTAGAATTAGAACGTGCCTCAACCTCATTCTATAACTCAACACCTAAGTGTTGCTCAGTTCCTGAATGCAGATTAACATTCATAATATGACTCGATAGTCACCGATACTTGTTGTTGGTTTACAACTTGATTGACAACATCTTTAGCAATAGGAATACCTTCGTAAAAGTATACAAATGATTTGTATTCTTCTAGTTCCTTCATAGTTTCAGCCTCATGTACTTCTATATATTTCATCAAATTTCACATTTTCACTTTCCACAACTCTATTAGTGTTAGTATTTAAACACTTTTAAGATTTACTTCTTGTGGAATAATCAAGAAATATATCTTCTTCACTTTTTTCATCTACTTTACCATTCCTAAAATCTTTGAGAATATAACACTTGATTCCAAACATTATAAAATATTTTACATTGACTGAGTATCCATACCATAGCTCAAAAGGTGTTGAATGAGTACCTTTCTTGACTTGTACATGGTTCAAGGAATAGACAATTGTACTTATAGCTTCTCTTTGATATTTCAAAAAAAAAAGTTTCTCCATCATGAGTGTGCTAGCACAGTCTGTTATAGATATGTTCCTTCTTTCAAAAATTCCATTATGTGGATGCATCCTAGGAGCAAATGTATGTCTTGTGATTCCTCTGTCGTTACAAAACATCTCAAACTCATTTGATATAAATTCCCTTCCTCAGTTAAATCTGAAAAATTTTAGACTTTTACATGTTCCCTTCTTTACTCTCTCTAACTACCACTTAAAGATTTGGAAAACTTCAAATTTTTGTTTTAGAAACATAAATTTTATCATTCTAGAATATTATCAACAAGTAGCATAATGCACTTATCTCCTTTGTAGCTTTTCACTTCAATTGGTCCACACAAGTCCATATGAACAATATGTAATTTTCCTTTAGAGGTATGAGTCATACGCTTAAAACTTAATGTTTTAATTTTGCCTAACTAACATTATTTACAAATTATATTGTCAAGTTTCTCCAACTTAGGCAAACCTATGACTCTTCTCATGTTACTGATATTAACAAAGTTATCAAAATTAAGATGACATAACCTTGTGTGCCATAGAAAAACATCATCAAATTCTACAATTAAACAAGTAGCATCCTCTATATTAATGTAGAATATATTACCTCTAGTTTGATCACCTTTTTCAATTAGTTTTCTATCAGTATCATATATATTAGCACTCTTGTTTTCAAACTCAACCTTACAACCTAGATTATTTAGTTATGACACAACAAATTATAGTTCAGTCCTTCAACATAATAAGCATTGTTACACAAAATATTTTTAATGAGTTAGATAGAACCTTTTCCTTTTATCAAATAGGGTGCATCATTACCAAATGTTACACTATTTCCATCATATTAATTCAAGGTAATGAACTTACTTTTATCTCCAATCATGTGATGTGAACATCTACTAACAATTATCCATTTGTCATTCTTGTTCACACAAGATACTAGTGTAGTTGCCTCATCCTTATCGGATTCATCCTTCATTGCAACATACACCACTTCATCATCATGATCATCAGATCCATCTTTTGTTTCATCTTCAGCAATGTAACAAGACTTATTGCCTTTGTCTTTGTAATCTTTGTTGTCTTCATCTCTTCTACTTTTTTACTTGTCACCACCTCTTTAATTATTTTTCTCTGGACATCTAGCAGAAATATGACCAACCTCATTTCAATTGAAACACACGATAGGTAACTTACCTTTTAACTTTCCTTTACCTTTATGAAATATCCTTGCTAGTAGTACTTCAAGATTATCTACATCCTCCTCATTTGTATCATTATCATTGGGCACATATTTTACCTTTTTCTTATTCTTCTGATTAGGTTCCTTCAATGACAACTTATCTTTGAAAGAAGATTCAACATTTTTAGGTTTATAATTATCAAAATTACATAGGTCAAAAGTAGTGAACCTACATACCAAACCTTCAAAATTTAGATCATTCCCTACCGTACATCTTGGTTCTTTTATTATACAAACTCTAATAGCATAGATGGGCCAAAATGTTCTAGTATAGTATCATCACCTATTTTACTAGTAGCTCCTCTTACTGCATTAACACCATCTTTTATCCTATAGAAATATTGAGCAATATTCTCACCTTCTTGCATTGTCATATCGTTGAACTTACCTCTAACACTTTCATCTTTGGATCTTCTAGAACATTCTTGTCACCTCCATAGATTGTGTGTAGATCATCCCACATTTTGTTTACACTATCACAACCATTGATATCATCAAACTTGGCATAGCTCAGGGAAGAGGTAATCTTCAACATTAGCTGGTTGTGTTCTTTCTTCTTTTTCAAATCTTTAGTAGTTAGGACTCAAATAGGAACAATATGCTCAACAACAATGGTAGATTGTGAATGATCTCCAAGACATCCTAGGTGTAGCTTCATTAGACATTTCCATGTACGAGAGTTATCTATATTTAGCTTGGGTACCTCTTTTTTTGAAATCTTGATCTTTTTGCTTCTAGTACCTTCAAACTAGTCCTCTTAAGAAGATGAATTTGAAACTAATTAATGGAATTCTTTAGAATACATGAGGGGGGGGAGTGTATCAATTATCTAATGTCTAGATGAACAATTAAATTTTTTTCATAATTTAGAGAACCCATATCCATAAAACATTTTCATCATGCATGCATCCATTAGGTCATACAATCACTTAAACTTGTAGGTTACTATCAAATAATCTTTGCATAAATGTAAACATGAAATGCAACATATTCAATAACACATTTCACATAATGATTTACTATTGAAACCCAATTTGAGAAAAACCACTAGTGACATGCTACTCATTTTCACTCTTCTAAAGTAATGCCCTATGAAAATCCAACCCTTTTAAAGGTTACAATGCACACTATTAAATGTGACATGGTTAAAGGATTTCAATCACCCTATTAGGAGTGAGCCTTGCTAGAGGACTTTAGATCATTCACTTGGAATGTCACCCAGTTAAAGGATTTATAAATTACTATTAGGTCAACCTTAATCCTAAGGATTTACCCTTGACTAATACAATAATTAGAAAGTAACAATAAGGCTTGATCTAATAACAACTTACAACACACATACAGATTGGAGATCTCTATTTTGAGTCTTCCATTCTACTTGGCTTTCACATAATTCAACTTTGATAGCTTGTTCACCCTTCAAGCATCCATACCCTTAAGCCTTCTTGATTTTCATTCCAATTTAGTCTCTTCACTTAGGTCACTAAATGAAGCGATACCCTATACTCCTTTTCTTTCTTATGTTCTTGCACATGAAAAACTTTTCTTCTAACCAACCATCTCTATAAATAGAGCATTAAGATATTTTGTCATTCATCTTAGATTGTCCATTTTAGGGTTAGGTTAGATTAGGTAGGATTCAATGAATCTACTCATCATTTCATGCCATTCCCTTCTAGAAACCTCTCCTTGAATCCTCTTTTAATTCACCTCAAAATGGCTCACCATGAATTGTGTGCCACGAAATCATCAATATTATCTTCCACATGGTTTGTACAATTCAAAAAATCAAACTTGTCAGCTCAGATTCATCAAATTCTCAATCTTTCTCATAGTTTTGACACTTCACATTATCTCATTGTTGATGCTAAAAACATACTACATTTCTTAGCATCCTCTATCAAATCACTCTACATGAACTATGTTGGAAATATAAGAGGACTAACTTAGAGAGGAGGGGTGAATCGGTTACTAGTAAAATAAATCCTAGATCCCCTAGATGTGAGTTCAAGATAAAGTCTAAAAACTAAATACTGTTGATGCTTGGTGAAAACACATAAAATGTTGTTACTCGATAAGTAATGATTATTAAAATCTTTATATGTTATTTATGATTACCCTTACTTTAATTTAGTTAAAAACACATAAAGGAAAATAGCATGAACACATTTGGCACAAGGATTTAACGTGGAAACCCAATCTGGAAAAAGCCACCAAGTACCACTAGTTATTGCTTTCACTCTTATAAAGTGAGCCTTGTTAGGAGCCAACATTGTTAAAGGTTACATAACACATTGTTAGGTGTGACCCTATTAAAGGATTTAATCACCCTATTAGGAGTGGTCTTGTTAGAGGTCTTAAGACAATTCAATAGAACTGCCACCTTGTTAGAGGATTTACAAATATTTCTTAAGCCAAATTTGTTAAGAGATTTAGATCACTACTATGATGGTTAGAGAGTAAAAATGAGATGACCTAATTTGAATCCAACTAATTTTCTAATTATAGATCTATGCATTAGCTTATACTTGATCCTTCCTAATCAAATATATCTTTTCTTCTCCACAAGGATATTCGGTTTATCCTTCAAATTTTTTTCCTTTCTTCATCATTAAATATTCAATAGATTCATTAAATCTTCACACACTTCTTGAATCCACAACTTGATCTTATACTTATATCATTCATATTGCTAAGTTAGCTCATATCAAACTTAGAATAACTAATATTCATCATCAAAGTTGGCTAGAACCAATAGATAAATAAATTAAGCTTAATATGCCAAAATAGGAAAATCCTTCATTAGCCAACCCATCTTGGTAGATACAACTTAGAAATGATTTCTTGTATTAAACAACAGAAGCTTAGTTAAGACTACAAACTTGGAAAGATTCTTTGGCAACTGAGTGTGCATGGTTAACACTAGTTCCATCCAACTTGTCTTCATTAACCAAGTGAGCTTGGTTAAAACTCATCTTCTGAATACTTTCCTTCGATGCCTAAGTGAACTTGGTAGACACTGCCTTTTGAACTAGGCAAACACAGGAATGCTAGGTAGATACAAAAAATTGTCTTTACTACCCGAGTGAGCTCAACATTACAAAAATTAATGATATTACATTTTTGTAACATTAAAGTCAATACACAATTAATCATTTGTATCCAATAATCTGCCTCTTTGGCATTAATGGCAACACATGTCATAACAAAATGAAATTTTGGAACAACAATAGAGTAAGGAACATATCCTTAGTTTTATTCATGAGAACTCCCTCTATTAGTATTAGCTCTTTCTTTCACAGGTTCCTGCCTCTATCTAAAACAATTTCAATCAAGTTCATTCTTCCTCATAGATATCTCTTCATAAAGTTTCTATGATAGAAAACTTCTCCTTCTTTGGAATGACAAAAATTTCTATATGATATGAAAGTAAACTTCTCCCTCTAGCACAATAGATTCAAAAGATAAAAACTCTATTAATATCAATGTACCTTAAGTATTGATTCATTTCCAATATGCTCTTATCAATTCAGCACCAATTGATTGATCTTCAACTTGCTCTTGTTTGATGCATCACTAAAATTTATTTAGTGAGCTTTAGATAAGGTAATGACCCCTAGCTTACCTCTTAGATACAAAAATACATCTTTAGGTAATGGCTTGGTGAATATTTCTACAATCTATCATTTTGTATTTACATATTCCAATCCTACTTCTTTATCCTACACCAATTCTCTTAAGAAGTGATGTTGTATAACAACTTTTTTTTGGTGTACATAACTGGATTCCTTGATAGATTGATTGCACTGGTGTTATCATAGTATATGACTATTGGATCCTTGATCTCTATCTTCATTCCTTCCAATAACTATTTGAACCAAACAATGTTAGAACAATTAACTGTTGCAACCACATATTCTATCTCTGTTGTGGATTAATAGATACAATTTTGTTTCCTACTTCTCTAAGACACTAGTCTCTTACCAAGTAAGAATTATTTGCCACTAGTGCTTTTTTTTTCATCAATAATTCCTGCCTAATCAACATCAACAAATACCTTCAAGTCCAAATCGCCTCCAAGTTTGTACCATAAGACATAGTCTTTAGTACCTTTTAGATATCTCATGATTCTCTTGATTTCCATCATGTGATTTTCTCTAGGATTTGTTGAGAATCTTTCTACCATTCCAATTGCTAGTCCAATATTACACCTTATATGTACTATATACTAGAATTTTCCAATCATTGATCTATATGTGGTTTGATCTACTTATTTGGATTCATCATTCTTGCAAAGGTTATGTCTAGTAGACATAGAGGCTCCAACTAGTCTTGAATCTTCCATTCCAAACTTCTTTAGTATCTTTGTGATATACTTAGATTGAGTGATGTAGATACCATTTTTGTTGTGTTTTATCTTTAACCCAAAAAAGAATTTTACTTCACCAAACATGGACATCTTAAATTCTTTACTCATTTCTTCTAAAAATGCTTTGCACAAGTCATCATTTCCTATGAATAAGGTATCATCAACAAATATTTCTACAAATAAAATCTTCTTGTCTAGTCCTTCTTTGATACACAAACTACTATTATTGTTTGTTCTTTGAAAGCCAAGCTCTAGGAGCTTTCTTGAGACCATATAATGCTTTTCTTAACATAATAACCGTGTCTCTTTTGCTAGAATCTACAAAACCTTTTGGTTGTTCAATGTAGACTTCCTCATCAAGAATTCTATTCAAGAATGTAGATTTAACATCCATTTGATATACTTTAAATCTTTTGTGTTGCATATGCTAGTAAAGTTCTAACACCTTCTAATCTTGCAACAAGTGCAAAAGTATCACCATATTCAATACCTTCTTATTGAGAGTAGCCTTTACATACTAGTCTTACCTTGTTTTTGGAAACTTCTCCATCTTCATTCAGCTTATTTTTGAACACCCACTTTGTGCCAATTATATTTTAATCCTTGGGTCTAGGAACAAGAGTCCAAGTTTTAGAATTTTCTATCTACTCTATATCTTCATTCATTTCTTCAATCCAACTTTCATTTTCCAGAGCATCTTTAACATTTCTAGGTTCAAATTCAGTAAGTAAACATGTACCTTTTAATTTGCTTCTTGTCATTATTCCATTAGATTTGTCTCTAATAATCTGATTAGGTGCATGATGCCTTCAGAAAAATCTTGCTAATATAGGTTCTTTGGGTTTTGAATGAGTTCCACTATATTCATCATGAATTTTAGTATGAAGCTCAGATCCTACTATCTATTACTCAGGTTCATAAAACTTGGTTTGAACTAGCTTGTTAGCCTCTTACTATGACTTGGATCCTTCAGATTGTGACTCGGGTTGTACTATCTGTAACTCAGTAACTATTGGAGATTTTGAGAACTCAAGAGATGAAGCCTCCTTTCTTTCAGATAGGCTTGGAAGAGTATTAGGTTCATAGTAAAAAAATCTTTTGTAATCCTCTAGCTCTTTTTTTTTTTCTTCCTCTCTGTTTTCTACAAACTTATCAATTCTAACATGTGTGCTTTCTATTATGTTATGAGTAGAAAAATTCAAACATTTGTATGCTTTACCTCTACAAGAGTATCCTAGAAATATGCCTTCATCACCTTTCACATCAAATTTTTCTTTTCTAGACTCTTTCATGATATAACATTTACTGCCAAATACTTTCAAGTAAGTTACATTAGGTTTGTAGCCATACCATAGTTGATAAGGAATTTTTTTTGAATCTTTCTTCAATTGTACTCCATTCAAGGTATGAACTAAAATGTTAATAGCTTCCTTCTAGTATTTGATTGCAATATTCTTTTCAATCATCATGATGTTATGATTCTTCTTTTCAACAATATCTTCAAAACATAATGTTCTAGTGGGAGTCTTGTATTCAGTATCAAGATATTTGCACCCTGAATCACTAATAGTAGCCAAATGTAACCTCATAAGTCCTTTCCATGCTATAAAATTGTCTTTTTTTAGCTTTGGAATCTCTCTTTTGTAAGACATCTTGATCTTTAGCTTAGGTCCTTGAAACCTTCTCTACAAGCACTAAAAGCTTTGATACCAATTGTTGGAAATATAAGAGGAGTAACTAAGAGGGGAGGGGTAAATCAATTACTACAAAAATAAATCCCATATCCCTTAGATGTGAGTTCAAAATAAAGTTCTAAAATTGAATGCTTTTGATGCTCGATAAACACAAATAAAAAGTTGTAACTCGACAAGTACTAATTATGCAAATATCTATATGTTGTTTGTGATTACCCTTACTCTAACTTGGTTGCAAAAACATAAAATAAAATACCATGAACACATTTGACACTAGGATTTAACATGCAAACCAAATTTGGGAAAAACCACCAATTACAACTAGTTACTATTTTCACTCTTCCAAAGTGAGCCCTATTAGGAGCCAACCCCGTTAAAGGTTACAAAACACACTATTAGGTGTGACCCTATTAAAGGATTTAGTCACCCTATTAGGAGTGGCCTTGTTAGAGGTCTTAAGAAAATTGAATAGAATTTCCACCTTTTTAAAGTATTTACAAATAGCTTTTAAGCCAACTATATTAAGAGATTTATATCACATCTACAATGGTTAGAGAGTAACAATGAGATAACCTATTTTGAATGCAACTAATTTGTTGATTATAGATCTCTACTCTGGCTTGTACTTGATCCTTCCTTATCAAATATATATTTTCTAATCCAAGGGAATATTTTTCTTATCCTTCAAATTCACTTTCTTTCTTCATCATTAAATCTTCAGTACATTCATTATATCTTCAGACACTTCTTGAGTCCATAATTTGACCTTATACCTATATCTTTCATATTGTAAAGTTGGCTCATATGAAACTTAGAATAACTAACATTCATCATTACATTCGTTTAGAACCAATAGATAAACCAATTAAGCTTAATATGCCACAACAAGAAAAAATTTTGTGACCTAACCCAACTCAGTAGATACTCACTCAGAAATGATTTCCTATGTTAACCAATAGAAGCTCGGATAACATAGTTCCAAAATTATAAAGATCCTTTGGTAACCAAGTGAGCACAGTTAACACTAGTTCCATCCAAATTTTCTTAATTAACCAATTGAGCTTACTTAACACTCATCTTCTATAAAATTTCCTTCGATGCCTGAGTGAACTCAGTAGACACTACCTTCTAAAATAGGAAAACACAGGAAAGCTTGGTAGATACAAAAAACTATCTTCACTACTCGAGTGAGCTCAGCATACACTGACAGATAATGATATGATATTTGAGAAACACCAAAGACAATACACAATTAATCAATTGTATCCAATAGAACTAAATTGTACTAGTGCTCAACATCAACTAAACTTTACTTGACTTACACTGTATTACTCAACTTACACTAAAATTGACTTTTCTCAACTCTGACTGATTTTCTACTTGGTTTACACTAATTTTGATTGGTTCCTACTATGCCGAATGTTAAGCTTGGTAGAAATACTTCGTTTAACTTTTTCTTTAGAACTTAATTAGTGTATTCATCCTTTGTAACCTAAAATAGATTATCAATGCACTATAATACCACTTTCTTAACTAATCCTTGTAATCTTATTCATACATTAACTCAAACTTTCCTCTAGCTACTATTGTTACCTCATTTGATCAAATTCTCTTCATCAATCAAACAAATGATAATACTTAAATCATATAAGAAATTGTCTTATTAGAATGTAGTGTGCTTGACATCAGTGAAAAAACCATGATTGAAACACATTTATCATACTTGTATTAATCAAATTTCAATAGAAACCTATTGATATAAAATCCATGTCATCAAATCATCTTTGCATAATATTAAATTATAAGGCAACCTTGTATGAAGTTCATGTATAATTATTATTGACTAATTGAGAGGGTCTAACTATATATTATTAGAAATATAAGAGGATGGGTGAATTAGTTACCACTAAAATAAATCCCCTATCCCCTAGATGTTAAAATAGAACACAAATTTCACCAAAAGTATTGGTTCTTAGCAAACATGGGCACTCAGTTTATAGTCGTAAATGTTGTAACTCGGCAAGCACTAAAATAACTACTTGTTACTCAAAAAATGCCTAACATGAAAATCTTAAGATATTCTCTATGTTTAATGTTGCTTAACTTAGTTGAATTCAAATGAACACAAATGACACCAAGATTTGATGTAGAAACCCAATTTGGGAGAAACCACCAATTGCAGCTAGTTACTAATTTTCACTCTTCTAAAGTGAACCCTTTTAGGAGCCAACACTATTAAAGGTTACAAAAAACACTATTAGATTTGAAAATGTTAGAGGATTTAATCACCCTTTTAAGAGTGGCCATGTTAGATATCTTTAGACACTTCAATCTAGAAATGTGACCTTGTTAGAGGATTTAAAAATAGTTGTTAACCCAATTGTATTAAGAGATTTAGATCAGTGCTACAATGGTTAGAGAGTAATAATGAGATGACTTGATTTCTGATGCACCTAAATTACTAATTATGAATCTTAATTCTTTCCTGAATAGTTGATCCTTCCTAATTGAATGCATCTTTGTAGCTCCTCAAGGATATTCTACTTATCCTTCTAATTCTCTTCCTCTTGGCATCTTCTATTATTCCATACACTTGCACACATTCAATCCTCAACTTGAAATTTTATTTATATCATACACATTGTCAAGTCAGCTTGAATATGACTTTGAACAATTAGTATTCATCTCCTTAGTTAGCTAGAACTAACAAGAAAATCTAATAAACTCAATACTACAAAATAAGAAAATCCTTCTTTAGTCAACCCTATTTGGTAGACACTAACTCATAAATTGTCTTCCTATGTTAACCAAGTGAACTTGGTTAACACTGCATCTTTATAGCCATTATTTGGTAACTAAGTGAGCTCACTTAACACTGGTTCCATCCAAATTTTTCTTCATTAACTGAGTGAGCTCAGTTGACACTCAACTTTTGTGAACTTCTCTTTGTCACTCAAGTAAACTCGATAGACACTCTCTTCTAATCTTGGAAAACTCTAGAATGCTTGACAAACATAGGAAACTATCTTCAATGAATAATTAAGCTTGGCATATACTAATCGGTAATGATATTCCATTTTGTGTAACATCAAAGACAATACACAACTAACCAATTGTATTGAACAATATCCCTCTTTGGCATTGATGGTAACACAACATGTCACAATTCAATGAAATTTTTAGTCAAAAATAAATTAAGGTAAATATCCTTAATTTCATTCTGATTCTTATTCCTGAGAACTACCTCTATTAGTGTGAACTCCATTTTCCTTTGATTTCTCCCTCTATCAGAAAACTTTGTCTTCAACACCTTCTTCTAATAGAAAACTCTCCCTGTTTAATATCAAACCTAGTTCCTTCTCTTTGATATTTCAAAAAAATCTTTTGTGATATGATACATAGTATCCCTCTTTGACATCTTATGTCAAAGACAATATTTAGTGAATATCAATACACCTCATGTACTATTTCATATGCAATCAACTTCATTTTAGTAAGCTTCAAGGAGGGGTATAACCTCTAACTTACATCTTAGATACATAAATGCATCCTTAGGTAATGACTTAGTGAATATCTCCATGATTTGTTCTTTAATATTCACATATTCTAATCTTACCTCTTTATCTTGTACCAATTCTCTCAAAAAATGATATTTTATAGCAATGTTCTTAGTTTTGGTATGCATCATTGGATTCTTTGATATATTAATTGCACTGGTATTATCATAGAAGATAATTGTTAGCAATTTTTGTCCTTGCACCACCCCCTACCAAAATTTGAACTTTTAGGGTGACAAACATGACCAATATTCAAAATTTGACTATCCACATATTTCTTTCCATGCAAGCTTGATAGGGATATCTAACAACCTATGTTATACCTCTTATATTCCTAAGTCTTCAATATTTTCAAATTTTCATGATATATCCTTGTAAAAATTCAAGTTGCAATCATGTGCTTAGTCCTCCTCTCACACAGTAGCAAGAATTTAGGTATTAATTGTTAGTTAAGTCATGATCACGCAAAAAAATCAAGTTTGAAAGTGGTACAACTTTGAAGCTCAAGGGGAAAGTGTTCAATTTCAAGTTCTAAAGGTCTAACTAACCATCAGCGAAACATTGTAGGTGGTTAAGACTCATCTAAGGTTGGGGTTGTGAGACAAAAAAATCCCTTGATCACTCATTCAAAACATTAACATCTAGGTTAATGATTCAAGTGGCAATATTGCGATTATCTCTTCATCGCATAGTCGTAAAGAGTTAGGATTAAGCATGAGTCAAGGTGGAGATGCTACAAAATAGTCTTGTTCACATAATCACACAGAGCTAAGGGCAGACCATAGTTAAGGTTATAATGATGTGAAATTCATTTGTTCACTTCATCTTTTGGTTAAATGCTAAACCCCATGTTTAGGTTGTGACTATGTAAACTCTTGGAGCACACCTTTGTAGGGTTAATGGTAAGGTTAAACTTGAAGGTTCCTATGTCATGAAACACCAAATAGTCAAAACCTCAAGGTTTTCTCATGTTTGCAACATTAACATTGGGATAAAATATTAAAGTGGAAAAATTTTGAAATGGGATTGTTTGCATGATTGTAAAGGTTAAATGGAAGAACAAATGGCAGTCACGACGAGGAAATCATAGTTAAGAGATGATTGTCACAACTTTGTGAGGTCTAGTCCACAATTATGATAGATAATTGTAATGTTGTGATGGAGAATCAAGTGGTCAAGTAATATAGTATATTAGCATGACTTCTAATCATGCTATATGGGGGGAATATCATGAGCATTGGAGAACATCGACATGTTGCATTCATGACTATATTTATCATTGATGTCAACAGATTAGTAATTATGTAAAAGACTAGAAGAATAGAAGTCAAAGATATTATGATACATAGAAGCTAAGGAAGGTTTAGATGATTAACAATGAAGGACGTGTTCCTAAGGTTTTCCTAATGATGTGGTTAAGAGGACTAAGTTTGAGTCAATGGTGTATGGAAGTTACACTTGATTTCTTGAAATAGGGTAGAAACAAAGTACTAGAAAACAATGTTTTGATGATTTATCACTATCTTTCATCTAAGATGTAATAAAGAGATTTGAAATCACTCATTGATAGATGAAATTCATGAGGTGATGTTAGTGTTTGTGCAAGATGGGTATCACATGTGTGAAGTTTTGTATAGACTATGAGTTGATAGTGTTATTGCAATTGTGAATTTATTAATTATTTTATTTTACTTAATTGGGAAAGCCTCAAGGTCAACTCAAGGAATTATTATGAAGATACAAAATAAAGGAAAGTTGTTCTTCTTATTTTTAAAGTGTCTATGAGAAGAAGATCAAGTGGAATGTGAGTATTAGTGCATAGTGCAAGAACGAGTTGAATGCTTATTGAATGTGTGTAAGTGATCTAAGGGATCATTGGATGCATAGTATGTGATCTAGTTACAAGATATGAAGGAGAAGAAGTCCAGTTGATAGGAAAAAGATAGAGAAAGGAAGTACATTTTAGTTTTATTATTCTACAAGGAATACTATAGATATCATTTGGATAGTGGGCTCATAGAACTTAACCTTGAAGTTGTTTGGGTAGTCAATCCAGCTGTCTTCAACAACTACAGGGTTAGCACAACTCCTAATAGGGTTCAAATCTCCTAATAGGGATTCAAAGTCTCCTAATAGGGACTCATATGTATGGAATGTTGTAACTAACTCCTAACAGGATCTATCCTTTAATAAGGGATGTTTATATTAATACATCATCTTGTGGGTATCATTCCCACTAGGGTTTTCCCTTTGATCAAGGGATTACCTAGTTAACATATCTAGTGTTAATTGTGTAGGAGTATCTTGTTGTTGTTTTATTTTATATTACTCACATTGTTAAGTTTTTTCAAGGTTAATGATTATGATAATAATTGTATAACTGATTCACCCCCCACCCCAGCTATATCAGTGGACCATATATTCTAACATATTCTCTACACCATCGTAGGTGTCAAAGATATAGTCAACCTTCAAGTTGAAACCATGCAAAAGGTAGCACATGCAATAAGTTAAAATTGATAGTAGGATTACAAGATGCTAACTAGGAAATAGGCTCTAAAGGGGCAACAAGGGGTAAAATAATTTATTTCATGTGCTTTTGCACAGGTAGAAGGTTGTTAAGTCTAAACTGTCTTGATGGTGTGAAGAGCCAATTGCACATTGAGCACAGGGTCACAATGGTTAGGGAGAAAAAGAGGAGGCACATTATGATACAATGATAAAAAATGAAATAAAGGTGGTTGTAGCTTCTTAGAGTTGGGCAGTTAATAAAAAAAATAGGTGGTGAAGCTAGAAATAGATATGAAGATGCATGGTCAACATAAGATAGAAATTTGGGGAGTTCAAAAATTACTTAGTGGACATTGGTCCACATGGAAGGTTAGATGGATTGACTTCATTTGATTGTCTGACATGGCTAACTTATCATATCAATAACATTAGGGTACACAATAAAAATATACCTATGGGTAATACCCCTTTTGAAAATATAAATATAAATTGAAATAGTGCATTAGTCCCCCATAACAACCTTGCTCACGAGAAATACTTTTTTCCTTCTTGCAACTATTCGTATGGGTATTGTATGTGTGAAAGAGAAAAAACATCTCATGCATTGGTCATACAGGATCAAGCAACATAGAAACAATGTAGTGCTCATCAATTTATTGATGCTTCTCGTGTACAACAACAAGGTGAATATTATTTCATTAACCATAAACTAAAGGAGCATTGTCATACCAAGCATGATGTCATAGCTCACAATTATAGAAAAAAAAGATGAGTTGATGAGGATGCCACACCTCCTTCTCCAAATTAAACTTCAACTTTAGGTATTGCTTCTCATATAACTGTGATGAATGCATAACCAAATGTTTCTCCCCAATAGAGGCAAGATATGGAAAAAAAAGAAGTCTACTAAACCTTGGACTGCTCACTTTTAATCATCAGTCCCAATAGCTCCCAAGGTGCCAACCAAAGTAGTTTGTACTCCTCTCTTCATCATAGATCAAATGAAGAGGGCTATTATTAATATCTCAATATGGGATATGATTTCTACTATAACATTATAGAAGAAACTACTACAACAAGACATAGAAGGCATAGCAGTGGAATATCAGTCAGCCAGAGAGGAAAATGCAATAAGAGTGGTGCAACCAAAAGAAAGGAGAACCAAGTAAGAAAAAATAGACCTCCTCCTTTTTATGTCCCTTTGATCATAGTAGACAAGCTACCCCATAATTTCATGATTGATTTAGGGGCTAGTAGTTTTGTAATGACTAGGTGTATAGCTGATCACCTTGGTATTAAATATGGGCTAATGGTTAAGGATGTGCTCTAGTTGGATGGTAGGAATCTTAAAAAATGTGGAAATGGTACTGCATGCATGCCCTAGTTGTACTATCACACAAGAGATATCAATAGCTAAGGTCAAGTCATATTTTTTCATTTTTCTTTGTAAGGATTTGTCTACACAAATAGGTAGCTATATTGCATCTAAATGGTCATAAAAGTTTTCAAGAATAAGGTATAAAAAAAAAATTCTATAAGGGTAGGTCCTCTAGCCCTCAATCATATATAGACCTACACTCCTAGTCCCATAAAATTGAATTGCACAATTCATGAAGTAGATGATGAAGACATAGCACATGAGCTTTCTACTTCTTTAGTAGAAATGTCTAATTATCTTTTTGATGAGTGAGCCACTGCTTACCAATTTGACCCAATACAAGGAGCTAGGGAGAAAAGTCTTGGAACCTATTCCATACTTGAGGAAAATGTCCCTATTGCCAATCTTATAAAACCAAAAGGAAAGACAAGTGAATTCTGGAATATGTTCTTTTATGGCTCAAGGAATAAAAAATGTTTCAATTGTTGGTGTCATTCTCATTTTCCCTAAATTGGAGAAATATCATTTTTCTTATAGACTCCAATTCAGCTATACTAATAATGTGATAGAGTATGAAGCTCTAATCCAAGGTCTCCAACTTGCACAATGGAGAGGTATCAAGCTCTTATAAGTACTTGGGGATAGTGAGTTGGTTTTTAATCAAATTTGAAATTAAAATTTCATAAAGAACAACCTTCTTAAATCATACAAGCATAGAGTGTGGGATCTACTTGAAGGCTTTCGGGATTTCAATATTCAAAGTGTCTCAAGACAAAGGGGAAAAAAGAACATGTTGATAGGCTTGTAGAAATTGGTGCTCATTATGATATACCGAAGCATGTTTCTAATAAAAAGAAGCAACGAATCAGAACGTTTGTATGGCCTATTGTCCTAGATAATTGGACAAATTGGCAATGGTTTAATTCTAATGTGAAAATCATCAATTTATTGCAAAATGAAGTAGAATTCTCTACTAGAAACCATTCCAAGTTACAAAGCCAGTATGGGGACTAGATCATGAACCTGAACTCCAACAAACTACCTAAAGTTCTAATCACATTGGAAGGCATTTATAGCTCTAATGATCAAGTAAGAGGCAAAGGTTCAAACCTTACTGCAAAGAAGATGACTACACACCTGTTAGTGTTTCTAATGGATGTACTCCCAATTTGGGAAAAGTATGCACTAATATTGAACAAGAATTCTACCTTAAATTATGTCAAGAATTTAATGATGTTATTGCTTGGACATTTGAAGAGTTAAAGGGTTTTGACCCAAGTTTATGTTAATCTTAGATTGGTTCTGACATATGAGTGATAATACACTTAAGTCATTTTCTTAGTTCATGTCAAGCAATGCAGTATGTGACGAGCATTAGAAGGTTGATAATGTTGAGCTGTTGCATTATGATAAAGATCAAATATTTTCCAAATCTAAGCAAACAAGTTTTTCTTCTTGAAACTTGTAAACTAGGAGGATGATAAGATTGATGAGCTACTGGCATAGAATTTGATGTAAACCATTTTAAGGAAAATTCAAATGGATTGTAGGAGAAGCTTCTAGAAAAGACAAGATATGGGGTAGATACATTATATCCTAACTAATCAATCCAAAGCCCTAATTTGGATGATGGCTAATGAGAGAGAAAATATTCTAATTTCCTATTTATAAGAATGTTTGGTCATGAAGCAAAAGAGGTTGGTGTCATGTGCAAGAACCTAAGGAGGAGAAGGAATTAAGAGTTTTTCTTCATCAAGTGACTCAAGAGAAGAGTTTGTAATGGAATGTTAAGCTATCAGAGTTGCAAAGTATGAAAGCCAAGTAGAATTGAGGATTGAATAGTAGAGATCTATAATCTATAAGTGAAGTTGTAAGTTGTATCACATCAAAGCTCTACTATTACTCTCTAACAATTGTATCAGTCTACAGTAAATCCTTTGGAGGAAGGGTGACCTAATAGTCATTATAAAATCCTTTAACATGGTGGTATTCCAAGTGAATGGCCGAAGGTCCTCTAACAAGGCTTAGTTTTAATAAGGTGATTGAAATCCATTAACTAGGCCACATTTAATAGTGTGTATTGTAACCTTTAATAGGGTTGGCATTTTATAGGGTATCACTTCAAAAAAGTGAAAAAGGAGAAGCATGTTACTGGTGGTTTTTCCCAAATTGGCCTTCAACGTAAATCATTATGTCAAGTGTCATGAATGTGTTGAGTTTCATGCTTTACACTTCTGTAAATTGATTTAACAATAACATACAAGTTTTAGTAAATACACAACAAATGCATGCATGGGTATGAATGTTTTATGGGTTCACTAAATTGTGAAATTTTTTATTTATACATCTAGACCTTGGATAACTAATTCACCCCCCACCCCAATTATTCTAAAGTAATTCCAACAATTGGTATCATAGCCATCTACTTAAGAGGACTAGCTTTAAGGTGCTAGAAGCACAAATATTGAGATGTCTAAAAGAGAATTACCCAAGCTCAACAAAGTTAACTTTCCTACATGGAAAAATTTGATGAAGCTACACATTGGAGGACTTGGAGATCATTCACAATCTACCATTATAGTGGAACATGTTGATCTAGTTGGAGCCCAAACTGCTGAAGATATGAAGAAGAAAATGTAACACAATCAAGCAATGTTGAAGATTTTCTCTGCCCTAAGCTATCTCAAATTTGATGATATCAAAGGTTGTGACATAGCAAAGAAAGTGTGGAATGCTCTAAACACCATCTATGGAGGAGACAAAAATGTTCAAAGAGCCAAATTTGAGAGAATTATAGGTATGTTTGATGATATGAGAATGGAAGAAGGTGAAAATATTTCTCAATATGTTGCTAGGATAAAAGAAGTTGTTAGTGAAATAAGAGGAGCTCTTAGCCATATAAATGATGCTATTGCATTAAGTAAAGTCTTGAGATTATTACTACTTGTTTATGCTATTAGAGTTTCTACAATCTAAGAATGGAGATGTATTCTAGGAAATAATCTAACTCTTGAAGGTCTGGTAGGTACACTTGCTACTTTTGAGCTATCTAATTTTGACAATTACAAACCAAAGAGTCTTGAGTCTATTTTCAAAGCTAAGTTGTTATTGAAGAGTTATAATGAGGTGAGGTAGAAGAAGAAGAAGAAGAGGAAGAGGAAGAAAATAAAGATAAAGTATGTATCTAGTGATAGTGATATAGATGAGGAAGATGTTGAACAATTGGAAGCACTACTAGCAAAAAGATTTCACAAAGGAAAAGGCAAGTTCAAAGGTAAGTTACCTATCATTTTTTTCAATTGCAATGAAGTTGTTCATATTGCTACAAGATGTACATAGAAGAAGAACTAAAAAGAAGGAAACAAGTATAAAAATAAAAGAGAAGTTGACAATAGAGATTGTAAAGACAAAGGCGAGAAGTCATGCTACATTGCTAAAGAAGAAAGCAAGGATGATTCTAATGAACATGATGATGAAGTGGTATATGTTCCAATGAAGGACGAATCTAATGAAGATGAGGCAACTACACTTGTGAATTATGTGGAAAAGTATTATAGATGAATCATTGATAGCGGATGCTCACATCACGTGACTGGAGAAAAAAGTAAGTTCATTACCTTGACTTGTTATGATGGAAATAGTGTAAGATTTGGTAATGATGCACCATGCTTGATAAAAGGAAAAGCTTCTATCAAAATCATAGACAAGATTTCATGTGACAACTCTTACTATGTTGAAGGACTAAATTATAACTTGTTATATGTGTCACAATTGAATGATCTATGATGCAAGGTTGAATTTTGGAACAAAAACTGCCAAGATATATGACACAAATGGGAAACTGATTGGAAAAGGTGATCAAACTAGAAGTAATCTATTCTATCTGGATATAGAGGATGCTACTTTTTTTGTTACAAAATTTGATGATGTATGGCTTTGGCACAAGAGATTATGTCATATTAATTTTGTTAACTTGGTTAGTATCAGTAACATGAAGAAAGTTAGAGGATTGCCTAAGTTGAAGAAACTTGATAATATAGTGTGCAAACAATGTCAACTAGGCAAAATGTCAAAGTCAAGCTTTAAGAGTAAAGCTTATACCTCTAAAGAAATACTAGAAATTGTTCATACTAACTTGTGTGGACCAATTGAAGTAAAACACTACAAATGAGATAAGTATATAATTTTATTTGTTGATGATTAATCTAGAATGATGACAATCATATTTCTAAAATAGAAATCTGATGTTTTCCAAATGTTCAAGTGGTATTTGGAAAGAGTTGAGAAAGAGGAAGGTAAGAGTTTGAAATTATTGAGATCAAATAGAGGATGATAATTCACTTCAAAAGAGTTTGAGATATTCTATAATGATAGAGGAATCAAAAGATAGACATCTGCACCCATGACCACTCCACAAAATGGGATTGTTGAAAGGAGAAATAGGTCTATAATGGACTATACCAAAACACTTATGATGGAGCAGAATGTTGCTCTAAAATACTGAAGAGAAGCTACAAGTATTGATGTATGTACCTTGAACAATGTGCAAATCCTAAAAGGTACTCATTCAACACATTTTGAACTATGGTATGGATATCCACCCAATGTAAAATAATTTAAGGTATTTGGAAGTAAGTGTTATATTCTTAAAGATGTTAGGAATGGAAAGTTTGATGCAAAAAGTGAAGAAGGTATATTCCTTGGATACTCCACAAAAAGAAAAGCTTATAAGTGTTGAAATACTAATGCTAAAAAAATTGTGGAAAGTGCATATGTGAATTTTAATGAATTTATAGAAGTATATGTAGTTGAGCCTATAAAAGAACCATAAGAATACAAATCATTTGTATAATTTTATGAAAGAATTCCTATTGAAGAAGATGTTACAAATAAAGTTACAAATCAATAGTAAGTATCAGTGACTACCGAGTTACACCCTATGAATGTCGAGTTGCATTCAAGAACTGAGCTACATTCAAATGCAAAGTTGTAAAATGAAGAAGATGCACATTCTAATTCCAAGGTTAGTACACATGAAAGAGATGCTAAGATACCTAAAAGAGATATACATAGTGACTCTAAAGCTGAAAGACAAAATGTAGAACGAAGAGCTGAGCCAAGATTGTTTAAATATGTCAAAAGACATCATCTTGTTGATTAAATCATTGAAAACAAAGATGCTTGGCCAATGACACGAAATAGATTGAGAAGTAAATCATGTTTGTTAAGCATGAAGGAGCCCAAAACAATAAAAGATGTAGTAAAGGATGATGACTGGTACAAGGCCTTGGAAGAATAGATTCAATAGATAGAGAAGAACAAAACATGGAGTCTAGTTCCTAGACCAGAAGACAACAATGTGATTGGTATCGAGTGGGTATTTAGAAATAAGTTAGGTGAGAATAGTAAAGTCACAAGAAACAAAGCAAGATTAGTCTACAAGGGATATGCAGAAGAAGAAGGAATTGACTATGGAGAGACATTTGCTCCTATTGCAAGAATAGGAGTAAGAACTCTACTTGTTTATGCTACATACAAAGTTTTCAATGTTTATCAGATGGATGTTAAATCTGCATTTCTGAATGGCATACTAGAGGATGAAGTCTACATAGAATAGCTAGAAGGATTTTTTGATGATAAAAATAAGAACATAGTATGTAGACTATATAGAGCTCTATATGAATTGAAGCAAACACCAAGAGCATGTTATAAGAGACTTTATGCTTATCTTGTGAGGATTAGATGTGAAAGGATTGATGATAACAATAATCTGTACATAGAGACAAAAAAAGGGAAAGGTATTTTGCTATCTAAAATATTTGTTGATGATATCATATTTGGAGGACAAGATGCTTTATGTAAGGATTTTTGCAAATTAGATGAAGCAAGAATTAGAAATGTCTATGTTCAGAGAAATCAAATTTTTTGTGAGATTGGAAGTATATCAGATGAAGCATGGTATATAATGTCAAAGAGATATTGAAGACATTTGGACTAGAGGAATCTAAACTAGTAAGTACACCTATGGAAATAGGACACAAGTTGTCAAAGAATGATGATTCAGCTGAGGTGAATTAAACATTGTACATGTCTATCATTGGAAAACTGCAATATGTAGTACATAGCAAACCTAATATTGCATTATCTATAGGGATAGTTGCAAGATTCTCTGTTAATCCTAGGGAGAATCACTTAATGGTTGTGAAGAGGATAATGAGATACTTGAAAGGAATAGAAGAGTTTGGTTTATACTACAAGAAGAATGAAACGTTTGACTTAAGAGCCTACACTAATGCTGACTAGGCTAGAGCATTTTTATTAGGCAAGACACTAGTTACATGGACAAGCAAGAAATAGAGTTGTACTTCACAATCTAATTTTGAAGCAAAATATGTTGCTACTGCTATAAATTGGACAAACATTATATGGATCAAACATCAACTAAAAGGAATGAAGCAAGAAATCATAGAACCAATGATACTTTATTGTGATAATACAAGTGCTATCAATATATCAAAGAATCTAGTGATGCACACAAAGACAAAGAACATTGCAATCAAGTATCATTATGTAAGAGAATTAGTTCAAGACAAAGAGGTGAAGATCAAATATGTTAACTCAAAGGAGAAAAATGTTGATATCTTCACAAAACCATTACCTAAGGATGCTCATGAGCATCTAATAGGTAAACTAGGAATGATACCCTTATCAAAGGCCATTTAAGAAATAGGAGTGCCCTACATCAAACAAACTTATGTTCGTATAATACAAATTGATGTAGTGGATCTTACTTTAGGAACTGCATAAAGTAATGATAGAGCAGAATATTTAGCAAGGTGACAGAGGGAGAAATTGAAGAAACTATAAATTCTTATATCTACATTCTTTAAGATGAAATATTTTTGGTATAGGGCTTTGGCATTGTTGCTAAAGAGGCAGAAAGCACATTAAATTGGTCATCATCAGAAGAAGAGTTTTACTAATCAAGTGCAAGAGATAACTGGGACAAAGTCCTAAACTGATCTATTGATTAGAGAGGGAGAAAGATATCAAGAATCAAGTCAGAAAAAAGGGGGAGACATTGATCAGAGAGCCAAAAAGATCACATTAGATGGAGATACTCTGCTGATTAATCTATTATAAAAGTAAGAGGAAGAAATCCTAATCTACCTAGTAAGAGGGAGATACAAGAAGGAACTCAGAGGGGGTTTTAAGAAAGAGTTTTGTAACCTAATTAGAAGATGGAAGTTGTTGATAGAGTGAGGAATACAAGTTCCCTCTTTGGTATTGCCTTACTAGTTTTAACCTAGTCGGATTAGTCAAACAAGATGTTTATCATTTGATTGATGTGGTTGATCAGTTTGGTTTACCATCAATGCCAAAGAGGGAGATTATTGAAATTTGATTGAAAAGATCATTGAAAAAGATATTGTTAAGAAGGAGAATATTGGAGAAGATTATGTGTTTCAATCATTGTTTTATCACTAATGTCATACTTGCTATTTGGTTATAAGATTCAAGTACTATCACGTAGTTGATTGATGAGGAGGATTTGATCAATAAGATGTAACAAAAGCTCCTAGACAAAAAGTTGAGTTATTATTATGAAATGAAGTACAAGGATTAGTTAACATAGTGATAACATGATGTATTGATGATCTAGTTAAGCTTACAAAATGGTTGGCTCCACTTAGAAAGTTTAGAAGAATAAGTTAAACAAAGTTTGTCTACCAAGCTTGACTGAGTAGATAGTAGGTGCCAAGAAAAGTTAGTGCAAGCCAAGCAGAAAGTTAGTTGGAGCCAAGTAAAAGAAAAATATAGAGGATGTTGAGCAAGATAGTTGATTTCAAGAAACACAGTATGTGGTGAGAATTAGAAGGTTGATAATGTTGAGTTGCGATATTATGATAAAGATCAAAGATTCACCAAATCTAAGCTGACAAGCTTGTTTTCTTAAAACTTGTGAACTAGGAGGAAGATAATATTGATTATTTGGTGGCACAAAATTTGATGTAAACCATTTTAGGTGAATTCAAGTGTATTCTAGGAGAAGTTTCTAGAAAAGATAAGATATGGGGTAGATACATTACATCCTGCCTAATCTATCCATAGCCCTAATGTTTATAATGGATAATGAGCAGGAAAATATTTTAATTTCCTATTTATAATAATTTTTGGTAATGAAGAAAACAAGGTTGGTGTCATGTGTGAGAACCTAAGGAGGAGAAGGAATTAAGGGTTTTACTTCAATAAGTTACTCAAGAGAAGAGTCTACGATGGCATGTTAAGAAATAAGTCTTAAGGAGATAAATGATTGAATGGTGAACAAGCTATCATAGCTATAAAGTATAAAAGCCAAGCAGAATTGAGGACTGAACAAAAATCTATAATTTGCAAGTGAATTTGTAAGTTGCATTAAATCAAAGCTCTAGTGTTACTCTCTAACAATTGTATTAGTCTAGGGTAAATCCTTTGGAGTAAGGTTGATGTAATAGTCTTTAGAAAATCCTTTAACATGGTGGCATTCCAAATGAATGGCCTAAAGACATCTAACAAGGCTCACTTTTAACACAATCATTGAAATCCCTTAATTGGGCCACATTTACTAGTGTGTATTGTAACCTTTAACAGGGTTGGCCTTTCATAGGGCATCACTTTAGAAGAGTAGAAAAGGAGTATCATGTTACTAGTGGTTTTTCCCAAATTGCCTTTCCACGTAAGTCATTGTGTCAAGTATGCTCATGAATGTGTTGTGTTTCATGCTTTACACTTTCGCAAATTGATTTGACAACAAGATACAAGTTTTAGTAAATACACAATGGATGCATGCATGGGTATGAATGTTTTATGGGTTCACTGAATTGTGGAAAGTTTTATTTATGCATCTGGATCTTGGATAACTAATTTACCCCCCTGCCCCCCTTAGTTATTCTAAAGTAATTCCAACATGAATTACAACATTGAAGATATAGTGGATGTTGAGCATGAGACACTTCAAGTGCCTTGTAAATAGTTTCGGACATAGTTGTTTGTAATGGCACAAACTTCTATCTAAATTTTTTTTTATCCAACTTAAGGATTGCTTTATGATTCTAGATGATAAACATGAATCTATATTGTAGATCCCTATGTAGTACATGTAGCCAATTAGATGAAGGGACATTTTAAGTGGAAAAATTGATGAATCAAAATCATTGATTCATACCTAACCCTAAGTCACTTAAGTCTTCATAAGGAGAAAAAACCCTAAACATTTGTATGTGAGAAGAGAGAAGTTTGTATTTGAAAACAAAGCCTTCATGGTGGCTAAGGAGTTGTGAATTGAAATACATTGAAGAATTAGTTAGAGGAGAATAGAGGAAAGGAGTTAGAGGACATAAGTCATAAATCTGATCAGAGAGGATTAAGTAGACATCAAGAAATAGGTGATCTGTTATCTAGTAGCAAAGTGCTAGCTAGAAGATCATTGTTGAAACATTCTAGCAAGTGATTCAGTTAAATCTCTTAGAAAAGTAGTCCTAATAGGCTATTGTAAATCCTTTAATAGGGTACTTACTTCATTGTAAGTTTTTAGTCCTTTAATCAAGCACACTTCTTATAGGGTGTTGAATTCCTTTAATATGGTAAGATCTAACAATCTTGTAAGCCTTTAACAAGGCAAAGGTTTCATAGGGTATATCATAGTTTATGATCAAATATTGCAGCCTTCATTGGATACCCTATATTACTATAGTAATGAATATTTGTGGGTTTCATCCCCACCCTAATTTTACCTTCTCATAGGTGGGTTTTCGGATAACCAAATACATTGTGTCATACATTTGTTGAATTAAATTTTCTTTCATGCAATGGATGAATATGTTTAGCTAGCTATTTTACTTTACATGCAAATTGTGAAATGGATGTGTAGTGAATGATTTTATGGTTTAATTTTTGAAGGATTGATTCTTTTCATATTTTATTTCCAACAATTCATATCAAAGATTTGGTTCTATGGAAAGGAAAGCTTTATCAATTTGATGAAAGATGTTGAAGATAGAAGTCTACAATGTCGAAAAGGTTATTAATAACTAGGTGATTGAAATTCAGCTTGCCCTACATCAATTGAATGAAGCAAGAGATGAGTTGAAGTACAAATTGATGAGAAGGAAAGAGATAGCTATTGAAGAGAATGAAACACATTACCAAGAGATTGACACTACAAAATTGTTTGCAGATGGAAACTCAAGTGAATTTGATGTTGTAGTTGTAGATCTGATGGAAAAGAAAGCTGAAGAAGACAAAAGGATTATGCTAAATAGATTGGAAGAGAAAACACCAGAGGTGAATAGGATTTATTACATGCAACTTGAAACATTGGATCAAGTGATGATTACCAATCATGAATTGAATGCAAAGGATATTGAGATCATAAAACAAAAGTTTTACAATGAACAACTAAGAAATGATCTAAAAAGAGAAAAATAATTTGCTGAAAATTTCAACTGACCTAGTGAGGCCATCAGGTACTTTGAGAAATTGATGAGATCTTTTAGATCTAATAGTGATAATACTAGACTGGGTTATACCATTACTAAAGAAGGAGACTTATCTAAATGTGGTGAACAAAGAAGCAAAAAAGGTAATAACTAAAAACCCACTTGTCATAATTGTGGAAAGACAGGTCATACAATAAATGTTTGCAGGTGCAACAATGAAAACCAGAACCCTAAGAAGAAATTCATGGGTAATTGTCACAAGTACAACAATCAAGCATATTAGGCACATGAATACAAGACCAAGAAATCAAGTACATAAAGATTTGAAGGTTACTTCTACAATTGTAAGAAGTATGGACATAGAGCATATGAGTGTATATCAAACCCTAACTAGTCATCAAATAAGAAAGATAAGGTAAACCATACTAAAAATTCCTACAATTGGGTTTATAATAGAAGGTATAGTTGTCAATATTGTCAAGAATATGGACATGTTGCTGAAAATTGCATTAGAACACATTTTAGAATGATTGCAGTAAATGGTTGAGTCAAAATACCTCTTTTAGCTATTTGAAGACTCATCACATTAGCAAAAATTATTCAAAAAGGTCAAGAGCACCTAGCAATGAATTCAATAAAGGAAAAGGAAAGGTTGATGTTTAAGAAATCAGAGTGAAGATGAACAAGACGTGGAAGAAAAAGGAAGATTATAGAACATCAAGCTTAGATGGGATCACTTCATCTAATGGATCAAGTGATCACACCACCCCTAGTTAGATAATAAAGAGGTATGTGTGAGATTGATATTTCAAAGCTCAATTATATATCAGTTCCAAGGATTCAAATTCTAAAAAGATCATATAAGCATGATATAAGATGCAAAGTATTGGTTAGAACATAGAAGAAATCTATAAGTTTTCATGTTACTATCGAGCATGAAAAGTTTCATTGTTTTTGCCAAGTGAAAATTTAGTGGTTGCCAAGCTAGTGAAGGTGATAGTATTGGTCGAGCTCTTTGTGGTTTCCAAGTGTGGTAGGAATGGCATGGAAGCTAAGTCAGTCAAAATTGCTATTGTAGTTGAGCTTACAATAGTGTAAGCACTGAGTATTTATTGTGAAGTTTCACGAGCTATATGGTCAATTTTTTACTCATTTTCAATTATTCAAGATTGAAGAGAGCACAAAGAGCTTAAGGTGAATTGGAGAAATTGATTAAATCATTTTCAAACTAAATTAAACTACTACTTGACACCAAACATCATATTTTCATGGTATTTATCTTGTGTCGAGCCACACTATTTGAATTTAAGAAAAACCCTAGTTAGTTGTTATGGTGTCTAGCTCTCATGCCATTGTGGTTAAGGAAAGAAAGGAAGTTTTAAATTTTCAATTGATTAGTAATGAGATCAAACAACCAATATTTTAGGAAATTCTTGACATTTCATATAAAGGAGGCACATCTAGTGTGTTGTCTATGATACCACCACAAGTTTTAATTATACAAGGTGTATGGTGTTGCTACACTTGTAAGGTTTGAAGCATTGGATACATGGAAATAAGAGACTCATATGGAAAATTATCTAAAAATATTGTTTTAAAAGAGGAATACAAGGCTGTAGAGAGAAAAGGGTTAAGCCATACCCTAGATTTTTTGAATGTATTCAAGAGATAGTGAATTAAGATTGTGCTAAGTAGAATACATGACAACTTTGTATGATTTGAAGATGTCCCTATCAAAATTAGAAAGAGGATTATTCATAGAGTGATAGGGTATCCAACCCTAGACATAAGAAATACTATGAGGAGTGATGAAAAAGAGGCAATTGAGAAAAATAAAGGGGCATTATGGAACAAGAGAGGGATGACCATAGATATAATTATTGATCCCCTAATTGCATTTGTAGTGAGAGTTATTGCACATAAATTATTTCAATCTGGCAGGTTTAATTGTGTACCATGTATGGCTATGGATTTAGATTATAAGATAGTAAATAAAGACTATTCTTGTGACCTTTCCAAGTTACAACTCCAACAGTTATCTAAAAATTATTAGAATATATGGTCCACTGGTATAATTAAGATGGGTTGGGGGTGAATTAGTTATACAACTATAAGCAGAATAATTAACCTTAAACAAACCTAACCATGTGAGTAATATAAAATGAAACCATAAAAATCTATGCATACACAATTAACACTAGATATTTTAATAAGGGAAACCCTTGATCAAAGGGAAAACCCCAGTGGGAATGACACCCACAAGATGATGTACTAATATGAATATTCCTTGGTAGAGGATAGACCCTATTAGGAGTCTATTACAACATTGAGTCCATATGAGTCCCTGTTAGGAGACTTTAAATCCTTGTTAGGAGATTCCAACCCTGTTAGGAGTTGCACCAAGCCTGCTAGGAGTTGTAGAAGACAGCTGGACCCACTACCCAAATAGCTTCAAGGTTAAGATTAATGAACCAACTATCCAAATGATCTGTATATTATTCCTTATAGAATAATAGAAATAAAATGTACTTCCTTCCTTTGTCTTTGTCCTATCAATCAAACTTCTTCTCCTTCAGATCTTGTAACTAAATCTCATGCTATACATCCAATGATCCCTTGGATTGCTTAAACTCATTTAGTAAGCATTCTTCTCCTCCTCACATTGTCTACTAATAATTTACATTCCACTCAATCTTCTTCTAGATACTTTACAAATAAGGAAAACATCTTTCCTTTGTACCCTATCTTCATAATAATTCATTAAGTTGGCCTTTAGGCTTTCCCAATTAATTAAAATAAGATAATTAATTATTTCACAATTGCAATAGAATTGTTAGCTCATAGTCTATAGAAAACTTCATATGTGCAATACCATTTCTTGCACACATGCTAACATCACCACATGACTATCCTCTATCACTGTGTGATTGCACATCTCTTCATTACATCTTAGATGGAAGATAGCAATAGATCATCAAATAATTGTTTTTATGTACTCTGTTTATGCACTATTTCTAGTAAATCAAGTGTAACTTTCATACACCATCAAATTAGATTTAGACCTCTTAACCATGTCACCAGGACAACCTCAGGAACATGTCCTTCACTATGCACCATCTAAACCTTCCTCAGCTTCTTCACATCATAAGATCTCTTACTACTATTCTTCTAGTCTTTTATAAAATTATTGATCTGTTGACATCAATGACAAATACAGTCATGAATGCAACATATCAATGTTATCCAATGCTTAGGATACTCCCCCAATCTAGTATCATCAACACTCATGTTAACAATCTCTAACATCCAAGTTCTAAGAATACCAAACTATACTCTGTTACTACTACTAACATATTCTCCAATCCTCTTCATCAATTTGAAAGTTTCTTGATGCTAGAACTGGCATCAATTGTTCATAGTGAAGAAATTACAACCCTTTTCTAGCTGCATATCTTTCCCATAGAGATATTCTTCTACACACTTACATTTCCTTCTGTGCACTGACATATTCTTCCACATACTAACATATTCTTTTGTGGACTTACATAAATCTTTCTAAATCTCCCTAAAGAGATAACACTCCCCTTTTGGAATCTCAATAGGTGTCTCTTTCATATTTTCTCTCCCCCATTGACATCAATTTCAAAGATGTCAATACAAGTAAAAAATACCAATTGTTATAATATAGTTCTTCTAACTCTTCAATCAACTCAAGTGTCAAAAGACACTATTTAATACAAAATACCAAATACCAAGAGTCCTCAATGACTTAGTACATACTAGATACTCTCCCATACATTAAGTATCATTATTTAGTTCAATTTAACCATAGTGCTTTGTACCATTGGATTGATTCACTCATTGCATCATCTTCTTTGAAGTAGGGAGGGGCATAAGCCCTAACATACCTCATAGGTACTCAAAAGTATCCTTAGGAAAATGCTTCGTAAAAATATTTTCAATCTAATCTTTAGTACTTACATACTCCAACTTTAATTCCTTTTCAACTACCTTCTCTCTCAAAACATCATACTTAAAGGATATGTTCTCTTTTTTAGAATGCAATACTAGATTCTTAAACATACTCATTGTACTTGTGTTATCATAGTAATGCTAATAGGTTTTGTTAACTTAATCCCAATATCCTTCAACATTTGCTTCATCCATAAATTGATTACAATTTTTTATTTCTATAACATACTCAACCTTAGTTTTACTTTGAGATATATAGTCCTACTTATTGCTCAACCAAGAAACCAATCTTCCTCCAAGAAATAATTCTCCACCACTAGTGTTCTTTTTTTCATTGAGAATGCTTGCCCAATCTGCATTAGTATATCTGCACTAAGTACAATCATTTGATTTCTCATACTAGATTCTATAATTAGATGTGCCCTTCAAATATCTAAATATTCTCTTTACTGTTACATGATGATACTCTTTAGGATTGGCTTAAAATATTACTATAATCCCAACTACATTTTCTATATCTAGTCTGGTATGAGTAAAATATTTCAATGGTACAATCATAGATCTATACTTCTTCTACTCAACTGTAGGTGTCTCATCTTTATAGATAACCTCTAACCAATTATCATGCGTCTACCAACAAATTTGAAACTTTATAAACTAAATCTTTTCAACAAGACTTTCATATACTTTTCTTGTGAAATAAATATCCCATCTCTGCTCTACAAAATTTGCAATCTTAGGAAAAACTTCATTTTTCCTTCCATGCTCATTTCAAATTCACTTTTCATCTCTTTGGTAAACTTATCACTTTATTTATCATTTCCTCCAAATATTATGTCATTCACAAATATTAAAATTATAAACAAAGCATCATCAATTTTCCTTACGTATTGATTACTATCTATTGTGTATTTAATAAATCCAAGTTTAGACAACTATATGTCCAACCTTTCATACCAAGTTCTAGGTGCTTGCTTCAGACTGTAAAGTGTTTTCTTCAATTTGCATACAAAATCATTTTCTTCAATCAAAGGGAATCCATTAGGTTTCTCAATGTAGACCTCTTCTTCAAGTTCTCCATTTCAAAAAGCTAATTTGACATCCCTATGATAAACCTTGAAATTCTTGCTTGTTGCATAAGCCAAGAAAATCCTTAGTGCTTCCTTTCTTGTGCTAGGTGCATATGTTTCCTCATAATCTATGTCTTCTTGCTATGAGTAACCTTTGCAAAAAAGTCTAGCCTTATTTCTCACTATTTCTCCTTGGTCATTCATCTGGTTTCTAAATACCCACTTGATTCCTATCACATTCTTTTATTTAGGTCTAGGAACTAATTCCCATGTCTCACTCTACACAATCTGATCTAATTCTTATTTTATTGCTTCCATCTAGTGATCATCCTTACATGCCTCATCTATTCTCTTAGATTGCACTTAGGGAATCAAACATAATTCATCATTCACTCTATTCCTTATCATCACACCTTTATCCTTGCTCCCAATTATCTTCTCTATAGGGTAATTCTTTGTCATGTTTCTACTAGATGTAGGACTTGATATCTCAACTCTCATCTCTTCCAAGGGTTTAGATCTATGTTCTGCTCTATTCTCAATAGATATATCATTTTCAAAGTTATTGTTAGTCCCAAAAAGAACTTCAACATTATGCTTAACAATTTCAAAATTACCCTCTTCTTCATCATAATTATAATCTAAAATATTCTCTTTAATACCAAACTTTTTATCAATCTTTACATTTGTGCACTCAACTATTGTCTTAGATCAATAGTTGAAGCATATATATGCTCTACTTTTCAATGAGTAACCAAGAAACATACCTTTGTCATTTTTAGAATTGAAGTTACCAATATCATCATCTCTCTTTATGTAACACTTCTAAATATTATGAAATACTTGACTGTGGGTGATTGACCAAATCACAACTTATAGCATGTCTTGCTCATAGCTTTTCTAATTTGTACTCCATTCAGAGTATATACTTTAGTGTTAACTACTTCTGTTCAAAATTTCTTTAAGACATCATTCTCAAATAATATTGGTCTTGCTACTTTTGTTACCAACTTATTGCTTTGTTTAGCAACACCATTCTATTCAAGTGTTCTTCGTGAAGATAACTATCTTTTGATTTCATTATCTTCATAGAACATGTTGAACTCTCTAGAGATAAACTCTCCTCTATTTGATCTGAAAAATTTAATCTTGACACTAGATTCATTTTCAACTCTATTCTTAAATATCTTAAATTTTTCAAAATCTTCAAAATTATCTTTAAGAAATGCTACCCACATCATTTCAGTGAAATCATCAACAAAAATCATAAAGTACCTTTCACCATGGAATCCTCTAGTTCCTGTAGGATGATCTTAAGATATGTGTGAGAAATCTTCAATTTATTTGTAGTAAAGAACTTCTTGCTACGAAAAGACACTTTCTTCTTCTTAGCTAATATAAATACCTTGTAGACAACATTAGTAGGCTTAATAATCTTAAGTAGATCTCTCACTTCAAGTGTACTAATAACCTTCACAATATATTCAAAGTTTATATAACAGAACCTCCTATGCCATAACCAACTAAATTATCAACTTTTGAAACCAAACATATTATTTTAGTATGATTCAACTAAAATATATTACATTTGGATTTCTTTCTATTACCAATCAGCTTACTATCTTTATATTTGATAATGCAAGTTTTTTTTTGTGAATGGTAACTAATATCCCTTGTCTACCAACTGTCCAACACTTAAAAGATTGTGTTAAACCTTCAAACAAATAAACATCATCAGTCTTTATTTTACCATTGAAAGTAATAGTTCCAACCCTTGTAATATGATAGGTTATATTGTTACCAACTCTAACAATACCTCCATCATGATTTTTGAACTTAACAAACATTTTCATATCACCAATCATGTGATGTGAGCATCCACTAGCAATTATCCAATCTAATCTCTTCTTAGTGTAAGTAGCTAGAGCTCCTTGTTTATTAATATTTGTATCAAGATCATGTTCCTTGATAGCCAATAATCATAATTCATCATCACTTTTAGTTTGATTTCTTTCATCTAATTTTTCATCCTCATTAGCATATAAACAATTTATATCCTTAACTCTTCTAGACCTCAATTTTCCTCTAAATGTTTTCTCTCTTTTAGGACATTTGGATGCATAATGACCATAATCATCACAATTCCAACAATTAAATATTTTCTTACCATATTTTTCTCTTCTTACTAGAATCTTCATATCTTGAGATTTTCTACTACTCGAAAAGTCTCCTCTTGCACTTGCGCTTCTTGAAAGATTAGGTAGAATGTTCAATGCACTAAAAGTTGTCTCAACTCTGGCTAGTTCTCTAGACTATCTAAATTTTTCTTCTATAGACTCTAACATTCCAAGCACTATTTCCTTTTTGAAATATTTGGTGCAGGGCATTAATAGCAGAATCATCTGACTTTTCTCCTTGAATGGTGATGTCAAATTTTTTAAGATCTTCCATATAACCTCATCATCTTGTTTAGTTCCACCAAGAGATTGAATGCCTACAACAATTTCTAATATTCTACCAACATAACTTCTTATGGATTCATCTTCCATCATATTAGCATCTTGAAATGCATAAATCCCATTTTACAATCTCATTCTTTTTGCATCATCATCACCTTCAAAAGTAACTTCAACTACTTTCCAAATTTTATGAGAAGTTTGAAATGTCTTTACCTAATTTTATTCATTCTCTACAAGAGCTAACAGTAGGGCTTCTCTAGCTCTCATGTTACACATGAATAGATTTATTTCTCCCTCATTGCATTCCTCTAGCTTTGATTCTTCAATAATTGTCTTTTTACTTTTTGTTAAAAACCATTATCCTAGACACATGCATAATAGATGTTCTTCATCCTTTCCTTCGGACTATCATAGTTGGCCCCATTCAATCTTGGACTATCCTTCCTAAAAAAAATTTCAATTGATCTCCCAAATCTATTAAGCCTTATCTTGAAGGACTTGATGCTCTAATACTAATTGTTAGAATATATGGTCTACTGATATAACTAGGGTGGAGGAGGTGAATTAGTTATACAACTATTTTCACAATCATTAAACTTTAACAAACTTAACCATGTGAGTAATATAAATTGAAACCACAACAATATACTCATATATAATTAACACCAAATATGTTAACAAGGGAAAATCCTAGTGGGAATGGTACCCACAAGATGATGTATTAATACAAATATTCATTGTTAAAGGATAGACCATGTTAGCAATATATTAGCACATTCAATACATATGAGTCCCTATTAGGAGACTTTGAATCCTTGTTGGAGATTCCAACCTTATTAGGATTTGTGCTAACCCTATTAGGAGTTGTGGAAGACAGTTGGACCCACTACCCAAACAACTTCAAGGTTAAGATCAATGAACACATTGTCCAAATTATCTATGTATTATTCCTTCCAAAATAATAGAATTGAAATGTACTTTCTCTCTCTCTATCCTATCAACCAAAGTTCTGATCCTTCAGATCTTGTAACTAGATCTCATACTGTGCATCCAATGATCCATTGGATCACTTATATACATTTAGTAATCATTATTCTCTTTCTCGCACAATGCACTAATACTTCACATTTCACTTGACCTTCTTATCCTATATACTTTACAAATATGGGAAAAAAATTTCCTTTATATTGTATTTGATTAATAATTCCTTGAGTTGGCCTTAAGGCTTTCCTAATTAATTAATTTACAATTGCAAGAGCACTATCGGCTCACAGTCTATACAAAACTTGCAACATGTGATACCACATCTTGTGCACATGCTAACATCACCACATGACTTTTCTCTATCACTATGTGACTATGAGTCTCTTCATTACATCTCAGATAAAATATACCTATAGATCATTAAAGCACTAGTTTCTAGTACTCTATTTTGACACTATTTATAGTAAATCAAGTGAAACTTCCATACACCATTGAATCAAACATAGTCCTCTTAACAACATCATTAGGACAACCTTAGAAACATTCCCTTTGCTAAGAAACATCTAAACCTTCCTCATCTTATGTGCATCATAAGATATCCGACTAATATTCTTTCATTCTTTTACAAAATTACTAATTTGTTGACATTAATGAAAAATAAAATCATGAATACAACATATCAATATACTCCAATGCTAAATACATGGAGCAACTTTAAGATAATTTTGAGTCTATAATGACTAGTTATTTTGAGTGCTTTAAGAAGTCAATAATACAAAGACAAAGGATTCTAGTGTCACTAGTAGAGAAGAAATTCAATTATGTTTTTTTCTCTAGTTGATGTTAATTTCACATATGTACAAGTTTTGGTTCCAAGGGTGAGATGGCTTAGACAATTGTCTTATGAGATTAATTTGGATGTGCCATTTGCAACCATCATTGCTTTACTAGTAGACGGAGTAGATAAGGATGCTACTACATTTGTGAATTATGATGTAGAAAATTTAAAGATCACAAT